>JAQHUG010000011.1:6485823-6513404 GCA_028555095.1 Dicrostonyx torquatus
TTGTCTTTTACTTCCTTACATTTGTTTGCAAAGCGTTATAATTGAGTGTGATAGGGGACAGAAAGGCACAATCCTCTTCCAGTTTTGTGTATTTGCTGGATGAAAATGATATCCCACCCTTGGCACCACCATTCTGCATTAATGTTTAATGGGGAAAAATAAAATCTATTATTGGCTCATGGATGTGCTTTGAAGTAATACTTTCCAATTTCAATATTTTATGATTTTTCTCAACCAGGAAGTGCTTGCATACTGTTCCTTTATCACGCCCAGTTAGACTATTTTGTTCTTCCTTTTACCTGAGAAGCTTGGTTTTCTTAGCTGCCACACCAGGAGTCAAGGTTTATTACGTTTCATTCATGTTTCATCTGTATCATTATATCACGAAATCGGAGGTAAATATGCAAATAATGTATTATCTGAATTCTTTAGCCAAGCATGTTCTGGACTGGGTACATTATCAGGTTTCGCGAAAAACAAAAACAAACAAACAAAAAAAACGTTGGAAAGTATAAGGCTTCCGCACCACCTCTTAATCACCACTCTTACAGTAAATCTAGATTAAAATCACGACGCGGTTTAGGAAAGCATGTTTTAAGTCACGTTTCCAAGTTACTGTAGCAACGTTTGTCCTTCACGGCACTAAGTTCCCTGAGTAGTAACTCGTGTTGCTCTGGGACGCTTTGTCTCCTGGTGTTGATCAAGAGTCGTGCTTGAGGGTTTCCCACTACCTTTGAGTCCTGCCTGAAAGGCACCCGCCAAGTCCCTTTTCTTTCTGCTTTTCAAATGACAGAGCGAGGCCCGCGCGGATGGGATTCGTCGACTGTGCAACAGCGCCGCCTAGAGGCCCGATGCCTTGAGGGCGGCCAGCACCCAGAGCTGCCTCCAATCAAGTTCCCCTTTGTTTACTTATCTGGGAACTATCAGTGCGTGACCAAGAACTGCCTTGGAGAATGTGGGGTGTGTTTGATAACCATAATCTAAAGCCCAAAGTTCTGGGATCTTCGCTCCCCACCTTCTACGGCTCATGGGTCTTTTTTTTTTTTCTTTTGCGAGAGGAGGCTTTTTTGTTTTTTGTTTTTCTCTTAGTCAACAAATCATAGCAACAAACTTACTCATTGGTCACAAGCCTTTGGTGGCTTTTTGTTTGAGAGGAGAAAAATCCCCGAAAAGTAAGTAAAATTTAGTCCCCCCCCCCAAAAAAAAGAAAAAAAGAAGAAAAAAAGACTCGTGTTTGTAGCACGGACACCCGCATTCATCGGTGGAAGCTGAGAGCTCGCTCCATTTCTTTTGTGGATTTTGCTGCTCCCCCTACCCCACCCCCCGCTTTGTTCCGCTTCAAACCTTTCAGAGGGCTGAAATGCATTATTACCTTGTTAAATCTCAACCCAGATCATTTCTACAGCCCGAAGCTGTTTTGACGTGGGTTGAGCATCTCACACACACAAAAGAATTGCTTTCGTTCCCAGAAGCTCTCATTGGCTGAGCGGCCCGTGCTTTAGGCCAATCAGAAGCGAGTTGTCAGGCTTGGCAGGCTATTTTTAACCCAACACAAAAACCCTGGGTCTTGGAGGCAGTCCGCTGTGGAATGAAAGTCCCCATAGTAAAAGAGAACAGCTGAATGTATTTTGGATGTCACGGCGTGTTTGACATTTTCTCTTTAATTCCGTATACACTGTTACATTACCATGTGTTTTTTGTAAACAACCAACTCAGAAACGGACTGCATCTCCCGGCTCGGAATTACCCTTTCGGTAAAGGAAAGCCTAAAAAAATACTATATTCACGCACAGCGTGTGGAGGTATTACACACACACACACACACACACACACACACGGACACACGGACACACACACACACGGACACACGGACACACACACACACATACACACGGACACACACACACACATACACACGGACACATACACACACACCAGTTGCAAATGGGAATGCGAAGGTGCTTTTTACAAAGGGTTTTTGTAGATTTTCATCTGGGCTTGATGGAAAGTTTTCATCAGTTACTCATTGTGAGTGACAATCATAGCCATCTTCTCTGGTGGCTCTTTAAATATGTATATAATTACTCCAACAGTACACACATGATGTGTGGCAACTAAAATTATAAATATTCAGTGTGGGTTTTTTTTTTTGCATCAAATAAAGCATTGCTTGCAGGATGCTCCCTTATTCAACCTCTATTGTTCAGTGGGGAAAGGTGCTTTTACCTCCCCAAATACACTCTTAGTGACAGGACATTAAAACATATAATTCGCGAATTATCCAAAATTTCCAGGAAATGAAAACTGCCAAATGGAAAAAAATGCCAGGCTGTAAACTCCGATTTTCCCCTTCAGCCATCAATTCAACGGGCCAAAAAAGGAGAAAAAGCTAAGTTGAACTCAAAATGTATAACCCTAAGCCATTTCTCTGACAGAAACAGACTGTTTCCTGCAAAGGAAGTGGCGGGTGTGTGTGTGTGTGAGGGGGGGGGATCTAAATAAAGACAGTGAGAATCATATCTAGTTCTTAAAAGGAATTTTAAGTTGTGCATTTGACCAGTATTTACCCCAGCTTGAGGATATGACGTCATTTGTTGTTGTTCGTTAACCTCCAGAAAAAGTCCTCCTACCTTTGGGTGCCAACCAAGGACGCGTTGTTTGAACGTGGTGACAGTTAATTGTGGAAATCACTAAAAGGCTTCTGGGACCAAAGGCTCCGATCCTGCCCAAAGATGCGGGGATGGTTTACAGAGAAAAGCCTCACATGCATGGCCAAGAATAATGAAGATCGCATATACAGCTCTCCCAGAACTAGGGGATCACAGCCAGAATGAGGCTAGATATATCCCTTGCCTTAAGGACTGAAGATTTCACTCCTGGGGAGAAATGTCCCCAGCATTACTGAAGGTGAATTTGAACAATTCAATTGGAGGCACACTAGGACAGCTTTCGAAAATCCAGGCAACAGCTCCCAGGAGCTTTGCTAGGTCTGGGTAGAAGGCCAGCTGTTACCAATCTAGTTTAGTATTCAATCTTACTGAATTCAAATGTGATAAACTGAGCCTCAGTAAGATTCTTATCTGTCGGTGTGACCTAGTACTTGAAACTCCCTTAGACGTTAACCATTGAAAACTCTTTTATGCCAGACCCTTATTTTATTTCCCCTCACTTCCTTGTGCCTGCTTTCATCATTTGGTCACTTCCTTGGTTTTTATGCTTGTTTGGTTTAAAAGTAAATATACAACAACAATAACAATTTTATAAGTCTGTTTCCGTCTCTCTGTGTCTGCTTGCATCTAAACTCCTTAGAAGCAGAAACAAATCGAATAAAGCGAGTATGTTATTCTTTTAAAATGTTTAACCCCTCCCACTCAGTGTTTGGTGAGTCTTCAACCTGCATGGTGTACACTTTGTCCTCCATGGAAACTCTTTTGGGAGAAGAAACATGTGAAGATCCCTCCCTCGGTTGTGTCCCCTTGGGAATGGTGAGCTTTAGAAAAGGGCTGGCGTGCTCCCAGGCCTCTACACAACAGATAAGAAACGGAGTTATCGCTAACAGCAAAATGTAGATGCATATGTCTACAAGATACCTTGCACTCTGTAATCATGTTTGCAACAATCACAGGCTCACTAATAACTCATATAATATTAGTTGAGAAATGGTTGCAATTTTTGACATTTAGCACTCACACCAGTGAGTTTGGAGAACCAAGAAGCCAGACCAAATAATAACAGAACAAACAATAGTTCTATCATGACCAAGTAGGTTCTTGCCTAGAAGTGATGGTTGGGTAAAACCGTGAAGGAAGTATGTCTGTCGTGCCCCCTGGTATCTTATTCAGCTTGCTTCTTTCTCCCCAGGAGCCATGCTTCACACCTTCTCTCAATGTTTCCTTCCTGGAACATGTCTTCATTTTATCCTGAGCTACAACCTCCTTCTTCACTCCTTACCCATCTTCCCAACTTGCAGTCACTATTTCCTTGACTATCATGTTTTTAATTTGATTTATTTGTGACCCTCCAGAAGAATCTTTTGTGTGGATTCTGTTGGTTTTGTTGAGCCCATTATGCACAGAGACAATCTGTGCAAATAATGTTCTCGGGTGAATGAAGTCTCCTCAATAGGCTTCATCATTGCCCTTCACTTTGATTGGTTTTAATCTCGTGAGTGGGTCACTGTGGGACAGTTCATTTTTTTTAGAATCCTATGAAAAATTGAAAACATATGAAGAATTAGAATCAATGCATGATTTAAAATGTTAGCAACAGTAGAAGGCAAGTACCTTTAAAAAGCAACTAAAGATCTCATGGGCTATCAAAAATCTTGAATTACATAAGGATAAATAAAAAAATTTTGAGTGAGAAGGAAATCATGGAAGTATGATTGGCATTCTAAATTTTACTTTGCAGGTTGCAATGAAACCTGGAAACAAAGACAACAATTTTAAAACAAACCATCTAGCCGGGCGGTGGTGGCGCATGCCTTTAATCCCAGCACTCGGGAGGCAGAGGCAGGCGGATCTTTGTGAGTTCGAGACCAGCCTGGTCTACAAGAGCTAGTTCCAGCGCAGGCTCCAAAGCCACAGAGAAACCCTGTCTCGAAAAACAAAAAAAAAAAAACAAAAACAAAACAAAAAAAAAAAAAGAATAAAACAAACCATCTAAATCAAATTATCATCCAGAATGAGGTAAACAATTTGGAGAAATGCAATTTTGATTGTGATGAACCATTAAAGATCAAGTAGAGGTCATTACAGCGTTTACAATTAAGAATAAAGAAGAACAGATAACGCGGCTAATATGGAAACAAAGGAAATAGGAGAGCTAAAAATAAAGATAGAACCTATAGCAGAAATTTATGCTGCCTTATATTTTTCTGGCTTTTACAAACTCTAAATATATTACTTAAATAATAAAATAATTTTATTTAAATTGTATTGTCAGGGATAAAATTTAGTAGGAACCAGAAAATGTCATAATAGGCCTCAAAATAAAAGAATCAAATACATTACATTTCTCATCTTGTAGATATATATGTGCATGTATGTGTAGGTATGCATGTGGAGGTCAAAGGGATACTTGAGAGAGTCAGTTTTCCCTTTCAATCATATGAGGTCAAATTCAATTCTTTAAGCTTGGCAGCAAGTATCTTTACTCACTGAACCATCTTGTTGGCCCTAAAAGAATAAGATGTAAATGATTAATTTTGTTCTTGATAAAACACCAAACATTATTACTATGGCATTACACCAACAAAAAAAAAAATCTAATGGGGATGAATTCAATAAGAAAACTAAGGGAAAATAGCTGAAAAAAAATTTCAATGTTTGATAAGCATGTGGTTTTAGCAAGTTGTTTGTGTGAATTTGCTAGGCATTCTTATGCACTGGGATCTCCAATCATTAATTATGTCCTAACTATTACAGAGCTGACTTGTAGTAATTCAAAAATAGATTGGGGATGGATATCAGTTATATACAGTTACGAATATTTAAACTCCAAATATTGCATAACCCTTAAGTAATAAGCCCAAATATGTGATCGGGCCAACATTGTAAAGTCGTCCTTAGTCTAGAAAGCATCCAATGGATCTTCTTTGCATCTGACTCTTCCAGTGATGTCTCTCTTCTTTCATGCATTTTGAAAGCCCGTTATTTCTAAGCAAGGGTGATTGATTGGTTGCCACCAACAGAATTATCTAGGGAAACTTTGAACCACCCATTGTCAACATAAGAGTATTAGAAAAATGCTGTGAAAATTCTTCTAGCAACCGTTTGTGGTTGATGAAATAAAATGCACAGTGGGGATATCCAGTCTTCTGTGAAGTCCTTGAAAGTAGAACAACTGTAGCTTGCCTTCACAGGATTGAGGTCTGGCTTGAAAAGGGCTTTCTAACCCAGTCTATGATGTGGATAGGAGCACTAATGTCCTTGGAAGACTCAAGCTTTGTTGCTTCTTGACTTACTTGAATGTCAACGCTATGCTTCACCTGATTGCAATAACAAATGAGTATTGAATATTTTATAGGACTCATTAGACTGTGACCGGGGCCTGCACAGCTATTAAATGAACATAGCAGCAATACTTAGAAAAAAGGCAACTGTGCAGATGTCACCACAATCTCACAGTTATTGTGCCTGGGAAAGGGCTGACGTGAGCTCTGGGGAAAGAAATTCTGAAGCTCAAGCCGGGCGGTGGTGGCGCACGCCTTTAATCCCAGCACTCGGGAGGCAGAGGCAGGCAGATCTCTGTGAGTTCGAGACCAACCTGGTCTACAAGAGCTAGTTCCAGGACAGGCTCCAAAGCCACAGAGAAACCCTGTCTCGAAAAAACAAAAACAAAAAAAAAAAACAAAAAAAAGAAAAGAAAAGAAAAAAGAAAGAAATTCCGAAGCTCCATGATAAATATCTGTCAGTGGCAAACCATAAAGTAAATTGATAATTGATGTGGCAGCTTGCAAAATGCAGTATTTTGTTGCCAGTTATTGCAGAGTATTAATCCTTACAGAATAGACGCCACCCTTAACCTTTGGGACTAAATGTTCATCAAACTCAACCATGACGTTCTGCAAATTTTGCTATCAACCTAATCCTTGGCATCAAAAATATGAGACCAATGGGAACTGGATGCCAAAGCGTTTTTCTGAGAGAAGATTATACCTTGTGCAGGCTTTCTGCATAATGATGAAGCATGCATGTGTCTTCATGTTGCTCCCTGGGCTTTGATGCTGTTAGAACTGGTTGGAGAGATTTAGGGATAAGAGGTCGGGAGGAGAAATTGAATACTTGGATCCTAATATAGTACAACAGTCTTCTCTTCCACTCTTATTTCTCCTAGTTTACTATCACGCCCTAGAAGCATTGGGAACCATGAATGTGTTCATAAATTTGACTTCAGCCGTGAGTTATGACATCATCATCCTCCAGCATGGTCAATAATGGCACAAGGCCAATGGTACCTCCTCACCAAAGAGGGGATTGTTGCTCAGAAGAGTTGTCTCCCATATAACTCTAGAAGGAATATTTCCTTCTTGGTACTTCTAGGAGAAAGAAAAATCTGGATCTGACAGAGCATGGGTGACATTTCGGATAAGGCTAAGGTAACTCACTCATGCAGTAAACAAGAGCATAGGTTGCAAAGACCTCGTGTGAATTTGACCACAGGACTTTGCTCAATTACAGAGGGTGTGTCTATTCCCATAGGAGATGAAGGTATGGGGTCCTTCTACACAAATCTCTGTGGAGTATTTATTGTTCCTTCTAGTTCAAGCACTTGCACTGAAAGTACAAGTGTAGAGACCACTCAGGAGTTGTGGGGTTTTTTTGTTGTTGTTGTTTGTTTTTTAAAGATCGTTTCTGATTTATCTGAGGTCATTGTGTCCATATTTCTTATGGTTACTATTCACTTAGTATTGCTTATTATGTAAAGATGAAAAGAACTCTTGAGTTACTTAGAACTGACACAGTGTAGTGTGGGGAAGCCTACAAAACAAGTGACTAGAAGTTTCACTAAACATACAATTTTTGTGGGATGGAAGTATTAAAGAGATCTTTAAGTCACATAAGATACCGTTAAAGCAAAAAAAAATGTAAAAAAATGATGACTTCCCTAATTGCCATCAGAGGTACTCTATTCAGTGACTGATAGAAGCAGAGGTAGAGATTCACGGACAAGCACTGTGCTGAGTCTTGCAGAAGAAAGGGAGGAGGGATTGTACCAGCCAGGGGAGTCAGGATGGGTGATGCTACAGAGACAGCTGATCTGAGCTCAAGCGAGCTCATGGATGGCTGGACCAACAAACAGTTAAGGCCCCTGCATGGGCCTGACAATCCTGTAGCTTGGTCCCCTAGTAAGGCTTCTAATAGTGAGAACAGGACCTCTCCCCCAACTTATCTGACTTTAGTAACCTGTTACCCCTGCTGCATTAACTCATGGGTAATCTACGGGTAAGGGGAGGAGTTTAGTCCTGCCATGTCTTGGTATGGCGTGCAAGCCCATGAGGGGGGCGGGTGTTGGCCCATTCTGCATGGAGATGGAGAAGGATCACATGAGGAGGGGTTAGATAAGGAAAGGGGTGGGAACAGGAGGAAAGGAGGGAGGGGAAACATGTTTGTATGTAAAACAAATGAAAAAAGTCATTTAAATACAATTGAAAAGAATAAATTGTAAAAAATAAATAAAATAAAATAGAGAAGACCCAAGGAGGAAGTAAGCATCTATGAGAAGAAGGAGGAGAAACAGACAACAGCACAGAGGGAAATCATTCTGGAAAACAAAAACAATCAAAAGACCATAGGTATGGAGCTGGGGCTGGAGGTGGAAACGGCACAAATCAGACTAGATCCTGATACAAGGGACAGATAATTAAGAGCCTGACAGGTGATGCTGTAACTTGGGTGGCAATGTGCCAGTCTAAAGCAGGTCCCTTGAGAGCGGTGCTGTTGATCATCATCTTGACAGAAGTGTAATCTCGGACTGTCCTTGCTGAATTGGTGGCTGAACGCAACAGATAGCAATGGAGTATGAAGGTAAAGTTGCCATTGTTGTCATCCCGCTGATGCCATTCTGGCTCAGTTTGATTCCCGCACAATGATAACTGGAATTTAGGCAGGGCATGAACTCAGAAGTCTAGGTGGTGAAGGACAAACCTAACTGTGCGAGCAAATCCAAGGGGAGGGTCTTTGTCTTACTCATTTTGGGCCATTGCAAAACAAGGATAAGCTGCGTGCCTTATAATAGATACACGTTTTACTATCCTGGGTCTGGAGGCTGGGAAGTTTTGGGTGTGGATAGATTTAGTAGCTGGAAAGTTAATGCTTCCTGGGTCATTGATGGCGCTATTCCCTGCTCTGCTGTTCTTACACAATGGTAGGGGTGAAGGAGGGCCTTGGGGCCCTTTTTATGAAGGTAGTAAGCATACAGAAGAGGGTTTTTTTTTGTCATAACATTACTTCAGGGTTTAAGATTTCAGTCTATAAATGTGGAAACGCACGGTCCATCCCTAAATGTTCAAATGGTAACTTTGCTCCTCTCATGCAAACATGAAATACTGGGAAGATCCTGAGTAAAGTGGGGGCTTGTTACCCCACTGTCTTAAATTTAGTGAAAATCAAAGCAAGACATTGGAAACAGAAGGGCTAGGGGGCGTCTGGGAGGCAGTATTCCCTTTAACATCACCGGTGGGAGTCCTGGAACACTGTATTGTGTAATATTGCTTCGGCGCGTCTGTAAACTGCAGCCCACCAGGGTTCCCTCACCATGTTCCCTGCAGTCCTGAGGTGAGGGGAGGTGGAGGTAGAGGTGGGGAGGTAGGCTAGTGGGCTGCAAGGCTCTTTAAAGCCATAGGAAGGACTCTTGAAGGTCACTGAGTGTGGAGGGAGTGCAGCCCACTTTGGCCTTGTGTGGAGTTTCCCCGGCCCGGGCACAGCCCACACAAATATTTCTCACTTCTGTTTCTTCTGCCTCCTAAACCATTGTGGACTTTGAGTCTTACCGGAGGAGAACTAATGGATCTTGGAGGCTCCTCAGCTTTCTGCTTCCCTTCTGTGTTTATTAGATAATGAGCAGCTTGCCTAATGCCTCATTTTCACCTCTGATTTTACATTTCTGTTTTTTTTGTTTCCAGCTCCACGTTTTATAACAGTTCCCTGGGGTGAAATAACCCTGGCCAAAGTTCCTATAAAATGGCTTTGTGTATATATCAAATCAGGATAAACAACATTACGGCTTCAGACACTTAGCCCTTTCAAAATGGATGCTTCCTCTTCTGTTTGTGTGGTTTAAATTAGCCCTGGCACAACAAAATCTTTGAGAGCATATTCTTCCAAAAAGTGTTCTCTGGGTGGGAGCAATTCCCACATCCGTTCATTTATAGTTTATGGAACGATCGGTCTAGTCTCTGTTGTGTTCCTGACAGTGCAGAATGTGGGCACAAAGGACTGTGAAAGACAACTATTATTCTTGCAGAGTTTGAAGAGATTAATAGCTTATGGGTGGTAAGAAAGGGGAGAGGTTCCCGGAGGTAAACTGGCTATTTATGGCTAAAAGTCATTTCCAAAGGGTAGTCTCCATAACGCCCATTGGTAAGACAGAAACAGGATTTTGAACACTGACGAACACTTCGGCTGTGGAGCCATTGAAGTATGGGGTGGTGCTGCTGCAGGGGAATGTGTTCAGTTATTGCATGAGTCGTGTGTGTGTGTGTGTGTGTGTGTGTGTGTGTGCATGTATCCTATGTATACATATGTGGCATGTATAGTAAGCATAGTGTGTACATGAGGATGTCTTGTGTGTGTGTGCACTATAGCATGTGTGTGCATGTGTAGTATGTATAGCATGGACAGTATGTGCGTGTGCATGAGAATGTCTCGTGTGTGCGCGTGTATTGCATGTGATGATGCACAGGTGCATGTGTACGTACACGCACACGTGTGGAGGTCAACACTGATCAATATGGTCAGCGTTGGCTCTCATTCCTCCGGCACAGTGGACTTTGTTCCCTAAGAAAGGTTCATTCATTGGCCCGGAATGTACTAATAAGGCTAAGTTTTCTGGCCAGCGAGGCCTGCTACCACACCTGGCTTTTTGATGTGGGTTCTGCTTATGAAACTCAGGTTCCTGTGTTTGCAAGGCAGGCGTTTTCAGAGCTGACTTCTCCCTCAGCCCGGGAAATTACCTCTTAATAAAGGGTTGCTAGGAATTGGCGAGGAGATCAGAGGGAGGAGGTCGCCACACTTAAGCAGATAACTGAATTGGACCAGAGCCCCTTCAGAACTCTGGAGGATTTTGGATGCCAAAACCTTGGTCTCTGCTTTCAGCTTCCAGAACCGTGAGAAAGGAAATCCCTCTCATCTCAGTGTGTGGCTAGGACAGCCCTAGCTTACCAAGATGCTATTCTCCTGAGGAGACTGATATGGGGTTGAACCAGGTTTCTGTGGCCTCCCTACCTAGGGACATAAAACAGTCGGGGGTAGGGGGCAACTTCACACTCTCTCTCAGCTTTTGCTCCCACTCTCCCTTTTCTGATTTGTTCAAAGTCCTGTTATAAAAACCCCACGTTAGCGAAGAGCGGCTGCTGCTCACTGTCCAGAGCAGGTATGGCCATCTGTGAGTTTTGATCATTTCTTGTTGTAAGTGAGGCCAAGATTCCCCACCCTGCACCACTGATGATTCAGGTCCACGGACTTTTCTGAGCTTACCAAGTTAATAATAAGATGTTAGCCCCCAGGGGGGAAAATAAAACCAAAGCACAAGCCGAGGACTTGGAAGGATTTGAAGGCACAAAGGAGTCACGGATAGTTTTTGTAAATCCACGGACTACCAATATGCGGAATCTGGTCTGATTAACTCCTCAAATCCACAGATTACTTAAAATATGGAGATAGCATAGTGCTATAGACATAGGTCGAAAACGTTGTGGAAACAAGGAAAATGTTTCCCTGGTGGTTTTAAGTCACTTGCGTTTCAGTCTGCTCTCGCTTGTGAGGGCTACGCAGGACAGTGTCCTTATAGAGCTGTCTAAGCTAGAAACAACACTGAGAGAAGAATTTGGGGTTTGGATAACAGAGCTTCAGACCACTGGAGAGAGGCGAGTTTGTAAGACAATGCTGCCCCACAAAGACGGACCCGAAACGGACAGACAGCCCTTCTGGAAACTACATCAAAGCAGACACGTAATAGCTCAAGGTAATAGCATTCATGTTCCAAATGGAAGGATGGAAGATGTTAGAAGATGGCCGGCACTTTCAAGCCTGAACCGGGTCGTACCTTCCTGGAGCTCTCTCTGGGATGAGGGTTTGAGAAGCAGTCTGCACTGAGACTTGCTAGCTCTCCATTTGTTCCTCCCATTCCCCTATGCTCCGTATCTCCTTATCACAGACACTATGCTGAACTTAAACACATGCCACAGAACTTTCCGCTGCCATCAGAGGGTGGCACACAGTCGGCCCGGTTTTTGTTCTGGAAGCTACCTCTGAATAGTACAATATTTCTTTCTAATATTCTCCCTCCCACCTCAAGGCTCAATCATGGTCTTCAGGCCCTTTCATTATTACAAACACCATTAAAGGAAGGAATTAGGTCAGCGTTTCTGTATAGACCCATTGCTGCTGTTTTATTATCCTTTTTAGACAGAGGGCAGAGACACTTCTGGGCATGTCCAATTCTGTACTGTGTTGAGTCATATTTACTCTAGGGTAACCGAAAGAATTAGTTGAAATGAGTTGGTGATCTCGGCTGACTAGCACTGCGCACATTTTTTCCAGAGTTTTAACTGGGAAAAGAAGAGGCAGGAAGCAGGGAACACTTTGAAAACGCATTAAATATCTTCTGAAGATGTGGGAGTTTTCTCTTCTGTGTACGCAGCACAGTGTCCCTTAAGAAACCTACCTCGGTCCTTAGCTAACAGAATAATTCATGGCGTTCTTAGTTTTCCTCATCTGTGTGGAATCCATTTACGGAGACATCCAGTACTCATTCGGAAGAAGTTTGAATATGAAGAAGGGGGATTTACCTCTCTCTCTCTCTCTCTCTCTCTCTCTCTCTCTCTCTCTCTCTCCCTCAGCCAGGTTAACTGCAGGTTGAGTCTGCCTTTCTGCCAAGGCCTGCAGTTGTCAATGGGCACCAAGGACTCTGCTAGGTTCTTGGAATGCTGCCTTCCCTCCCCGTTGGGGCTGAGCATGCTAAAAAGCTCCCCACTGCTGCTGTAATGGAGCACATGAAAAATTACAGAGAGTAAAGAAGACTGATTTTTATAAAAGAGGAGGTGTGACTCACCCGGAAGGAACAGCCTATTCTTTGCTGGGCTTTGAAACACAAAGTCCTACCTGCCCCACCTAGCTCCCTTTTGCTTAATCTTTTTTTTTTTATTGTTAAAAAAATTTACATTTACTCCCCTTGTTCCCAGCCCTCCTGCTCCCCCACTACCCCACTGCCCTCCCCCTGCTTCCTTAAGGTGGGGCAGGATACCCTGCTTGTTTCTTAGGGCTATTTGATTGAAAGACCTTTTCCTAACCCTTTATTCTGAGAAAATGTCTGCCTTTGTTGTTGAGGTGTGTTTCTTGTAAACAGCAAAATGTTGGATCCTCTTTTCGTATCCAATCTCTTAACCTGTGCCTTTTTATAGGTGAGTTGCGACCATTGATATTAAGCGATATTAATGACCAGTGCTTGTTATTTCCAGTTATTTTCTTTTCTTTTCTTTTTTTTTTTTTTGGTTGTAGGGGTTGTGTGTTTCCCTACTTGGAGTTGTGCTGGTGGAGCATTGTTAGATGCTTGTGTTACTATGGGCTAGCCCCCATACAGTCCTGTGATTTCCCTAGGTGTCTTGGGCTAGCCCCCATACAGTCCTGTGATTTCCCTAGGTGTCTTGGGCTAGCCCCCAGTGCTACCACTTCACTAGGGTCTTTTACACTGACTTTGAGTAGACCATTTCTTTGTAAGACTCAATCTTCCCACTTAAGTATGTCCTGTAGATCCTGACAGGACCCCTAGTGGATACGTTTCCATGATAATACAGTTGAGGAAAAACCAAAACTGCTCCTTGTGACCAGAGTCTGAGTAATCTCAAACCAATATTGAGTTGAATTCGTCATTTCCTGTGTCTTCCCCATTGCTTTGAATGTATTCTTCGTATTGTCTGAGATACATGGGATGATTGATGTAGCCAAAACTAACATGGTAACTTTTCAAAACTTTCACCCAATGAATCCTATTTTGTATAAATTCTACTCCCATTAAAGTATTTATTTTGAAAGTATTCTCTCTCTCTAAAATACATGAGTTTGGAATCAGTTCTCTCTTGGTGAAGTTTAAGCAGTGGGGAATATGAATTTTCTTTAAAACAAGATTCAAGAAAGAATTAATTTTATTGACATTTTTGAAGAGGTAACAAAAATGAGTGATAATAATAATGGTTTATATTAACCAAAATAACTTTAAAATAATGCATATTAATATTGTCTTACTGGGATATTGCAATGACTTTATCTTCCAGGCATACTTTCATGTATACAATTAAGGAATATGATTTTGAAGGCTGTGGGACATAAGAAATTATCTATACTTAGTTTGTTTAAGATCTTTATTTCAGTTTTCAGTTTTTTAGGGGGGATCAGAGGCATACCAACCTGGCAAAACGTCACATTCAGGATCTGGGTGAACTTTGACATCTCCCTCAAATAGACAAAAAGCTGCATTAAGTGTTACCAAATGAAGATACCTAACATGTTAACTTTAAATGGCAACTAACATGTTAACATATCCTTTTAAAATGTTCAGGAAATTATTACACTGTTTTTTTTTGTAGACAAACTTACTATAACAATTTTAACTTACAACAAAAATGAAGCACTAGCTCACACAAACTTATTTTGCATGGCTTATGGAGTTCTTTTCAATATTTTGAAAATATTTTGTATTTTGTTGTGGGATATTTGTACACTGTGTGAAGATACATTGCTGTGATTGGTGTAAAAAACTGCACAACTAATAGCTAGGAAGAGACTAGGCAGGACTTCCAAGGACAGAGAGGATTCTGGGAAGAAGGGCAGAGTCGCCAGCAAGACAGAGAGGAAACAGGAGGTACAAGATGAAAGAGAGGTAACACCAGGGGACAGACTGTAGATAAAAATAAATGGATTAAATTAAGTATAAGAGCTAGTGGGACAAACCTGAGCCAAGGCCGAGCTTTCAGAATTTATAATAAGTTTCTGTGTTATTTGTGAGCTGGTGGCCCAAAGAGATATATGACTGCATTTTGTCAATTTTGAAAAGGGCTACTTTTGCTTCTAGAGTGGGAAAGGGTCACTGACAATTAAGTCATTGCTAATAGATACTGTTTTTCTAATAATGCTCTGGTAGTTGATGTTTTAATTTCTAATTTGCTGTTTGTGTGCATTATAAACTATCAACATAAAGCCAGTGTTCTTTACAAGAATGCAATGCTAGCTTCTAGAGTCTCTATGTTCATTGGACCATGAGATTCAATATTTATGTCTGTATTAGAAAATGCTCTTAAGATCTGTGTAATACAATGTTATGTAAAAAAATAGCCTAATATGATGGACAGGTCATTAGAAACTTTGTTCTTTCTTTGGTTTTCAAATGTGGTTCTTTATAGGGTGACACTCTCCATGCTATGAGATAACATTAAATAAAGATGTAGGAGACAAAAAATTCATAGGTTTTCCTTACCCTGGGAATGTTAGGTTATTATTGAACATACAAAGCTGACATCTATAAATGACATCCATAATTTGTTTTAAGTTTGATGTAGATTTAAGTCACCATTGTGAAAAAAACGTGTCTTATGAGAAAAGGTCTATATAAAGTAGATTTATCGTAATCAAGATGGTGTTTCAAAGTTGTTTTCTTCAGGCTTTGTGCTCACTGTATGTAGACTTTCTTAGTACATTTATATACTTTTAGCAACATTTAAAAAGGCTGATTTTCAAAAGTAAGAATTCTGTGTTTCCTGTTAATTCATCAGTTTTCAACATAGCCCTTCCTCATATGGCCCACGTAGCAGAAAAACGACAGCACTAAACAAACAGGATT
The DNA here is from genome assembly GCA_028555095.1 of Dicrostonyx torquatus. Lineage (NCBI taxonomy): Eukaryota > Metazoa > Chordata > Mammalia > Rodentia > Cricetidae > Dicrostonyx > Dicrostonyx torquatus. The sequence goes on from JAQHUG010000011.1 coordinate 6,501,379, forward strand.
TTGGTTATTTTTGCAAATGTTTGTGAGCCTTATTTCCATTGATTGCAAGAGAGACCAAGACCTCTTCCCAGAAACTATCCTTCTTCAAGCCATGATGGCTGCTCTTCACCACCAACTGAACAGCCACAGAAATATACTTTTGGTGTGTGTCTCTAAGGATTGTTCCAGAGAGGTTTAACTGAAGAAGGAAGAACCACTCTGAATAAAGATAGCAGTATCAATAGGATGGAATCTAGACTAAACTTTAAACCTGTTTCAGAAGGAGAAAGGGGAGGGAAAGAAGAAGAGGAAGAGGAGAAAGAGGATGACAAAGAAGTAAAGGAAGAAGAAGCCAGCAAGGTGAGCTGGTTCAAGGAGTTTACTTTAACACCATGATAAGAAGTTCGTGTATATTTTTCCATTATCAGTAATAAGTAGACTAAACAAACCTCATTGATGTCTGATGACTGAAAACAGATATCCAAACAGCAGGACTTTCCAACAACAAATTCTTCTTTAGGTCTAGCCAACTGCCTTTAGATAGCCCTCAGTTTATGTGTCTTCGCATGGCTGAGCGTGAAGATGAGGGTTGATGCTCTCCAGAGCAAATATGCAGGCATGGTTACCCTACAGTTGGCCGGTCTCCAAAGGCCGGAAATAGCCTCCATTCCTGTTGATTAAGCTCACTGTGACCCATTGGGTTAAAGTATTATTCATCCCTGGTTGTTCCCAGCCTTCCCTCTAGGGGGTTTCCAACTTTCCTACTACTAATGTCAAAGTTATATACATAGATTCTTGTTCCTAAATGCTTAACATAAATATAATAAAATGCATATAAGCACGAATATGTGTTGCATGCCATTGCTTTAAAAAAGTTAATATGACATAGTTTTAAATAACAATGAACAATGAGATCTCATTCATGTTCTGTTACAGTCTTAAATTTAAGAGAATATTTTTGTCAAATAATAAAATATGATAGAAACTATCCACCATGCAATTTGTTATAAGAATATAGTCTTATTTGCTTATCTCATTCTTTGAAAGATTTAAGTCTTATGGCTCTTCAAAATGCTCCCAGTGTTAAAGACACTGGGTGATGTTCTAATCAATATTCAATTTTAGTCTTGCAATAAAAACAGGAGCTTTGAGCTCTGAAATCTGTTTCAGTGTTTCAATAGAGACTTGCATATTGTGCAAGTCATCTGTGATCTCCCAAGATGATAAATCTATGTATATTGAATATCTAACTTTATTTGGGAGTTTTGACTCAAAATGTCATTTTGGCCATTTAATGTCAACATTAATCTCTCTGAACCTAGGAAAAAAATGAGCTTTTAAAGTATTAGGAAAGGAGAAAAGATAAGAAACTTTTCCATTGAGACCATTTTAATCTAGCTCACAGATCATATAGAGTGTGTCTATCACTCTCCTTATAAGGAAGAGTTGAAGTTCAGAATTCTGAGAGATCCACCTGAAATTCTCCATCTACTGATAAGCCCCAAGTTTGTAACACAATGCTTAGAGAACTATCCCTGAGGGTCTTGTTCTGTCTGATTCCTCTGATTACCTACTTTGGATAAACTACATTCTGTGAAAATGTTTCCCTGCAGTTCACTTTAATACAAGACGCTCTGCATGTATTTTAGCTTGTAGTTGGCAGTGTCATGCATGAGGCCAGGGACTATAGGAGTGCAGGTTCATAGAGAAGCTCAGAAAAAAAACTTGTGATTAGTAGCGACTCATGGTTTTCATTGTGCCTCTTTAGTTAACCTTCCCCAGAATCTGTTGTTACAGAATGAAAGGGAAAGATGGGGCGTTGACACAGCAGAAAAGTTTGGACTATCTTCGTGTGACCTCTACAAGGAATCTGGTCCCAGGTATTGAGAAGTATTTGACTGATATCTCATTTGAATATGGGATGCAGGGCAGTACCTTGGAAGACTTTTCTGTAGATCAACTACGAAGTATTAGATAAAACATCTGAGAACAAGATAAACAAAGACAGCCAGGACTGCCTCTTTATTTGCAGTACAGAGTAAAGTGTCTGACTCTGGTATGTCCTGCCTTATATCTTTCCTTGCTCGGCTCCCTTCCATACCATGAGGATCATTTGACATATCTTGGGTTTGAGATGATGTCGGTATGAAGAATTTGTGGAAAGGTCTCTGCATGTGCCATTAGCAAAGCTCAAAGGCATATTAGGAGGGAGTTTGGGAGTACCGAGTACCAGTAAAGAGGCTGAAGAAGCAGGAAAGGTGGCTCCCAGATTATCATATACTCTCATTGCAAGGATGCGTCAGCTGAAGAGCTGGTTGAACTTGGCCCAAGAACAGTTCTCGTCAGGATGTGTGTGATGCTATAGGATGCTGGCTTCTAGAAGTTAACACAGGAACAGATGTTAAGCCTGAGATGAGATTAATTTCCTGCATTAAACTTCCCATTTGCTAATGCAAATATTTAACCATACACACAGTACTGATTATCAGTTCGTTTATTAAGTAAGGTAGACACCGAGCACCAACTGGTTTATTGGGTTGAGGTCTGGGCACTGATTAGTTTGTTAGGGTGAGCACTAAGCACTGAGCACTACTTGGTATTAGGGTGAGCTTCAAACACTGGTTGGTTTATTAAGGTGGACACTGAGCACCCATTGGTTTATTAGGGTAAGAGCTGAGCATTGATTGGCTTATGACGGTGAGCACTATGCAGTGGTTGGTATATTAGGGTGAACTCTGAACACTGGTTGGTTTATTAGGGTAAGTGCTGTGCATTGATTGGCTTATTAGGGTGAGCGCTGAACACTGGTTGATTTATTAGGGCGAGCACTGACCCACTATGGCATGTGTCCTCATAGGAAGAGCAGATTAAGGTACAGCAAAGGCCCTGTGAAAGTATAGAGTAAAGTGGCCATCTATAAGTCAAGGAAAGAAGCCACACAAGGACCCAGACCTGCCGGCATTGTGACCTTCAACACCTGCTCTCTAGAACTGTGAGAAAGTAAATTTCTGGGTCATAAACCATCTGACGTGTGAGGCTTTGCTGTGGCGGTTCTGGTAAACCCAATCATCTACATCTAGGAAAAGGAGACTAAAATAAGCCTAGCTCGAAATTGAGAGAAGAAGAGCCTTTGTCTGATTATCAAAGGCTGTGTGTGTGTATGGGGGGGTGTATAACTTTCCCCGGCTTGATGATCTTGTTCCTCCTCTCTGTCCTCCCTGGCCTCCTCCTCTTTCCCCTTCTCCTGCCCCTCCTCCCCATGAGTCTCCTCCTAGTCTTCCTTTTCCTTCTCCCCCCCTCCTCTTTCTCTTCCTATTCCTCTGCCTTTTAAAATAAATTCTGCCTAGGACCCCACCCCATTGACAGTGCAGCAGCCTTTATTTGGAGTGGATGGTCCCTTGTCAGTTAAACCTTTCTGGAATCACGCTCAGAGGCACACACGGGAGTGCATTCCCATGGCCATTCTGATTCCAACCCAGTTGACAACAAAGGCCAGCCATGGCAGGTGGAAGGAGAGTTCTTGGTGAAAGGTATGGCTAACTGGGCAAAGGTGTGTGAAAGAGAAGGCAGCTGAGTCATGGGGGTGGGGGTTGGAAACAAGTCCCGGGAACTGAACCATAACCATAGGCAGCAGAGCAGTCCTGAGAATGATGTGTTGTTTGATGCAAACTAAAGGGTCTATCCTGGACAGCTCTCTTTCCCAGCTTAGCCGTGTGCCAGCTCTGAGCTTTATCTCTCTACTAATGTGCAGTCACACCATGTAAAATTACTGTGGAGATTAAAAGGATAGGTAGGCTTTGCCATAAGGGAGTGAAAGAAGGGAAATAGAGACATGTTCACACCCAGAGAGGGAGATAGAGAGAGGCAAAATTTATTTTGAGTTAATAGATTAAGAATTTGAATCACTGACTAAGTTCTTGTCTTTCCTTTTAAACAGCTGTGGTGCCCAATTTCACTTCAAGAATTTCTAGCGGAATCAGGATCCCGATGGTAAGTCTTGTTTTCTTGATGTATATTTATCGCCCCCTAGTGGTCGGAGTTCACATTACTCCTACTCGCTTGGAAAAAGCACTGTTACTGATACAGATTTCAATCACTTTCAAAATGATTTTTGATTTTTCTACATTTTATTTTTCTACAGCTGTTTGGTGAATGTATATGTTTTGTGAATGTATATGACTTATGGGTCACTTTTGTGTGCAGGACTGACCTAAATGTTGTCCCATATTCTGATTTAACACCAATATACAAATGTTCTATCAAGTTGTTAGTTACCATTAATTAATTGCATGCCACACATTAGACACACTAGGCACTGGGCTTGAAAGGTTTTTTTCAGTTTATTTTTCTTGTCTTTGATGCCCAAGTCCAAAGCTGTTAATATCTTCTCTCCTTGAGAATACTGAGGTTGGTGACTAATCATACTGATCTACAGGACAGCATCTATACTGAGATGAAATTAGGACCTGACTCCTAGCTGTGAAGTTTATGTTCATTCCACTGCCCAAACATCATCTTAAGCAACGCATACAGACATTCAATTAGTTAACATTTATTAACCTGCCTAATCTATATAGTTATTATGTATGCATTACCTATAATATGCCATTGATATTCTTTGGTAAGGGTTCATATGTAAATTCACAGTGAATTTACTGAGCATCTATTATAGAACATTTACACATTGAGAGAGAAGATTAGTTGGTTAGGAGATATGGTTTCTAACCTCTCTGTGAAGGCAGACACCAATCATTCTCTAAAGGTATTTCCCATTTGATCTCAGAATAGAGTATACTAATCTTTGTTATTGGAACTTTTCAGCATTAAAATGCCTCTGTTCTCTGTCTATATCACACACACACACACACACACACACACAGGTCTATTTTATTTTTTGAGATACATATGTAGATTTCAGGACTGCTGGTGAGAGGACAAGACAAGCAGTCAGCACCTTTTTTCTGAGACTGGGCAAATTCTTGATTTTAGGTAATAAAAGTCAAAGTTCTAACTTGAATAACTTGAAGCAAACAAACTGGCCTTCTTCAGCATCCTGATGCCTAAAAGTACATCACAAGACTAACCCAGATTTAAAATAACAGCAATGGATTTTTGGTGGGAAGAAATCTACATTTACTGAGAAGCATGTAGAGTGAGCTCCTTCTGCAACTGACAACCCAGTCATCTACCCTGGTACCCATAGCAGGAGGGGTCAAAGGAGCATATGGAGAAAGCTGGGAAGCTGGGAGATCTGCCCCAGAGGATGGGCTTGTGGGTACGATGTGGAATGGTGGTTGTGGTTGCCATCAAAACGCGAAGGTGAGAGGAAGGGACTTGGAGGCAGAAGAAGCAACCTCAATAGGCACCACGTCAGGACACGACGCTTCAGGGGTTATTAGGGTGTGGCCTGATTAGTGGGCAAGTCCATGTCTCAAGACATGATCAGCGTTTCATTCCTGTAACCTGGGAAGGTACTGATTCATAAAAAGTGTACTGTCGCTGGGTGGCTGTAGGGCACGCCTTTAATCCCAACACTAAGGAGGTAGGGGCAGGTGGATTTCTGTGAGTTTGAGGCCAGCCTGGTCTACAAGAGCTAGTTCCAGGACAGACTCCAAAGATACAGAGAAACCCTGCCTCGAAAAACCACAAACACACACACACACACACACACACACACACAAGTGTGCTGTCACCAGTTGTCTGTTTACCAAGCTGGAGATTTTTCTGTCCTTGTTGATGAATGGAAAATACATGTCCTGGGAGAAGATAACTTTAAATCTTTATTGTGCATGGCACAAACCTGTCCTCACAAATGCGTTTTGAAGAATCAACTGATACTTCCTTTCCTGAGATATCTCAGAAGACAGGAGCCATTGAGAATAAATGAACGATGTATGGAGGGATGGTCATCAACCCTTTGTCTAGAAGGCATGTCTCTGAATGCCAGAAAGCGGTGAGAAAAACTAGGAGGGATTTCAAAGCCATTTGATTTAGGCCCTTGGCGTTTTGTGTTTTTATCATTTATTTGTCCATGTAACAGATTTGTTGACACAGAGCAGGTGTGTTCTACAACAGCCATTAACGCGCAGAACTAAAGGACCAGGGTGTAATCTAGACATCAATAGAACTGTTATTCTCTCGGTTAACTGTCTTGAAAGTATTTGATTCTCATTATTTTCTACTGAGTATTTTAAATGGTGGTGTAGAAGGCAAACAAATCTCAGTTTTCATAACTATGAGAAAAATAGAAAATTGTGCTACGAGTTAAGCCAGGTGGTTGTGGTGCCTGCCTTTAATCCCAGAATTTGGGAGGCAGAGGCAGGTGGATCTCTTTGAGTTCGAGGCCAGCCTGATCTATAGAGTGAGTTCCAGTACAGGACTACACAGAAGAGCCCTGTCAAGAAAAACCAACCTATCAACCAACCTACCAACCAACCAAATAAATATAAAAATAAAAAAAAATAGTACACCTAATCCAAATTTCCCTGTCACTTGTTTTGAACAAGGACCACAAGTGGGATATATAGAGAGTGATTTTTCATAACTTTTGGATAGAGTTATTCTTTATCATCATTTTCCCCAGTTTCAGTATTCTACATTCAGTATTTCTTCTAGCTATCCTCATTTTCTCTCACATTATGTGAGACCCAGTCCAAACAAAGTTACATTTTATGTTTCCCTTCAAGGCTTATGGATGGCTCTGTCTTGTGTGCCAGTATTGGATCTGTGTCCTGCCCTAATCCTATTGAATCTGTGTCCTGCCCTGCTCCTACTCAGTCTGCTATCGCATTGCGTTTGTTTCCAGAATTAGCATCCGTCTTCATTTGAGACTGTCATTTCTATAAGGATAAACCTTCCTGTTTTCTTGCCTTTGTTGTACTAATGTGACCTGTGCTGTACATTCAGGTGCCTGGTGCATACTCCTGGATGATGCTATAACCTTAGAGTATAACTCAATCGTAGTGCAAATGACATAGTATCTGTTTCTATACCTAAACTTAACATCTGTGTTTTTCCTTTAATGATACATTGTTTACGTTCTCACACAGTAACTTAGTTCATATTTACAACAACTGCAGAATTCACTTTTTATTACTTCTTTTATCTTTTGAGATTATAATGGAAGTATACAATTTCCCCTTTCTTCCATTTCCTGCCCAGAAGCATTCCCATACACTCCTTCTTGACCTCTCTCAAATTCATGAAGAATTCTGAGGATAGGATAGTCTTCCACAGGGAAAAGCACATCAATTGGTTATTCAGTATCAAATGGCCAGCCCTGAAAACATCCATACTCCTAACATCATATAGACTGAGAAGGATATATTTAAGGAGATACATATATACATGCATACAGCATACAGATATGTATTTACATATATGTGCATACATATATACATATGTGTATGTATGCATATATCCATAAATACATATGCAGATGCATACATATATGCATGTGACAACAATTAATGGAAAAGGCAGTTTCATGCTAAAAGTTAGAGCACTGAGGTTGGTGAACAATTAATTAAACAGCCACTTCCAAACTCTGACCCTGACAGCCTCACATCCTAGAGATGAGATGGTGGTTATGCATTACTTCTCTGCAACATGACATCTACATCTCCTGTTTTCTTAGATTCATTTCTTGTGTATAAACAAGAGGGATGGAGACAGGTAACCCTTGTCTTCAACCTAAGAAACCATCTCATTGAAGTGCTGCACCGGGCCGCCACAGCACATGACCACCACCAGATGGCGCTGCAGCTTAACTCAGTACCCTGCCTCCGCCGCAAAACTTTTTTTGCTCAGGGTCAGTCGGGCAATTTTTGTGATATTGTTTTACCACCTCACTTGATGTCTGTGATTTCCTGAGACTTTTAAAAAAGAAAATGCTTTGAAATACCAATCTCCCTACTGGTTAAAAAAAATAAAGTCACCTTGAAGTCAATAGTAAAAACACAGATGACACAAAAGTTCACGAAATATTTGTTCCAGGACATCTTCACCAACTGTAAAAGTACAAAGTGAGTGACTGTAGACGCTCATTGAACTCTTACAAAACCCTATTTTTTGTTGTTGGTGTTTTGCTTGTTATTTTGTTTTTACTCTTGAAACGCTGCTAATCATCCATTGGAAGTCAGAGGAAGTCCTACAAGTGGGGGAAAGGTCGTCATGTTTTTCAAGAGCTCCAGATCGGGTCCAACATTTAACCCATGAATAGCGAGCATACGTTATGTGCGGGCTCCTCTGTTAAGTCCCAAAGGAAGAGCAGCAATATCGGTTCCTGGTTGTTCCCATTGATTGATGACAACCAGCCGGTGTCCTCTACACCCTACCTACTCAGGGCTTCAAGCCCTCACTACAGCACATATTGGGGGATATTAGCCTCCAGTCACAGAAAATGAAGGAGAGGATCAGAGGGNAAACTGTGTAGTTCATTACATGTTGATCATCTCCATGAGGTTAGCCCTTAAATGGTATACCCAGTGTCACTCTATTGTAGAAAACTGATTTTTCCTTTCCCAGAAGGTATAAGGGACAATTCGCTTTACCCTAATGGCTAGGTTTTCTTTAATTTCATTCACTTTATTCATTCATTATTTATGACTTGGTCTTAAAACCCCAACCATGAATTTAATTGCTTTTGTTATAATTAGCTAATGTACAAGTTGGAGTCTGGATGTTAAACATCATATAACAAGAATTATGTGTCTACTGATTAGCAATCAGTCAGTCAGGAGATGGCAAACACACTGCAGCAGCCTTTAAAGTACTCTAGCAAAATACATAGGACAGGTGGGCTCAAGAACAGTCTGAGGCAGGATTTGTGCCTACAAAGAGCATAACAAACTCCTGTGAAACAGTAGAAGATAAGAGGAATGACTCACCCAGGTCTAGAACTAAAGTCTTCTCCATCACTGTTCATTTAGGAAGAAAAGATGTGCCCTACCCTCCCCACCAAGAAAAAGATCCAGAATGTACCCTAACTTGAGGAGTGTTCAGTTTCACTTCATTTAATTGAACTATATTATTGTTTGATATGAAAATCTCATATGTTGTCTATAAGATGAATGATTTCTGCTTCATGAATGTAGAATACATAAAAATATACATCTTTTTGTATGTTGATAATTTGTCTCATTGACCAGACTCTAATCTATATGTTCATCTCAGTAGAATCTTGACTTTTGAGCTTTCAATTCTCTATATTCAATTTCCCAAGAATCCAAGAGATAGCCTGAGTTTCCTACTTTTAATATGTAATCAGTGCGCATATCTGATGGGATTCCACATGGGGTGACTTTGGATTTGCCCCCAGCAAGAATCCTATTGTGTTGATTTAGCGGGCACCCCATTCCTTCTTGCTATTAAGGTTTCCTCTGGATACTCTTCAGTTCTCATTTCTCTTAATTCCACACCTGCCCAGGGGATGGAGATCGCCATGGTGACTTGTTTTTCAAGCTGAGCCTAGTCTCTTCCTCATTGTGAAACCTACCACATGATGAACTTGAAGACAGTCATCACTATTCTGTCACAAATGTCATAAATATGTTTTCCTGAATAATGTTGATGAGAGAAGCTAGCATTGTAGTTAGGGTTTCTATTACTGTGAACATATGCCATGACCATGGCAACTCTTATAAAGAAAAACATTTCATTGGAATTGGCTTACAGTTCAGAGGTGAAGTCCATTATCGACATGGTGGGAAACATGGCAACAGTCATGGTGCGGGAGAAGTCGCTTCAAGGTCTACCTCTGGATCCTCAGGCAGCAGAAAGAGTGAGCGAGCTACTAGGCCTGGTTTTAGCTTCTGAAACCTAAAAGACCACACTGGTGACACATTTCCTCCCAACAAGGCCACGCCTCCAATGATGTCATTCCCTATAAATCTAGGGAGGCCATTTTCTTTCTTTTTTTTTTTTGTACTATAATTGCATTATTTTATTTATTCTTAAATATATCTCATGGGTAAATTATATTATAATTATTTTATAGGTAAAGAACCTGAAGGCCGGGCGGTGGTGGCGCATGCCTTCAATCCCAGCACTCGGGAGGCAGAGGCAGGTGGATATTTGTGAGTTCGAGACCAGCCTGGTCTACAAGAGTTAGTTAGGGAGGCCATTTTCATTCAAGCCACCACAGTTAGACTTAACATTAGTCATCATTTCTGTAATATACGAGCTAAACTTGTGAAAACAAAGCTGAGCAGAGAAACAAACACTGACTGCCCGACTTGCCTGTTCTGTAGTAAGGATCTCTCACAAGGAGCTTCAGCTTGCTCTTGCGATCTTCCACCCCCTCTCTAGATAGCACTATTCACTGAGAGGATCAGCATAGTAGACAAGAGGGACATCTTATTAGGCCCACAATGAGCTGGGACTGTTTTTGAGACCCAGTGACTCTAGTGGTGAAATTCTCTACCATAAAGACGTGAAAGCAGCCTCCAGTTGTCTCCCAAAGTCTGCCCAGGACTTCTCCCTGCTCCCACTAAGAAGGCCAAGGTTGTATCTGCGTTCCCAAGAGTCATCTCCATGCGTTGCAGTGGTCGCAGATTTTACAGCAGTTTCCCGGGACAAAACCCTTCATTTAGCAACTCCCAGCAGTGTCCTCCATCTGAGGACTGAAGACTGAGATGTACGAATAAACACTTAAGAAAAACTACCAGTAGAGACTTTGCAATTGCTCTTTCAACAGTCTTTACAGGTGGCAAAAATCGAGCATTCTGCAAGTGGGATTCCCTTGCCAACTCTTTCCATGCAGAACTGAAAAACTCATCTTTTGAAAGGTGAGGGACCACGATCAATCATTCCTTGCGTTTTATCTTGGTATTCTGGCATTCGCCCTGGAATTCTTCCTCAGTCTTTTCAGATTCCAGGTTCTTACTGTGACTATGGCCTGTTATTATCATTATTTCGTTCTTTCAAAGGAAAGAATGCTATATTGCTTCTCAGGGAACCCTGAGCAACCCAAGTCTACAATTAGTATTTCTAAACAAACGCCAGGTTCTGGGCTTTTTCTTTCTTTATAAATTGGATGATTTCTAGCCGGTGTTTCAAAATAGCTTTTTTGTTTGTTTGTTTGTCTGAGGTTATTTTGAGAACAGATTTATCAAAATAACTAATCAGAAAATTATTTTCTTCTTCTAAATAAATCATAATATATATTTATTCCCAATGTCAATTAGTTTGGGAAGTATATAAAGATCATCAAAGGTAGAATTTTGTACCTTGAGGAATCATCTTAATGGTTTTTCTCAACATGGTGGTGCAAGCCTGTACTCCCAGCCCTGGGGTTCAGATGCAGGAAGACTGCTATAAATTGAAGGGTACCCTAAATTGTTTTTAAATAGTTTATGATGAAATTTTGGTTTCATGTTGGTTCTTTTTTATATAAGCCAATAGTTTTAGAAACAATGGAGAAAATGCTAGATTTCATTCAACTTAGTGTAATTAGGTTGACTAATTAAAAACCGTAAGTTTGTGTCTGTGTTTTATCATTTTACATATCACATTGAATTTGTGCCGGGGGTTACAACCTTGTAAATCTCATAGTCTAGACAAAGGACAAAAGGATTTTCCTATTTTTTGGTCAAATTTCCTAGGCCTATTTGCCTTTGAAACTCTAATGAGAGAAGCAACAGTCACCCATGAGGGTGTGTTTTGGGGGTCAAAGGCTCTGTAGTGACAATTTATTGGACCTTGATTTATGCAAGAATTGTTTTTAAGATGAATACTAACTCTGTCTAGATGACATACTTTCTAAACTCACTGAACATTTATATTTATATTATATTAGAGAACTGTAACTATCTTGCACTCTTTAGATGTTATTCATAACAGGATTCATTATTTGGGTGCAAAATGAGTCATTTTTTCCAACAGTGGTGTGAGGGATTTATTGAAGACAGTATGGACTGTTGAATTTAGATTTACATAGCATAGAATTTCGATTCTGTTACCTTTGTCATGTGGTGCATTTGTCTTTAGTTTTGGATAACTAAATTGAAACTAGGCATTGTTGTGTTCCAATATTATAAGTAATTAAT
>JAQHUG010000011.1:6532431-6544929 GCA_028555095.1 Dicrostonyx torquatus
GCATGGCTACTGCTGCTTTTTCAAGCCAAAGAGATCACGCCCAAGTGGGCTGGTATCATAAAGGCTATTGGCTGAAGGAGTGGACAGAGCTCCCGCAGCAGATATTTTTAAGTCTCTAGGCTTAGTTTCTGGCTTGAGTACTGGTCCTGTATTAGCGTGGGAGCTACAGGACCATCCTCATTTGGGTTTTTATATCAAAGCACTTAATTTTAAATTGTACTGCAAAGATTCAGTAACAAAACTAGCATGGTGTTACAATACACCACCTCCATTCTGATCGATGGAGTAGAACAGGTTCTAGAATTAAGCCCACAAGCTAATGGAGTTTTCAACCCAGCACACACATCAAAGAGGACAGTAACTTCAGCAAGCATTGCGGATAAACTCTCCATCTACATTCAGGATCTAGGGAAATATGTCTTTCATCTTGTATTCAAGATCTAGTCAAATACTCAACTCTCACCTTGCACACACACACACACACACACACACACAGAGAGAGAGAGAGAGAGAGAGAGAGAGAGAGAGAGAGACATAAAAATGTATAAAATGCCTTAATGTAAGAACTAAAACTCTAAAACTACTGGAAGAAAGCATATTAGATATAAGCATTGTCCAGGACCCCTTAAGAGGATTGCAATGAAACAGGAAACCTCCTGAGACCTCAGAAAAGGGATTACATGAATGTAAAGGGCATTTGGACAGCAGAATAGGGAGGATGGTTACAGTATGAGAAAAAAAATCTCTGCTAAATCTACACCAAAATGGAGACTAATATCTACAGTCTGTAAGAAGTCTAAAAATTAACAGTAGTAATAACAGAAGCAAAAATCAATAAATCTAATAAACTAAGACAGTTCTCAAATGAGAAAATGCAAATGGCCAATAAGTATTTGAAAACATGTGCACATTATTAGTCGTTGTGAAAAAACAATGTAATATTACTTTGAGATTTTGTTTCATCCAAGTCATAGTGACTGTCATTTAAAAACAAAATAAAACAACAAAACAAATGACAGGGTATTCTGGCAAGGAGGTAAGGAAAGAGAAACCCTTATCAATGACTGGTGTGAGTGCAATGTGGTGCATTCACTACTGAAATCAACACAGAGGTTCCTTACAAGATAAAAATAAAACTATCATATAGTTTAGCTACAGCACTCCTGAGTGTGTACCTAATGGAATCAAGGGCAGCAGACCACAGAGATTCTTTGCACATTGATGTTTATGTAAGCATTTTACTCTACAGTTGAGTTCCAGAATTATCTTAGATACCCATCAATGGGTGAATGGATAAAGAAAATATGACACAAACACACATGCATACACATAATGTGGCTTTCATTTATCCACAAAGAAAAATGAAACGGTAGTGTTTTCAGACAAATGAATGGCCCTGGAGATCAGGTTAAGTGAAACAAGCCAGACTCAGAAAGACAAACCAAATGTTTTTTCCCATGTGCAGAATCTAGATTCAATATATGTAAATTCAGGATGTATAATTATCTAAATATATTTAATAATTTAATGTCTAGTCATTCATATTTGAATATATTCAAATATTTGAATGTGTGAAGATATTCAAATAGTGTTTAAATATTTATATTTAAATGTATAGGGTGTGAAGACAGAAGAGGTACTTTGTGCTGGGGTGGACGGGATGTAAGGGGAAGAAAGGGAGGACTAGAACAAAGAAGTAGAAAGAAAGGATTATTCCATGTTTCTCTCATATGTACTGTATGTACTCAAGAAAAATTGAGACCATTTGAAGGGAGGGACAGATCTGCATGAAGAAGAAATGGAGGTAATTAATATAGTCAAAATATAATCACATGGAAGTATGGCAATGCCGTATTCAAGTCTTTGTCTCAGTGTGCCAACTAAAATTTAATTTTAGGAAAGATTACTTTTAGTTTCAAATTTCTTATCTTTTATTTGATGCTCAGTGGGTAGCCAAAAGTCTCCTGGCTCTGCTGGGGTTGATGTACAGGTACACGTGTATATACGTAGATAAATATATTCTTTTTAAAATAAACTATTCACTTGATTAGTGTATATGTGTTTGTGTATGTGTGCACACCTCTGGTGGTTGGAAGACAGCCTATGAGGTCAGTTCTCTCTGTTTATTATGTGGGTCCAGGGGATCAGGGGATTGAACTCAGGCGGTCAGGCTTGGTGGCAAACAAACTTATCTCTTGAACCATCTCACTGGCCCTATTCATATGTATTTTTAAGGCTGCTAAATAGACAACAGAATCACAAACTCTTTAGGGTGGAAACTTGAGAGTCACATTTCTTGAAATCTCTCACCAAACTATTAGAAAGAACATCGTTGAGACCCTCTGGTTTAGATATTTGAAAGTCTGCTGCTAAAATCAAGATCTTTGTAATACAGGAAAATAAGTAAACAAAGCTGTGAAGAGGTGGCTTAGGTCTGGCAGGAAGCAGATTTCTGAGAGGTAGAAACTATAAATATTGTGGCTCATTTTATATTATAAAAGGAAAACATTGCAAAAACGAATGAGACACCCTTGCTTCAGAGCATGGTAACTTCTGAGAGACAAAATGGAAGGCACCTTCACCTTTTCCCAGTATCAACAATTCTGGGCCACTGTAAGTTGAGAACAATGTCCTCATGGAACAACCCAGATTAAAGAAGCTAATGATGCCCCATAAGGAGTACATAGCTGTGAGAGTGTCCCCACTCTTCTCTGATGACCCAGATGTATTCAGTCGCAAGAGATGTGGAGAGGAAATTGACGGCGACGTCTACATTTTCCTTAAAAGAACTCTGAACACTTGTGTCTTTCACTGTGTTCTGGTATCGCTAGAGCAGTGGTTCTCAATATGTGGGTCGCAACCCCTTTGGCAAACCTCGATCTCCAAGAATATTTACATTAAGATTCCTTAATTAATTAAGATAGTAGCAAAATTACAGTTATGAAGTAGCAATGAAAATAATGTTGTGGTTGGGGGTCACCACAACATGAGGAACTGTATTAAAGGGTCACAGCATTAGGAAGGTTGAGAGCCACTGCTCTGGAGGAATCCCATGCTCCTTCACTTGCATTGTGAGGAGTGTGTAGGAGGAGGGACCGCTTATTGGTTCCTGGCCGCCTGGCTAGCTTACACCTGAAATAATCACACAGAAAACCGTATTTATTAAATCACTGCTTGGCCCATTAGCTCTAGCTTCTTATTGGCTAACTCTTATATTAATTTAACCCATTTCTATTAATCTGTATATTGACACATGACAGTGGCTTACCGGCAAAGATTCAGCATGTCTGACTCTGGCGGCTCCATGATGTCTCTCCCTGACCCTTGCTCCTTTCTTCCAACATGCAATTTAGTTTTCCCTGCCTACCTATGTTCTGCCTTATCAACAGGCCAAGGCAGTTTCTTTATTCATTAACCAGTAAAAGCAACACATAGACAGAAGGACCACCCACACCAGGAGTGTCTGTGTAACAGATGAATGAATGGATGGGTGAATGAACAGATGAATGAATGAGTGAAAGGAAGTTCCAGCACTGACCTTCCTAACCCATCACAGTAGGGAACGTCTTAGAAGTACTTGCCTTCTTGAGGATGTCAACCTTCACTGTCCATTCGGATTAATGTGATTGAGATGGGTGAGATTTATCACAAATGGACTGTCTAGAATAAATGACTCTCTGTAAAACTGTGACAAGAAGAACTGAATAGTCACACATACCATGAAAGTCTCTGGCTTCAGGAGGTTAACAATGTCTCAACATCACATAATAGAAAGAAGAATCAAGTGCTAGAGCCCATGACTTTACATGCTGTCTTACTATCTTCTTTTAAGGACTGAAATAATTTTCCAATTTTTTTGTGATTGTAGAAGTATGAGTGAACAAAGAACCTCAGTATGGTAGTAATTCTTGTTTGAGGATATGATTTTAATTATATGTATTGAGTTTTAGTATTTTTACCAGATATATATTTCCTGGTAATGGCCACAACACAGTCTAAATCCCATCTTATCAATAATACATGGTATGGCAATAGGTGAAGGGCCTAAATCACAGATAGAGAAAGGGAGAGAGAGAAGAAGGGGGCAGGGACATTCAAACACTACAAAATGATTACATATATGCATCTGTAAATATACAATATAAATATTTGTAAATATATTTTTGAAAAAACAAGACAAAGCTTTAGGAAACTTAAGCACCATGTTTAGATATTTTCTTCCCCCAGGACATAAACATATGCAGACTACAGTTTATAATAGTTGGCTCAAACACCGACGAGTCTATGAAGCTTTGAAAACAATCAGGAACTCAGTGTTTGTTTACTCGGATTGTTTGCCGTGCTTTTCTCTAGGTTTAACTGAATGTGTCAGGAGATAACCAGAGTCTGGGGTAACTTGTTGGTTAGGAAGGTAAGTTAGTTCCATGACTTTGAGAATCCATTTGTTGTCTGCATTCCTGAGGGATTATATTGTAGACCTTTTTGTACTGTGTGTATTTGTATGTGTGTGTGTGTGTACACACATATGTATGTGCACATGTGTGTGCATGTATGCGTTCTTGAACATGCATGTATATGTGGGTATGTGTGTGTGTGTATGCCTGCATGCATATACATGTGTAGGTTGGTACGTGTGTGTGTGTGCGTGCACGTATGTGCATGCATGCATGCCTGCACATACATGTGTATGTGGGTACACATGTGTGTGTATGTGTGTTTCTCTGTGTGTGTCTGTCTCAAAGTTTAGACAGGTGATTTTCAAATTCAACCATTTTCTTTGCCCTAAAAAATGAAAATTAAACAATGACAAGGAGAAAACAAGAGTGGTTTTACCCACTCTGAACTTACTCTACCAACACTGAACTCTTCCTTCTTCTGTTGACTTCTGCTCACTCACCTGCTTCAAGTTGTCCAGGTGGTGGCATCTTGGAGTACAATGCTGTTGAATGTGGTAAGAATAATTTACAAGAGCAGGTGTTTAGCCAAAATTGAGAAAAATCACTGCATTCATAATATTAGACCAGATACAGATTCTTATTAAGAAAATAATATGCTGTATCTGGGCTTTTCAAAGCTTTAAAATTTGGGGGCTGTTTCATAGTTACTCTGTTTGGAAGCTACAAAAACGTATTTTGCAAAAGTCAGTTTTAAGTGGCACATTTAAATCGCCCCCTTTAATCTTCACAATTAAAGAACTGTAGAGATATCCTATTGATTTGACTTCCAAATCCCAACAGATGCCTCAAAAAGACAACAACAAAAAGGCATAAAACTGCATACCCCGAAGTACCCATTATTCAGTCCCGAGCTTGCCAAGTTGTCAAGTGATATTATGGCTATGATATTTAAACCACTCAAAAGGAAGAAACAAAACGCTGAATTTACAGCTTTTGTCTGTTCCAAAGGGATTGTCCAACAGAACGCTCCATAGCAACCCTGATTATCACAGCACATATGGTACGTGGCACTGGAGGTTATTTTGAGAGGTTTGGGGAAGGCAGAGCTCCGAGTGACAACCACAGCAGTTCGGGCTGAGGAATTCTAGCTCCAGCTTTCTCGTCCCCCTGCTATTAGAGCAGGAGACACAGAGAGCTGCTTTGGCAATCATTCGCTCAATTATTTAAGGGCAAATAGCTTTTGCTAAAGTCGCAGGGTGGAGGAGGTCAGGAAGTTCATATTAGTGTATGCAGGACGGCAGTATGGTCTGATGACATGTCAAGGGAATTTACAAAGCAACTTCTCTGCTACACTTTCTTTATTTTATAACTTACCAGAAAATAATGGAGATATTATATATGTTATAACCTGAATTAAACACGAATTACCATTTAACTCTTTCATATGTAGGTGGTCACATGACACAAGGCGCAGAGAGGAGGAGCTCAGAAACATGCGAGTCACTCAGTATATTTTTCTCCAGATATTCATCTTGTTATCTACCTGAAAGATTTTTTTTGTGGACAGTGTAAGATAACTTAATGGATGGCATTAAATAAAATGGCTGTTTAATGACTGTGTCTTCAATCTACCAATCCAGTGAAAACTGTCTATGTCAGACTTTGAGATAATTTATGTATGGCTAGAAATCCAATCCAGATAACTCCCAACTCCATTCCTGAAGTCTTTTAAAGATCACTGACATTAACTGTCTTGGTGCAGAATGTTTGATTTGTGGCCTCAAAGGTGTTCACATGTATTAGCCACAAATTTAGCTTGTCACTCAACTAAATTTTATGAAATCTCAAAAACTTTGATTCTGCTCTCCATGCCCAAAACATCTTAACATGAACACACTGTTTTTATTCTTATTAAAAATAAATGTATTAAAAAGGTATGCCTCTCCGATTTTCACTAAATATTAAAACAGGACACTCTTAAATTTAAGGCTTATCTTTATTGAGCATTTAATCTAAGGACTAAATGGATTTAAATAATATTCCTAAAAGATATGTATTTAGACCCAAGCCTCTGAGCCTAAAAGAAAATCATGATGTCAACGTGTGCCTTAGGATTTTGCGATTTTGTTATTTCAAACACAATGTTTTGACACAAGATCTGACACATTACCACAGTTTCCAAAATCCAAAAAGCCATGCCTGTTAGTTTTAAAGCCTTTACTTCTAATTTTAAAGTAAATTATTTTTAAATTTCCATAGGGTGTAACTTTTAAGCAATATGCTAAGAATAAATTACTATTTTGTTTTACTTTTGAGAGTCAATTGACAGACTCTAAAACTGGAATCTTGGCTGCTATTCCTATGTTGTCCAGTAGGTGGGGCTTGTGTACTCTTCTTCAAAATCAGGGAGCAGGGAACCAGGGGAGCCAGAGGGACCATAATGTTTTCAGAATTACTTTTTCTTTAACACTAGTGGGCCACGTTAGAAATCTGCATTTTTGCAACTGCAACTCCTTTGTGCTCAACAAGCCTTTAGAATAGAAATAAATCTGGTTTCGTGAGGTAAAGCATGCCTCCTGTTTTAAGCATTGCAGCTTTTAAAGTTTACAATGATCTTTCCTCCTTTAGATCTTCGGCAAAGGTCATTTTGTGATCTATTCGCACTTATCCTTTTCATTCAAATGTGCAAGCCACATGCATGCATGTCTGTGCTTGTTATGAACACACCCTACCTATAGTCCAAAGCCAGGAGAATACATCTTTCATACAAGAGAACGTTTTTGAAATACAAACGGGCAGAAAGCAAGAGGAAAGCAACCTGGAGAGAGTCTGAGCGTCTCATGAGACAGAATCTAACGGGGGAGTCCTAAAAACAAGCGTATACACCCCCCTCCCCTTATGCAGATCTAACACCGAAGAAACTAGAGTCCCAGAAGGCTGGAGGCATGCGTTCTGTGGAACAGGACTGGGCCCTTGCTTCCCCTCCACTGGTGTGAATACATGGGATCTATCGAAGAGATGTGCCACACCTGAACCGGAGGAAGCATAACTTTGGTTTTGATGCTTGGAATCTCCTTCTATCGATTCTTCTCTGGGGCACATGCTGGTATTGGCCACAGTGCTGCCTGAGAATTCGAGAGACGACTAAGATCATTTGTTCAGCATGCTCTTTTAAATACAGTACCATTTAATCATGGAACTATTGAGTTGGGCTCTAAGATAATTTGATTTAGGTTAAAATTATGAACTCATTTCTGTTACATTTGCCACATTCCAAGTGGTTAGAGGCTCCATGGCTGTCACATCAGAGAGGGCACATCTAGGTAGACATTTCTTAACACTATAACTTATCTCTTCATCTTTCATTTTTGAATATAATATAATTACATTATTTCTTTCTTCTTTCCTTCCTCTAAACCATCGCATATGCCCTTCCTTACTCTTATTCAAATGTATGTCATATTTTCATTAATTGTTGTTCCATGCCGTTTATGTATAAGTAGGATATTCATATATATATACATATATATGTATATATATATTTCTAAATATAACCAGTTCAGCCTGTATGTTACTCAAATGTGTGTTTTCAGGGATGAACATTTGGTATTGGATAACCAATAAGTATGCTTTTCTTTGAGCAATGCTGTTTTTCCCAGTTACCCCGCCTTAGTTGTCTATAGTTCTTTGTGTATAGTTGAGGTCCTGTGGGCTTTTTTCTATACATTGTGGCATGTCTCTTGCTGTTGTCCTTGCTCAGCTCATGAATAGGCAGTCATGTTGGTGGGATTTCCCGGGTGTAACTTCTGACACTACCAGGAAACACAATCTCACAGAAACTCCCTGGTCCTGTGACTCTTACAATCTTTCCGATTTCAACTTCTACAATATTTCCTGAGCCATATGAAGTTTGGGAGTGTTTTGTAAATGTATGCACTGGGACTAGCCTCAAAACTCCAATGCTACACGTGAGAAACCCTCTTTTGAGTTGTTGGTCAGAGCTGTCCAAGAGAAAACACACAACCTATTGCTATTTATTGCCCTTAGCTGTTCCCACTGAGGCAGAAGTTAAGTCCCTATTTCTGAAGACATGTCCTTCAGAAAAAGGATCAAGAGGCCACTGAGCTGGATCTAACCAGAAAGCTTCCTAAGAATTGTTTCTCATGATACCAGAGGGTGTGATGCAAGCCTCCAATTTAGGTAGAGTTTGCTATCACTGCACAAAGTTTCCCTGGATAGCCTTATGGTAGATAACTAAATGTCGAGGTTATGGAGAGCGTGCAACATGAAGCCAACTACACTTGTGACATTCAAGTCGATGGGCAATCTCTAAGTATATTTGTTTCGTAGTTTACTTAGGTTCAGAAGCAAACTGGCAACCATCTGTGAGCAATGATATCAAGTCAATGTCATTTTATATCCCTCTTCTTCCCCCTGCTTGTCCGTTGGCTGTTTCCCCTTTGAGAGTTGGGTGAGTCTTATTGGATGTCTTATTTCTCTTCTTGTGTGTGTGTGTCAGTCAATTTTATTTCAAAGCTTCTGTTGAGAGCCTGAAGTGCTACAGGCATTGCAATAGGCAATGCTAAGGCCAAGAAGCTGTGTAACAAAGAGTGATCTGAATGGGCCGAACACACATTTCCTGAGCCCTATCAACAAAAGTAACACACCCCTTAAACCATTGCAAGAGGTAAGAGCAAGGCAAGCTAGCATAATTGTATTATTAAGACAAGGAAGCTATGTCTAGGGCATCAAACACTAAGTCCAAAATAATAAAAAAAAATTTTCAAAGCATTTCCTCAGACTGGAATCCATGCCTGCGACTTTTAGTATTTATGCAGTTTTCCTCTTTTACCAACCCCAGAGTAGAGATTTGTTTGTACTGCCTTCCTTATTTCTTTAGAATTAATAAGGGGCCAATATACATCCCATGTCGGCCACACATCAGCAGTCTCTGCAAGTCCAGCTATTAGAATTTTTTATGTAAAGAGAGAATAATATTTGTACTTTATTGTAAACTTGTTTGTATCTCTGAGTAAAGTATAGAAGGCCTCTGTAGGGATCTGGTCTGTGTTTGATGGTTTGTTAACATTTGAACTCTTGAGTGTTTATATACCATAAGTGAAAATTAAACCACACACGCATATCGCTTGACAGCCGAACGGGATCATCCAGGTTGTGGAAAATCAGTGTAGGATCACCAACAGACATTCTTTTCAGTTTGAACACTTCTGACATCCTGCAGAGAGGCATGATTCATTTAGCCTTGCTTCCATCCAGATGCTATCCTAACTCTAGGTCTTACAGATAATTTCGCTTATAACAGCTGCAGCTGTTGTAAACAGTAGATGAACCAACACTGTGTGGTTCCAGATATCCAGATACCATGTTTATTTGTTATTCTTCTGGTCACAAATTGTTATAAAACAAGATGGTATTGCATTCACTTTCATAAGATAAGCCTAGCAGAAGGTCCCAGTAATGATGCAGTGGGTTATTTTTTGTTTGTTTGTTTGTTTTTGTTTGTTTTTAAATCCTACTCATCAAATTTACCAGACAAGACTTCATCTATTGAAACTGCTTTTGAGAACCTTGTTCAGGTCTTCATGGACCACTGCCGAGTCCCAGAATCCTTTGCCTTTCTTCATAGTCTTCTTCCAACACCATACAAAGCAAAGTAAATAAATAAACAAAAACAGTCTTTCTGTTCTCAGTGGGTCCTAATTCTTTCCAACTCATCAATTTTAATTTGTAAACCCTTCCTCTGCTTATCTGTACCTCATTCCTTCCTCTCTCAAGGCTCTTCCCTACTATATTTGATTCGTTTGATCTTAACTTAAAAAAAAATCCATTCTTCCTCTGAATGGTGTACAAGGTGTTATGAGTGAACAGGGAAGTTCGCAGAGAATGTTCCTTAGCTCTACAGTGAGCAGATAGATGGTTTATCACGCTGGTCACTGATGCTCTCATCTGAAAAGCAAATAGGAAAAAAATCAGAAATGAAATGGTCTTTGCTCTCATTCTATCTTCAACTGCTCCTCCCCCCATTTTAAAAATCTCTTACAAGAAATGCATGAGCTGGTGACTTAATTTTGACCCAGAATGCCTATTGGAGCACGGATCAAATTACTTTCCAGAAAATACTACCACAAGTGGAGATTTTAGGAAACAAAGAAATCTGGCTAATAATGAAATTTATCATTTCTGTGGTGTTGTATGACTCCTCGCTCAGACATTCATAGCAGGACCTTTTGCAAAAATACGTTTTGGTAACAGCTAGAAAAATGAGGAAAATTATTATCTGTTCAGCACGAGAATAGGTGTGTAACACAGCCAGGTGTCGCAGCCCACATGAGAGGTACCTCCATGTTCTACAATAGCCTGAATGAAGCCTTGAAGATTCTGAAAAGTGTATGCATTACTAAAGTGGCATCTCATTTTGGTTGGAAGAGTGCGTGTTTGCTCTGGCTTAGACATCTCAACAGTATGAAGGAAGACAGAGCGAGCCTTCAGCTCACACATTGTCGCCCTCTCAAAGCCACGAAATGCATTTACCTATGCAGTTCTGGGTGTTTTTAGAGGAATGTACATTATGTAACTTCACTGCATTAAGATATGTCTTTCTTAGTAGTCACAGATTTTATGAGCGTTTGTGTGAGTCCAAGTTATTATTATTCCAAACTTCAAATGAATTATTACATTAAATCATTTTTAAAAAACAGTGTCCAGACAATCACTTTAGAAAAAACATTTCTTTCAAATAAAAATATTTTGTGTGTATGTTAACCAGCTCATTCTATGTGGCTAAGGCATCCGTTCAGGTCATTGATACATTGATCTATATTGCTGAATGTGTGGGCTCTCACTACCGTGCAGATTCCAAGAGCACGTGTTTGTTCTGTCATAGTACCTTCTGTCTCTTTGCTTACCTCTTTATTATGCTTCTGTTCCCCATAGGGAAAACAAGAAGACTCTTAAGTGCATTCATTGTATATCTTTGACATGAGTAAAGCCTTAGTAACAGTACAATAAATATCCCCCAAATATACATTTAACCAACTTACATTGGACAAAGCTTACTTTGAAAATTTCCTTTTGAATGGTAGGAAAACAAGAGAGAAAATGAAATAGATTAATTTCATTTATTTTTACTGTAGGTGAAATATTGGAGGTTAAATTTAGAGCCTAGCATGTGTAAGTAAGTGCTAGATAAATGTGTTACCATTAAACTATATTGCCAGCCTGTTTTTATGTTTTTGAGGCAGGGTTTCTCTAAATTGCTCATCTGTCCTCCTATCTCAACATCCCATTTGATTGGGTTGTAGGATTTGGCTACCAAGTCTGATTTGAAAATATCAATGCTGGCCACACAACTTTGCACTCACTACATAGGTTGTAGATGGAAGTGTCTCTCTGGCCCAGTCCCAAAGCCTTTCAGAGTCCCATATAAAAACACAGAACCTTATATTAATTATAAACTGTTTGGCATATTGCTCAGGCTTATTACTAACTAGCTCTCACGACTTAAGTTCACCCATAATTCTTGTCTATGTTTAGCCATGTGGGTTGACACCTTTTCTCAGTGAGGCAATCTCATCTTGCTTCTTCTGTGTCTGACTTGTGACTGACTTTCTGTCTTTCCTCTTCCCAGAATTCTCCTAGTCCAGTTATCCAGCCTATACTTCCTGCCTGGCTACTGGCCAATCAGTGTTTTATTAAGCCAATATGTGTGACAAATCTTTACAGTTTACAAGAGTATTCATTAACCCACAGCAATAAGTACCATTTATTAATGAGTCATGAAAGTCCTACTATTTCTGGCACTATACTGGCAAAGGCAGTGTCTTTTTATCAACTAATGTGTGATAATTGAGCTATAGTAAAACAGAAGCTAAATAGGCACTAAATGACCTATAGTAATACTCCCTGGTATCTATTATACACTATGGTGAATATAGACAAAAATAATGCTCCCTA
Organism: Dicrostonyx torquatus; assembly: GCA_028555095.1. Taxonomy (NCBI): domain Eukaryota; kingdom Metazoa; phylum Chordata; class Mammalia; order Rodentia; family Cricetidae; genus Dicrostonyx; species Dicrostonyx torquatus. The sequence continues at coordinate 6,544,803 of JAQHUG010000011.1, forward strand.
TATGTCAAACACCTGGAAGAAAGAATTTAAAAAATATACCCTAGAGAAATGATAGAATTTTTGAAGAACAAGGTATGTTTAACCTGCTTTAAGCATTTTATTTATCTATACCAGTATTGAAATATTA
>JAQHUG010000011.1:6552718-6572055 GCA_028555095.1 Dicrostonyx torquatus
TCATTAGAAAGTTGATTTTAAGGTTTTAAAGTCATTTTCTTGTTCTCCAGCTGTGTTGGAATATTCAGGACTTACTGTAATGGGGAGGCCAGGCCCTGGGGATGACATATTGCTCTGGCTATCATTGACATTGTTCTTACACTAGCATTTAGGCATCTTGGTTTGGGGGGATTATAGGTCTAGGTGTAGATATCTGAGTTTGTCTTTGTTGGATGGGTGTTTTATTACTTTGTTTCTGTTTCTGCTCTTATCTTGCTGGAGTGGCCTGTGGTTGAGTAGAGGGTCTCAAATCACCAGTAACCTGCCAAGTCAATATTTAACATGATCCCATCTGCCTGAGTCTTCATAGTCACTACTTTCTTCTCTTGACTCCATCATGGTGATAATTTCCTAACTGACCTTGTCTCTCTCTGGTTTTCCTTTAGTGATTTGTACACTGAGAAGCCAAAATAATTCTTTTAACCATATCATAATACTTTCGTGGTTAACTCTTGATATTGGTTTCCTAATACAAGGTATTACAGCCACTATTTACTATGACCCCCCCCCCAATTCCTTGAGATGGTCTCTTGTGAATAAATGAACACTACCATAGGCATGTCTAGCTGTTCTTACAGCATTTCCAAGTCATTGTTCAATGTTATCTTTATAACATGGACATGGGAGCAGGGATAACATTTTATTTTACTTTTCTACAGGGAGAGGGGTGCTTGTAGGTTTTCAGTGTTATGACTCACAGATATATATAAAACACTCATACATGCATGCTCAATTTAAAACTGGTATGGGCATTTTCTATTTTTAAAAAATTAATGACACTATGGTAAAAGTGGTGCTGTGTTATCTACCTTGGCGAGGACCAGAAAGTCTGCTGTGTTTGTGTCTTCTAGAAATGACAGGGAAGCTTCACCCATAATGTCTCAACATATGGCTGGCTAAATAAGACCTTAACAAGGACCACACCAATAAAGGTGTTAACATGGAAGGGGGAATCCTCACAGGCGTCCCACCTCTGGACAAAGAATGATAAGCAGCTAAGGAATGCAAAGAGAGGGAGAATTAGTCTTTTCTAAGGATGAGCCCCTAGTTTGTTATTGTGGAGGCCCCAAAATATGGTTCAATTCTCACCTTGCCTGATGGTCAGAGAGTTTAGAGGTTGCTCAAAATGAATGACAAGCATAGTTACAAGTCCCAACTCATGATTTGATTGCTTGGTTCTTTTAATATTAAAATAACTCATTCAAGTAGGTCCATGCCATCTTTACAGGTGGTCAGGATATGCAAATTTACTTTGTTCTTTCTTTTGTAGCTATTTGGTCACCTCCTAGCTTTCAGCATATGTGGTCTCAAAAAGCTCCCTGCTTAAACAGAATACTGATGATTTAATGTCTCAGAGTGATAAAGCCATTGACTGTTTGAGTTGTCCTACTGTATCATGTTAATAAAGTCTTTTATTATTTTCTTCCCTCTGTTTACATTGGGTATAAAAACTATGGGCAAATAAACATGGGTGAGATTTATGTAATCACTGGAATGCCTTCCCTGTATTATTTTATTAACAAGTTTTCTCACATATATGTAACAATAATTATCAAATATGAAGATCTATGAATCTGAATAAGGACACAGGAAGAAGTAGAAGGTGAAAGACTTTGGAAAAGGGTTGGAGGAAGGAAAGTGGTAGGGAGAAAATATGTAGGCATTTTTAAAGTAAATTTTAAAGTTTCAACAAGATCGAAAAGAGCCACCGTCTTCAAGGTCATCGTGCTGAATAGTGGGAGTGCAATGAATCAATACCAGGTCTGTTAATCCAAACCACATGACTCCCCCTCTTGGAAGCCAGATGCATAGTTCTTTATTCCTGCAAATTATAAATACAGTTCATGATTTTTCTCTTTCAAAACACTTTATGCTTCTTTTCCAGGGCTGGATATTAGGGATATTCTGGTTTTTGTTGGAGGCAAAGACAGCAGTTCTGATTGGAGTTTGTTGGCTGTTTGTCCTGGAATTATTTCTCCCAAATTACTGAAGAATTCTTAGTTGCAAAAAAAATACAGTGCTGGGAGATATTTACTATGAACATGTAAGAGATTTGTGTACAATAAATAAACTTTTTATCAATAACTTGAACTTGCTATAATTTTTGATTAGGTGATTTTTAATTAAGTAATTTGTGGTGAAACACAGTTATATATGTGCTTATGACCAGTACTCCTATTACAAGGAAAATTATTTTACATCCAATGATTCTGTTTTGTACAGCGAGAAAAGAACACAAAAATTCTCTGCTAGTGTTGAGCAGAAGGAAAACCAATGCAAGGGCTTCATCTTGTCCATGCTGGAAGAAACATAAGTTGTGACTTCCAGTTCTAACAAGTCATTAAAACTGCCAGAAATGCAGTTTACTACACAATTTTCGGCTTTGACAATGGTGAGTGTAATAAAATGGTATTCTAAGTTAATACCATTAACTTAGAATTAACGCTTTGCAGAAGCGTTTCTTTCTCATGTCCAAAGAAGTCACAAAGGAAATATATTATCCTGTTTATTCCAAAGAATCATGAATCGAGCTTTATTTTCTTACAGTAGAAAACAGCACCAGAATGAATTTGGCAATTGGCTGTTAAACAATTCAAAGTGCAAACTATGTGCAGCACCCCTACATTGTTTCTTTCATCTATGTTTATTTAAAATTTTCAGGAGCATAAATTATTTATTTTTAATTAAAAACAGAAGCAGTGTGATAGAAATATACAAATATTCAGGCAATCAAAACTTTGTGATAATGATTTTCTCATGTGGCTTAAAGGTAAATATCTAGGAATTACCTTTCTTGTTAATGTTTTTCGAAATGACAACACATATGATAACCCTTGATCACTGAGTTGCTAGCTGTTTCTGTATGCATATTGTGATGAAGCTATTTATAACTTACGTTAGTGCTTGATGATTTTACCTCACATCTAAACATGATAACTGTCATTAGACATTTATCTAATATTTACATTTCTGCAAGGTTTCATTAATGATGTGCATCATAACTAGTAGTCGGTTCAGGTGTCATTTGCTTTTTTGACACTTTCCCTCCCTGTCCGATGATAAACTCTAAAAGTATTGAGTACTTTGAGTATTTGCAGAACTGGACAAGGACCTAGTCCAATTAAAAGTGTAAAAATTACGGTGTCTACTATTGCATGAGATTAATTTTCTTCCCCAGGCATACAAAGGAGGCTGTCCCCTGTATGACCCTGTAAACATCACTTAAGTTTTATGAGTTGGAAATAAACATTGCTAGGTTCTACCAACATATGTGGAAAAAAGCAAGATAGAAAAACATTATTAAGCATTGCTTTCATAACTCAAATTTGTTTATCAGGTTGCTCAATGAGTCATGTAACTGGGCCAAGGAGACAAAGGGAAGAGAAAGACTTTGGTATTTTCTTGGCAATGACGCAGTAAGAAATTTCACTTTTAGAGGAGTGTGGGAGTAGAACTGGGAAGGCCAGCAGGCTCAGGGTGAGCCTAAGTAGTTTGGAGCACCTGATAAACCTAAAGATGCTCTCCTTTACCAGTCCTAGTCTGGCCTCTCATGTCTTCTCGCCTTTTTTTTTTTTTTTTGACTAATTGTCATTCTTGGACATTGTAATGGGCAGATCTAGCAAGTTATCTTTTATGTTAGTTAACAAAGTCCCAAAACATCATTGTCAGATCAAATTTATCTGGTAGCTCTGACATGCCTGGAGAAAGACAACTTACCCAAAATTCTTATCTTTGATGTCTTCTTTAGCCACAATTCTTCACTCTTTATATCTCCTAGTAATATTTTATTCATCAACACCTTTCAATAGCCTCAAACTACTCCTCCTTGTTTTTGTTATATTCATAATTCAGCCCAGTTTGATACTGAAGTTCCTTTCCCCCATTTTAGGGGTTCTTGAACAAGGTTTGTTTTAACTATTTAACTATAATATAGCACTGCTTTTTTAGTGGCTTCAAATATCCTTTGCATTGAGTTCTAACAATGTAGTGCTGAAAGTAAGAATAAATGTTAGGAAATATTGTTTTGAGTAATACCTCAAAGACACAGGAAACAAAATCCAAAGTAGTTAAATAGAATTTTATCAAAGTAAGGAATTTCTACACGGCTAAGGAAAAAATAAACAGAATAAGAGAAAATATTTGCAAACTGTTTGATAAGGGCTTCATACATAGAATTTAGGAAGATTTTAACAAATATGACAATAAAAGTAATCAAATTTAAAAAATGGACAAAAGGCCTACATACATATGTCTCAAAAACAGATACACAAAGAGCCATAAAGTATGGAAGAATTTCATAACTGATTTTCAAGGCACTGGAAGTACAAACCAGAAGGCACCAACTCATACCCACTACATACCCATTGGAGAGTCCATCACGTTCCAATGGACATTTTTATACTAGTGGTCACACAGATGGACTTAGTCCATTTCAGTGGGTCACAAAACAAAACAAAGAAAACAAAAGAAACAGATGTGGGAAAAGGTCTTGGAAGGAAGAATCTTGAAAGAAGCAGATGGTAGGGCTAAGACAGAAAGGGCAAAATGAAACTAGTCTACTAAATAAACATGCAGACACAGAATATAATCAACTTAGTTACGTATAAATGGATAGAGAAAAGATGCTGCTACACCAACATATTCATGTAGTAATGAAGAGGAGCGGGCTGTGGGGGCTGTGTTCCCCAGCACCCGGCTCCCGGCTGCGGGCCTGCTTTTGGCCCTGGCTAGCTTATACCCGGAATAATTACACACAAACTGTATTCATTTAAATACTGCCTGTCCCATTCATTTTAACCTCCTATACATATTAGTTTAACCTATACATAATAATCTGTGTATCACCACATGGTTGTGGCTTACCGGGAGGATTCTAACCAAAGTCCATCTTGGACTGGAGAAACATGGCATCTGCCCCAGTGCCTTCTCTCTCACAGCCTTCCATTCTGTCTACTCCGCCCACCTAAGGGCTGCCCTATCAAATGGCCGAGGCAGTTTCTTTATTCAACCAATGAAAGCAACAGAAATACAGAAGGACCCTCCTATACCATATTCAGCCACAGGAAGGATGTGAGGGATGTGAATGAAATTGATAAATAAGTCACTGTCAGCATAACAGTGAGTAGCATGCAGAAACTAAAAACAAAGAAGATAGCAGAGCATTTGTCTGTAGAGGGAGGAAGGGAGGACAATGAGAGGTTGGTATGTAGGTACAAAAACACAGAACTCATGTATCTAAATAAATTCTAGCATTTTATAGTATTTTAATGAGGCAGCTGTTTAAAAATTATTATATGTTCTGTAAAGAACTCAAAGAGAAGACCTGAAAGTTCTCACCACTGGCAAATGCTAAGAATTTGAGATGGAAATTCTAGTTACCCCAATATGTATGTCTATGTATGTACTTGGTGTGTTTTTATAGAACAGGTAGGCTTCAAATTAACAGGGATCTTCCTGCCTCAGCCTGAGGGATGGTCTTTCAGGTGTGTTCAGCCATGTCTGGCTTCATTATCCCAGTTTGATCAACGCATATTGTACACACGCACCAAATTATCCAAAAATACCCCGTAACTTTGTAGAATTGCTATGTGTCAAATAGGAATGAAGAGCGGCCTTCAAAACTATTGATGAATGAATGAGAACGAGACTGTGGGAACGGGATCAAGGGGAGAGGGGCATCTGCTTCTATGAAAGCAAGGGGTGGGCCTTCTCCAGTATGTCTTGGATGTAAATGAGTGGAAACTTCCCAACTTTCCCCAAACGAGCAGGGTTCTTATTTTTACTCCTGCAGACCTCGTTTCCACTGCTTTACTGTCTGCGTCATGCTTTCCAAGGCTCACCAGCTTTTATTGTTGTCTCTGCTACCTTATTTTGCCATGCCTTTTATTTATGTTGCCTTTTCCCGGCTGTTGAAATAGTTCTTGGTTTTGTGATGCAACCGCTTCCCATAAGTCTGTAATACCAATTTGTCCGGTTTGGCCAAAATGTTAGATGATGTCACCTAATTTCCTCTTAATAGCGATTCACAAAAGTGGCTGACTTTAATTTGTAAAGACACATTGGAGTGTTGTTTTCCTTTCTCTTTGGACTTGTTTCTTCTTCTTCTGCACTTCCCAGTAGACTTAAGCCCTGGGCACCTTCAGTTCCTATATAGACTTACATATAAGTTACTTTAGTTCAAACCAAACTTAGAAAACATCAGCTCAGTTTTCCATAGTGTCTCTCCGTGAATGCTTCTCTCTTCAAATGTTCCTCTCAACGAATGCTCCTTTTAATCAGTCTCCCCATGTTTTCATTCCTTCCCAGTGGATTCTGGTGGGATTTCTTGTGTCTGGTCTTGTTTTGTAAGTGTCCCTTTCTCCAAATAAATAATGGTAATTCTCATAATAACTCTTTGTCATTTCTGTTATGTTTTCCTGACAGCTGGAAAAGACCTCATTTTCCTTCACCTTTAGTAGCCTTCCCATGTGCTGTGCTCCCCCCGCCATGAGATTTTTTTTTGGGTTCCCTTTCCACTATGCAGATGTTGCCTCTCTGTTTTCCAAATTCTCCTTCCGTGATGACCCTTTGGAACAGGATCCAGCAGCAGCTGCCTCTCCTCATTCTGATTTGTTTTTGAGAAGTTTCCTCAAACGAGCTCTCCACACAACTGGTTGTACATTATAGTCTTTTCTTTGCCCTTTAAAATATTGCAATTTTAGCAAACTCCCCTGTACTCTATATATCCTAAGGCTTTCTCAGCTATGAATTACTGATTTTCCAGTCTGTTCTCTATAGTACTTTTGTTCCCTGTAACATTGCCATCTGAAGTTAATTTTTCCCTGTAATAGTCTGATTATTTGTATCTTCCCCTCAAAGTCATTTGTTCAATTTTAACTCTCAAAGTAGTGTTTTTAGGAAAAGGTATCTCTGAGAGGCAACTGGGTCATGTGATAGCCCCCCCCAAATGGGATGAATGCCTTTAAAGGAAATGTCTCAGAGAACTGTTCTTCCAACATCTGAGAACATAGATAACAGGTACCATCTGTGAAACAGAAAGAAAGACCTCTCAAGATACTCTGCCTCCTGGCTTCTGGTTCTTCAATCTTCTGTTCTCCAGAATACAAGAAATAAAATCTGAGTATTTGTAAATATTCAGTTTTTGGCAGTTTATGTCAGTTAGGATGTACCGTGTATGATGCTTTTTACATCAATTAAAAGCCAGTCTCTTATAGTAATAGTTAACACATCAGGATGGCTCCAAAGCAATGAAACCTTTATGAATCTTTAGAGCACTGCAGACCCAAGTTCCTTTTTGTTCTAGCTATCTTCTTATAGTGCATTAGTGGCTTTCCTGGGGAATCTTCAAAAAATCCAAATGTTCACATTAAAGAAAATTCCTGGGTTATAATTTGCATTTTAACAAATTCTCTATGTAACATGCATTCAACGTGTTCTCTTGAAATACCTGTATGTAAAGTATTAGTTTCCATCATCCATTTTCTTATTCATAGTTAACCAATTTCTTTCCCAGCACGGATTGTGGTCACATATGTAAACTATGACCCATGCTCACAAACATGCTAAGACAATTCCTTTGTCATGTTACAAGATTTCATCCAGGTGAATGAAATGGTGTGATGAAATACCCTACGGTAGCTCTACAAAATGTGTTATGTCATCATGCTGCTGTTTGAGGAATGAACATATAGCGTTATAAACAGCACATTTATGTCAATATTTGCCAACACTGGAACTCTCAAGTTTCAAATTATCGTCACTCAGCGGAAACACACATCTGTACCAAATTCAAAATCATGGCTTGAGAGAAGGGAAACAAAAGAATATATAGTATTCCTTTGTCCGTACTTTAGATACTTTGTTCAAAGGAATACCATATTTATTTATGAATATGCATGTGAGATGAAGGAACCGAACAAAAATATACGGATTCCACAGCATCCTTCAGAAAGTATTCGAAGAACTCGTATTGGTTAATACACCTCAGTTGTCTCGTTATTCCTTTTGTCCTGAAATTCCTCCCTGTAACTCTCCCATCAACTTACTGCTTTTCTCTGCAAATTAATGCAAATTTTATTCATCTTGCTTGCTTACTCATCATTTTAAATGTATTTAAAATTGTGCTAGGAGGCAGCGTGATTTGTTCGGAGGAGACTAGAGGTACATCTAAGGACATTAAAAACTTCATGAACCCTCTCAAAAAATAAATGAATTCATTTCGATAGTGAGAGTAGAGCAGGAGTCTAGTTGAAGAGCCTTAATAGTTCTTTTATAAATAATTGAATATGTTTTATACTTTAGCACTACGTAAAATTAATCTATTCGCTCATAATTTGGGCATGTAGTTTGAAGATGAACATCTGTTGCTGAAATAAAATTGTGCTACGAATTCATAATTTAAAATTCAATTAAAATACTTCCCTAGACCATTATGGTTGCTGTCGAAGATTTTTACTATTTGGATGATGCGAGATACAATATGGGAAGAAATGTCATGCATAAAATAAAAACCAAGCGTTAATATGTGAGTTGAGTACACAATTGGCAGACATGTGTGAGACAGATTTAGAAGGTTCTTTCCACCTCTTTCTTCTCTTGTGACCTTAGATAAGTAATTAAAATAACCTATTCTTCACATTTTCCCCTGGATGTCCATGGTTTTAAAACAAATCTTTGAGTATTATTTATTTAGTTTGTGTGGGTGTTTTTTCCACTTGTTTTTATGCCCACCACATGTGTACCTGGTGCTCACCGAAGTCAGTAGAGAGCGCTGCATTCTTGGAGCTGGTGTTACAGGGGGTGGGAGTGCTGCATCCTCAGAGCACCATGTGGGTGCTGGACTTTGAACCTGAATGATCTGCAAGAGCAAGCAGTGCTCTTAATCACCGAGCCAACTCTCCAGCTCCAAATTGCATGGTTTTAAAATAAAAAAAAGTTCAGAATCTAGAGATTCCTCTTCCTTTCAGGAAAACAAGGATGGGTGTCTACTAAGTGACTTGAGCTTTCTAAGTACCAGAACCCTTATATGAGATTTATACATGTGAGATCACACTTCATCTTCCTTCACATATGTATACATGAAGAAATGGCAATTTTCCAGAAGGATTCAATATAAATGTAATAGATTCATATTCATAGCAGGAAGAAAAGCATGACCCATTGTACAATAGAACTTGTACTTTGATACACAAATTTGTTAAAGAGAATTCCTGGAATAGAATCAAATTTTGAGTGGAAAGCAAAATGAAGCATGACATAGTAATGGTAAAGGAGTCAAGGGATTGTAATATTTTGTGGTCTAGAAATGAACTTTACAGTATTCTGGGTCAGACTGTTAATAATAATTTAGTCTACTATTGCCACAAGGAAATTGATGTCATTTTCCACTGAATTCCAGAGAGGCTCATGGAAGGATGTTCCTTAAACAAAATAACAGAGACATCTCTGTGATTCATTTCCTGGTCTCAGACATGTTTTGCAGATGCCTTTTGGACTTCCTGTGGTAGAACTCCACTCAGGCACTTCCTGCAGTCTTGAATAAGCTTGGGATTCAACTTTGTGTGTCAAGAAAGGACACTGAGTTCAGGTTATGAGTTCATCATCCCAACCCCGGGAAGAATTCGATTTTCGTTGAGTAATTTATGGTTAAAATATCATATGATAAACATGGAATGAACTCCAAACACTGCTCCGAAGAGAAAAGCGAAGAACAAACTTGCCCGAAGAACTTCAAAATGCCTTAAGAATCTGCAATGTATGAGTGAACTCTTAAAGGATGACTTAGAATGCATTGAACAGAACAGAATAGAGTCACAGAAATCAATACCACAAAGGAAACAGTCGACCTAAGAGTAAGAAGTCTTGTTGAAGTCTTTCATCTTTGTGGGACAACTCCGCTTGTACAAATGACATTCACCATACACATGAACAAAAGCTTAAAAAAAACCTTAAATCTCCAAAATCAAACCAACTAACCAACCAACCAAACAATCAACCAACCAACAATCACCACCAACAACCAACAAAATAATATCGTGGCGAGAAAATGCGATTGGGGATATTTGCACATTGTTTTTACAATGGTATAACATGGATACCTTATGAGTTTACGGATGTTATGCAGCTATGAGAGTACTTTTTTAGAGGTGCTTTTCTTTTTTCAATTGATTTTATTGGGCTATAATTTCTTCTCCACTCCCCTTCCTCTCCCTTCCCCTTCTACTCTCTCCCACGGTCCCCATGCTCCCAATTTCCTCAGGAGATCTTGTCTTTTTCTACTTCCCATATAGATTAGATCCATTTATGTCTCTCTTAGGGTCTTCTTTGTTGTCTAGGTTCTCTGGGATGGTGGATTGGAGGCTAATTTTTCTTTGCTTTATGTTAAAAGTCACATGAGTGAGTACATATGAATGTTGTATATAGCGGAGAGGTGTGTGTTGTGTTCCCCAGCTGCCTGGCTCCCAAGCCCCCAGCCGCTGCCCACTCCGCTACTGGTTGCTTGCACCCGAAATAACCACATGAGGACGGTATTCATTTAAACTCTGCCTGGCTTATTATCACTAGCCTTTTCCCGGCTAGCCCTCACCTCATAAACTAACCCATTATAAAAGTCTGTATGTCACCACGAGGTGGGTGACTTACCAAACGGATCTAGGTACTTCCACCTGCAGCAGGAGGCCTCATGGTGACTGGCTCACTTTCCTTCTTCTCCTCAGAACTTCTGTTCTGTCTACTCCGCCCACCTAAGGGCTGAATTATCTATAAGCCAGGCAGCTCTTTATTCAACCAATAAGAGTAATACAAAATACAGAAGAACACTCCCACATCATATGATATTTGTCTTTTTAGGTCTGGGCTACCTCATTCATTATGATGTTTTCTAGATCCATCCATTTGCCCACAAATTTCAAGATGTCATTATTTTTTTCTGCTGTGGAGTACTCCATTGAGTAAATGTACCATATTTTCCTTATCCATTCTGACACGAAAGCACTTTAAAAGATTTTGTTCATATTGTTTGCACGTGTGTACATGTGAGTGTACCTGTATGTGTGTGTCTGTGTGTTTGTGTGAACATATACTAAGGGTATGGGAGTGCCCAAGGAACCAGGAGAGGGCATCGGATCCCCAGGATGTGCAGCTTCAAGAATTTGTGAGTCTTTACTTTATAGTTAATATCACTATTCACTTATGAGTGAGCACAAACCATGTTTGTCTTTCTAGATCTGGGTTACCTCACTCAGGATGAATTTTTTTCTAGTTCCATCCATTTGCCTTCAAACATTCTGATGTTGTTGTTTTTAACAGCTGAGTAATACTCCATTGTGTAAATTACCATATCTTTTTTTGTGCATTCTTTGGTTGAGGGGCACCTAAGTTGTTTCCAGGTCCTGTATTAAAAATAAAGGTGCTATGAACAGACCCAGAGAGGGTAGATAACAAGGAAGGCCCAAGGAGGGACAAACGGCTCTCCAAGTGAAGGGGAAATGGAGGAGAGAGATTTCCTGCTTGGACTCCAGACTGGTGGGCATGGGGATTTGAGGGGTTAGGTTGGGGGAGGTGAGTGCATGAGGAGAGTGTTGAGAAAGATGACTGGAAGGGGGACTTTATGGAATTGGGTAGAAGCCTGATGCAAGGGAATCTTCCAGGAGACCGCAGGGATGGCCCAGCTAAGACTTCCGGCAGCAGGGATGCACAGCCTGATAGGGCCTTCCCTGTGAACTGTTGGGTGACTAGCCACACCATCCAGTTCCTGATGGAGGCAGGTTCCAAGATCCAAGGCTGAATATTGACCTGAGCTCTGGAAGCCCTGCTGAGGAGAGGGAGGAGGGATTGTAGGAGCCAGTGGGGAGGGGTCATTGAAGGAAAATCCACAGAAATGGCTAGCCTGGCTCATGGGAGCTCAGAGTCTGAACCAACAACCATGGAACATGCACGGGACTGCACATAGGCCTTCTGCGTATATGGGACTGTTGTATAGCTGGGTCTATTTGTGGGAATCCTGGTATTGAGAGCAGGGACTGTCCCTCGTGCTTTGGCTGGCTGTTGACAACCCATTCTTCTTGCTGTATTGCCTTGCCCAGCCTGAATACAGGGTGGAGGAGCTTGGTCTTAAGGAAGCCTAATATGTCATGCTTTGATGATTGATGCTCATGGGAGGCCCACCCCTTTCCCAGAGAATGCTGGAGGAGGGGTGGTTTCGAGGAGCTCAGGGCAGTGCAGCAGGGAATGGGGCAGGAGTGGGGAGGCTGTGGTCAGACTGTAAAATAAATAAATAAATAAATAAATCAGCAAGCAAACAAATAAATAATTTTGTGAGCCACCAGAGGTACTCAGAACTGAATGCTAGAGGAGCAATGAGATCTTTTAACTCCTAAACTGTTTTACTAGCTCCACATCAAAGCTCTTTAAGTCGGGGGGGGGCTCCTCATCAAAGCTCTTTAAGCTAGGGGGGGAACCCTACTATTTTTTTTTTCCTTTTGCCATTGAGAACATAGGTTTGACAGAAGGGTAATGGAAGGGACTGGGAGATGACTTTAAAAGTGCTTGCTGTCCAGTTATGAGGGACAGAGTTTAGAAGCTTGTACCTATTTAACAAGCAGAATGGGCACATGTCTGTAAGCCCAGTTCTCAAGGCTGAGGAGGGAGACATGAGGACCACTGCCTGTCTTCTAGCCTCATCAAGAAAACCTTGAGTTCAAAGAAAGACCTTTGAAAGGGTAGATTTCGACTGTGGCATTTCTTTCGTAATCTTTGCATGCACACAGATACATGTGTCTGAACACATTCATGTGCATATAATCACACACAAGCATATATTCCCACATAATTATTGAATCTTTCAAAGTAGAGCAGATGGAAGAAGTCAAATAGAAGAGTTAGTTTGTTAAGAAAAGGACTCGGCCATTAAGAGCACGCGCTGCTCTGGAAGAGGACCCGAGTTTTGCTTCCAGTCTGTCTGCTAGCAACCACTGGTAGCTACAGTTCCAGGGTAATCCTATGTGTATGGCCTCTATAAGCGCTACACTCACATGCAGATACACACATCCACACACAGATGAAGAAATAAAGTTAATAAAAGTGAGAGATTGAAAAAGAAAGACCAAAGGTTAAACTTTGTAAGAAGCTTGCTACTTATGTCATAGACAAGACAAGTTCAAGCTCTCGCTAGACAAGATGGCAGCATCGTGGAGGGAAGGTGCATCCAAACTTAGCTCCTAACCCTTGTTGAGGAGACATTACCATGTGACTGTCTCTGGAAGAGGGAAAGTCGGTTGTTTCTTTCAAGGTACCGACGTGTGGTATATGCAGCCTACTCCAGGGTAGGCTTTAGACTCTGGTGTCAGTCAACACAAAATAGACTCCCTTGGGTTTTCCTTCTGTTTGTTTTTGTTTTGTTGTTGTTATTCTGTTTTGTTTCTTTGGTTTTGAGAGGGGGCTACATGATATCAAGTGGAAGGGGGGTCAGGAAAGATCTAGAAGTTGGAAATGATCAAAATATCATTTCTGAGCCAGGTAGTGGTAATGTACTCCTTTAATCCCAGCATTCAGGAGACAGGAAGGTGGACCTCTGTATGTTTAAGGTTAGCTTGGTCTACAAAGCTAGTTCCATGACAGTTAGGACTGTTACACAGAGAAACACTACTTCAAACAAACAAACAAAATTATGTATGCAATTCTCCAAGTATAAATAAAAACAATATTTTTTTGTAAATAGATATTAAATAGTAGAGTTAAAGCAAGTGCGTGGTTGTGGAGAAAGGGCACTGCGAGGAAGATTTGTTTGGACAAGTAGTCACATTTAGATTTCTTTAGATGCAACATTAATAGCTTGAATTATTTGGGTTACATGCAGAGAAACAGAGCGAGAATTATGTGTTACCATCAGGACATCTTTTTGGACTACTGTGACTGCTGTCAAAGCCTACAGCACGAATTAAGCATACTGCTTTCAGATAGATAGATAGATAGATAGATAGATAGATAGATAGATAGATAGATAGATAGATAGATAGATAGAGAAATGAATGATTGTAGAGTCTGTTCTCTTCTCTAGTTCCCAGAGGGAAGAAACAACTCAAGTAAGAAGAGGCCTTACGTTGTCAAGCTGAGTCAGAGCCTATGGGAGACAGGGCACGCAAAAGTGGAATGTATACTTGGAGGTTCAAACAGACTTGATTTTAACTTAGAGGTAGGTCGAGTCTTTCAATCAGTGTCTGATGCTTGCCAGAACCACGAGCACTCTTCAACATTTATCTTGGGTTAAATCTTGAGTCTTTGTAATTCAATAAAAGGGCTGGCTGTCTCTTAAGAAAATCAAGCCAGCAAATCCTCCAGTCCTCTGGAAACTGGAGTGCATTAAGAGAAAACCGTGCCTTTGGGTTCTGGCAACACATAAAGAACCCAGATGAAATCTGTAAGTACACAAAAGTGGAGCAAGAAGCTGCGGTGAACTCATAGATAAACGTTCTGTAAGTGGGAAGGATTTACCAGAATCCCCTTTGAAACTTGGCCCACACAGTCATCTTAGCACAACGTAAATGCTTGTAGGATATAGTAACCAGCACCGAAAAGAGAGGCTGGCAGAGTTGTCCCATTTGAAGAGAGCATAAGGAAAGTAGACAAGAAGCAACTGGTGTTGGGAGGAGGCCATGAGGGAAGCTATGTCTGTGAGACTACATAGGGGGACAAGGAAAGGCGCTTTTTTAGATTTGCTCCCCGAAGGAAACAATTTTCTTTGAAAATAGTTTTACATGAAAACCAAACAAAACCAAGCAAAACAAAACACACCCACTGCGAAGAATGGAATGATGAAAGAAGAGGCAAAATGAAGGGGAAATGTTTTTCTACTTGACCCAGCCTTTTAAAGTCATGCACATCTTCCTGAGAGCAACAGATTAATGATGTTTTTGTACAAGCCAGATAATTGGGTTGTGTGGCAATATTTGTACAGAAATGAGATAAGAGCTTGTTTTTCCACAACTTTTTTATTTTCACTTCTCTGTGTGGTTCAGGCAGCCCTTCAGAGGGGCACATAAAATATTGTACCAATGTTCGGGTCACTCGGATTGTTCCCAGTATTTTTTTTTCATCATAAACAACGGTACAAAAAAAATAAAAGTTTGATGTTTGCAGAGACTCTGTTGTCATGTTGGTAGAATCAGGCCAAGAATTTAGGCAACTCTAGAAAATAGCACCAGACTATATCTTCCCATTTATCTTATTTCCTTTCAATTCATCTCAATAACGTTATATTTTTTATGTAGATGCCATAAATCAGTTAGGTATATTGGCATGGAGATTCACATTTGTATTCCTTGCACTTGGGAGCTGGAGCCTGAGGCAGAAGGATTGCTCCAAGTGTGAGTGCATCCTGGGCTACACAGTGAGCCCAGGCCCAGGCCTGCTTATGCTACGGTTCAGGACTCTGTTTGTTTTTCTTTTAAAGAAAAAGACATTCTAATCATCTTTGTTGCATTTTCCTAGATATTGTGTGCATGACGGTTATCATGATATGTATGGGTCTTTGGAAAATGATTTTTATAGATTAGACTTCTATAGATTAGATTAGCAATCTATGTAAACTCACTTTGTTTTCTACTGTTGTAGATGCGTTATTCAAATTTTCTATGAGTCATAAAGTAATCTGTATGACATTTTGCTTCTTCTTTTTCAAGAATTACATTAAAGATAATTTTGTTGAAGAAATTGTGCATATTTTAATAGGCCAATTCATACTACGGGGCATTAATAATTACTGCAAAGTGAACACACATTCTCAGTCAGAAACTAAACATGACCAGCCCATCAAATTCGCCACTTTAAAGCGACTTCCAACACTGAAGGGAAGATTACTGCAGCTTATACAAGCAGCAGTCTGAGCTGTCCAACAAAATCAAACTTACTGAAACAGACATAACTATATCTCTGCATATCTAGATATATTTATACACGAAAAGGTCTATGTTTGTGTATGCGTTCCTATGCACACTTATGCATGGAACCTACATACATATGATGAGCTGCCTCTGTTAAACTGGATAAAAAAAGGACTATGTGATTGATATGTCCATTTCTGAATCCTCCATTCTTTTCCTTTAGTCTGTCTGCCACATTTTGCTGCAATATGCATTATTAATCACCATCAATTTGATCTAGGTTTTGCCTCTTTTTCTTCTCCTTGACCTGTGTGTATTGTCTCGGCCCTTTGCAGTCCACATGGAAGTTGCTGTTCTATCTTAGTAAACAGAATTCCCAGAGGAGTTTAGTGGGATTGAGTTGGATTTACACATTCACCAGGGAGGTTGGTGAAATAACAGTATCAACATATCTGTCCTCGAACACCCTCGTGATCTTGAGGAGGCTTCAGGAAGTATAAAGTCGCGTGAGTTTTATTCTCCCCTTGCACGCTGCCCTTTTCCTAGATGCTGCTCATTTCCTCAACAGGTCTCTTCCTTTTCATGTGAGTGTAAGTTTTATTGATTTCCTATTTGTTCTGTTCTATCAGCTTTTGATGTTTTATCCAAGATGCTCAACATGATCTGGGAATTTGGAGGACAGCATTATTCCCACCTCCCCCATCAATAACAAAATCTTCTTTGTTTCTAGACACTAATAGAATTTGTTTCTGTTTTTCTTTTCACTTCTTTTCAGAAAAATGTCCATTCCAACACAAGGATTTTAAAAAGTGTGTTTTAGTTTCAAATGAAAGCGCCCAGCATTTCTCCATTAACTACTTAACCGTTATCAGAGAATGAAACCTCCCTCTGTTTATACTTTGCTGGCTTTCAATATAGTGTATGTGGGAAATTCAATATGTTTTTGCTCCATCATTTGATATGATGATATGTTTTCTCAATCCAATTAGGAAAATTATCAAATATTTACAAATGTTAACTGGCCTTGCATTTTTATCATGGGCCTCTGTGAATCATGGATTTTGAATTTAGTAGCCACAGTCTGCCATTTTAAAAATTTATTTGAGGATGTTGTTATGCTAGTCCCGTGAGCCTCTTATACAATGTTATTTTCTCTTCATGTCTCCAAGCTTTGCTATCATTTCTCGCCAGCTCATAAAAGGAGTTAGCAAATGTTCTTTCCTATTACTTGATCAAGACAATTGTCTGCTCTTCCCACACAGCTTGCGGTTGTTCAAGTAGCAGACATTGGTGTGTAAATATTGCTCTACTGCTGTTAAAACCCGTTCTCCAGATAAAATCCTCAACCCACAATGTGGCTATGTTAGATGATAGGGAAGCAGTCGAGGTTAAATGATGTTGTCTGAAGTTTCAGATGACCCATTTCTTTTTAGACTTGCAGATACTTGTCCTCTGCTCATTTTACACCACACCCCTTTTTTGTACCACACCCCCTTTATTATTTTATACCACATCCCTTTATTATTTTATGCCATGCCCCCTTTATTACTTTATACCACACCCCTTTATTATTTTATACCACGCCCCCTTTATTATTTTTATACCACACCTCTTTATTATTTTTATACCAAACCCCTTTATTATTTTATACCACACCCCTTTTTGATTTTTGCATTCTCAGCTATACCTATTCTTCACATTTCAAAACAATGAAAAGCCTTTTCCCTCACTTAAGGACATGGTCAGCACTGCATTTATTCAATTTTTTAAAAAAATTAATCTTACAGTTTTTATTGAAAATATATCCTATTCCTGGTCCTTACTTATCTTATATCCACAGATGATTTTTCTTCATTAGCTATCAACCCCTGGCATCCTCAGTCATGCTTGCTCTTCTTAAGTCTTCCCTGAATAGGGACATAGAGTTTGAGTTGCCTGTGAACAATTTAAAGGAAGATCTAAATCATGGTTAAACTTGAGCATAGAATTGTTAAAAATTCTCTGCATATATATTATGGCTAAAGAGCCTAGTGTTTTTGTAGGATTCCTAACAGTGGGAGTGAGGCTGTCTCTAAATCTTTCATCTGTATATTAGACCCGTTTCTTCCTACTGGATGGCCTAATCCAGTTTTGATGTGATAGAATATGCCTGATCTTATTGTAGCTTATTATGCCATTTTAGATAGCTGCCCACTGGGAGGTCTGCTTTTTTTTCTGAGGGGAGGAGAAGGGGAGTGAATTGGGGGGGGTGGATCTGCAGGAAGAAGGGAGGTGAGGAGAGAGACTTGTGGGGGTAGGGAACTAGAGTATGGACAAAGTTTATGAGAGAAGAATAAAAACAAAAAAGTTAAATATAATCGAAGTAGAAATGCAATAATCAGTCCCCTGGATCAATCAGCAAGGAAATGTCATTTGTTGTCAGAGTGGACTAAGGGTTGAGCCAGAACTGCTTTCAGTATTTAAAAGACAGGCAGATAAGTGTCAGCCAAACTGGCAAATGGGCAAGGAAAAAGTGGCCCCAGAAGCGGCCAGAGAATTCAGTGCCATGAAGTCAGCAGGATGGAGCGCTCTGGAGAGAGGCAGCTAAGTGATGCTGGGCCCTCGCATGGAAAATGTCCAGTAGTTTCAGCATTACTGCAGCGATTTGAGTGCATCTTAAAAGCTAGTTTAGTGGCCGCAAGGAATGGAAACCGTACTGAGGGACCTGAGGAGAGGAAAAATGTAAAGGTAGGGTATATATTAGCTACGCTTCTGGAAATTATATCGGCAAGCACAGCTGGACAGGGTAGTGGATGCTGACGTTGATATTGACATGAAATTGGATCATATGGTTTTGATTAGCTCAACCTTTCCCCATCCACTTCTATTTCCAGCTACAGCCCAGTCTGCTCCTGCCCCCATTACCACTTTCTTATTAAAGTTTCCGTCTTTTTGTAGAGAACATGACACGGGCTCACTCGTTGGCCTATGTCCTGTGAGGTGTCCTTACACTCTTTCTGATGTCATTCATGTCATGGTAATTCCCTACCACAAACTTAGGGGCCTAGATTCTTACTTCAGTTCCCTGGCCATGTGTGCCCTCCAGACCTGAAGTTTCAAGAAAAATGGAGTCAGTGTCCCTTGCTAAGGAACATTTCCCAGAGTGCCCGCTGTAGTGATTTCTTCAATGTCTTAACAAATTCTTCTTGTGCTTACATAAAATATAGAGGAGAGGAAGAAGAGGAAGGAAGGAAAACAAAAGTAGGAGAGGAAAGGAACAAACAGAGGTGGAAAGAAAAAAAAATGAAAGCAATACAAGAGACAAGAATTATCACTTATTTTATTTTTCCAGAGCTTTGACTTAACCTATAGCTAATACCCTTTTGTCTCTTGACCACGCCTGGCAACTTGATCTGAACATTTAGATACTCTGTGCCACAT
>JAQHUG010000011.1:6603692-6643956 GCA_028555095.1 Dicrostonyx torquatus
TTTAGACTTAAGTTTTGTGCATGGTGACAGATAAGGATCAATTTTCATTCTCCTACAGGTTGACATCCAATTATGCCAGCACCATTTGTGAAAGATGCTTTCATTCTTCCATTGTATACTTTTAGCTTCTTTGTCAAATATTAGGTGTTCATAGGTTTGTGGACTAATATCCGGATCTTTGATTAGATTCCATTGGTCAAGGTCTCTGTTTTTATGCCAATACCAAGTTGTTTTCATTACTGTCGCTCTGTAATAGAGTTTGAAGTCAGGGATGGTAATGAATGCCTCCTGAAGTACCTTTGTTGTATAGGATTGTTTTGGCTATCCTTGACTTTCTATTCTTCCATATAAAGTTAGTTATTATTCTCTCAAGGTCTATGAAGAATTTTGTTGGGATTTTGATGGGGATTGCATTGCATCTATAGCTTGCCCTTGGTAGAATTGCCAATTTTACTACATTGATCCTACCGATCCAGGAGCAAGGGAGATCCTTCCATTTTCTTTCTTCTTTCGATTTCTTTCTTCAAATCTTAAAGTTCTTGTCGAATAGCTCTTTTACTGTATTCCTTTCCTCAACCCTGTCTTTTCTCCTCTCCCCATCAGATCCTCCCATTCCTGTTTTCCAACCCCAAGTCTTCCCATAAAATCTAATCTGTTTTCTCCTCTAAGAGATATCTATGTGTCCCTTCTAGTCACTTCCTTGATACCTGTGGATTGTAGCTTGGTTGTCATTTACTTAATGGCTAATATCTAGATGTAGTAAATTCAATACCATATTTATTTTGGGGTTTTCTGGGTTACCTCGGCAGCATGATTTTTTTCTAGTTTCATGTATTTGCCTGCAAATTTCTTGATGTCATTTTTAGCATATTTTGTTGATTATTTGGAAATTTTATATCATGCACCCCAATCCTGAAAATTTCCCAGTCCCCCCATATCCACCCCTCACCCACATAGCAAACCACTAAAAGAAAATTTTAAAAATATTAATGAAAAACAAATAAGCAAACAGAAAGAACCACTTCACTCCTGTGTCTCTCTTGCCTCTCTAACAATGTTTCCTTCATCTTAGAGGCATCGGGAGCTGTGGTAAATCATGCAGGATGTCCTTTTGTCCAAACAGCCTTAGTTGCAAATGTTCAGTGAAATGAGTTGCTGGTCAAGTTCAAGGCCTCTGGCTTCTGGTATATCACCATCACAGACCCTCATTGAACCCCTCTAGGGTATCCTGCTGTTTCCAGAGTCATGGAGATTCTACCGCTATGGTTCCAAGGACCAACCCTATATTCGAATGTCTTTGGTAGGGGAAGGTGCTCTGCAGGCTGTCAAAAGAAAAACTTAAACATCAAACCAGCCACAAACCATTTGACCTACAGTGCTATCCCATCTGAAAAATATGCTAGGGCAATGTGATACAAACAATTCTTGTACGATTAACCAATCAATGTCTGGTTTGACTTAAATCTTACCCTATGAAATGGAACACATACCTGACATTCCTTCGGGGAGCAAGAACCAGAAACTAGATAGTCCAGAGATCTGGAGTATAACCAGACACCCCTGGTCTTGCAAACAGAAAAGAAATGTAGTGATAAATTTATTCCTAATGATATGCTGCTAAACTCAGAGATCCCTGCCCTATTCCAGCCATCATCAGCGAAGCTTCTTATTGAGGCAGACAGGAACAAATACTGAGACCCACAGCCGGGCACCAGACAGACAGGGCTGTGAAGGAAAGACAAAGATCAAAAAGAAGAAAGAGAGAAAAGAGAAAGGAAGGAGAGAGAGAGATCTTGGAATACACAAGTATAAATGCAGAATCTTCTTCAAATTCCTCCCTTCAAAACTCATGGAACCCCATGGAAGAGGATACAGAAAGACTGTAAGAGTCAGAGGGAATGGAGGACAGTAGGGGAACAAGTTCTTCCTAAATCAAGGGAGTAAGGCTCACATGAACTCACAGAGACTAAAGCAGCAAGCTCAGTGCCTGCATGGGGTCTGTACCAAGTATTCAGTGTACACGCTATACCTTTCAGCTTAGTAATTCTATAGGAATCTTGAACATGTGAATGAGTTGATCTTTGATTTTTGTGTCCCCCCACTCCTTGGGCTCTTTTCCTTCACTTTGTTTGACTTATTCAGTTTCAATGTGAAGGTTTTTCTTTTATCTTATTCTA
This sequence comes from Dicrostonyx torquatus, assembly GCA_028555095.1. NCBI lineage: Eukaryota > Metazoa > Chordata > Mammalia > Rodentia > Cricetidae > Dicrostonyx > Dicrostonyx torquatus. Next base: position 6,605,870 of record JAQHUG010000011.1, read on the forward strand.
CTTTGTTTTTGTTATCTTTTGTTGTTATCTCTTAGAAGCCTGTTCTTTTCTAATGAGAGACAGAGGGAGTGGATCTGGATGGTCCAGGAGGTAGGACGGAGCTGAGAGGAGCAGAGTGAGAGGAAAGGAATTTATTTTCAATAAAAGGGAAAATGTTTTCAAATATGAATTCACACATAGACTAAAAATAGAAATTGTTTTGAAATAACAGAAATGTGCCTGTAATGATTTTGAACAAATTAATAAAGACATTAGACAAAAGGTTACAAATAAAATTTGCTGTTTAAAATCTTATTGCAGGTGTTGTCATTCAATAACTTCCACAAGTATGCCATGAAATATTTTCATTCGTCAAAATAGCATCTCTTTTTGGCTTTCTAGTATCAATTTTCTTACCTGTAACCCTTTCCAAATCTATTCTCCATAACGTTCATTATTTCATATCTATTTTGCTTTTTGTTTTAATTAAGCCATTGAGTCTTAATTTTCACACCTATCTACTCCCGGGTGTGGTCATTTTTTATTGCTAGTTAATAATTTATTGTATGGTTAAACAATACTTTGCCTGCTCATTTACTAATTGTAAACATGTAGACTACTTCATATAGACCTGAAGACTTGCTTCCAATTTTAACCACATCACCGTAAGACTTCTTGCTTTCAAGGATCAGGGAGAACCACAGCAAAACAGCATCTTCACAGCTTGAGAAGATTATCATACTCATGAACTCAAGGATGAGGCAGTTGTCTGTACACAACTAAAACAGGACCACGCCAGTAGGAATTTTAGCATAGAGTGGAGATGTTGGGCTCATGAGTCCCTACCCCTGAGAAGCTAGTGGAGGTTTATGGTTTTTTAAAACACTCTATTTGCTTATCTGCTTCTCCACTTAAAAGGAAGTTCTGATTGTCAAAATCCACTACCTGTGTGTGTTTCACCAAAATTTAGGTGTCCTGAATAGGCTAGTGAGGATGAACTGACAAGCTCATGCTCAAATGATTTATGCTTGAATGCACATTCCCCAATAATTTTATGTTTAAAGTTTAATGCTTACTTTTGAACTTTAAACTTTTCTTACAAAGGTTTCACTGTCTTATAGTCAAAAGAATATGATAGTGTGTTTGGATATAGTCCAAAATCTTATAGTAAAGTTGCCATATAACTCAGAGAAGTCATAAATCTTTAGGTACCAAATTTCTTCAGTTTGTTATATCAGTTATATATGCCATATTTGGCCAAGAATTATCTAATAATCTCAGTCCCAACAAATGGTTCTATTAATAATGATTAGGAATGCAGTTTTAGAGTCAACTATATTTACATGCAAACTTCAGTCATGGCGTTTTGGGAAAGTTATTCACAAGGGAGATTTTTTTATAAATGCAATCTGCTCTGTTGTCATACTTAATTTTGATTGTCAACTTAACAGCATCTAGTGTTATTCTCAAACAGTCCGTGCACATGCCTGTGAGAGATTTTCTAGAAGACCCACTTTATCTATAGGCAGCATTATTTCCTGAGCTAGGGTTAACTAAGAGAAAGCGAGGGGAGTTCTGGTGTTCATTACCATTTCCTTATTGCAGGTGAGATGCGACCAGCTGTTGCCATGGTTTTCCCACTGAGATGGGTTGTCCTTGGGTGTGAGATAAAATAAACCCTTCCTGCCTTAAGTTGCTTCAGCTAAAATTTTATGATCTCAGCAAGACAAGAAACTACTACATCTGTGCCATGATAGACCGCTTCAGGTCATAGCTGATTTTAGGATTCTCAACTAAATATTTTATGAACACATGCTTGGGGAGATAAGAAGTGATAGCCACAATTGGCACCCTCCAATTTAGCACAGAGGTGCAATCTATCAAGTTAGTAACACAAACCAATGACAGACAAGTATTACGTTGTTTCAATAACATGAAGATTCTGCAGTGACAATTATATAGGGCTAAGGAGTGGATTCGAGATTTGAACAGGGTGGAGTAGTCTAAATAAAAGTAAATAATTAATCAGCATAGAAGGTAAGTTAGAAAACATCAGTAAGTACTAATGATGTGCTACATTTGTGCCCACGCCAAGAACAACGTTTATACATCTAAAGTTTCATTAAATGAGTAAATCTTTGTTAAATATTATTTATGACACCATAAAAGTAATAAAGTAAGAAATAACAAACTCAAACAAATGCCACGTGTTCTGACTCCTATTCAGAATCTAGCTTCTAAGTTTCATAAGTATGTATTTATGCAATGTGAGTACTGGTATAGAACATACATCAAGAGAGGGGATCATGGCAGAACAGTAGTTTTAAGACAGTGGGGTAAAAAAGACAATAGACTACATTAGCCAAGAAAGTGAAGAGGGGGCCAGTGGTGTCGGGGGAGAGAAGCAGGCATCCTGGCCTGGCAGAGAAGAGACGAAGCAGAGGACCAAGCTAAATAAAGCATATGTGAAAACGCCAGAAGGAAGCCTGGTACTGTGTGTCTTAAATAACAGTGAATCAAACAATCATTGTCTTTGTGGCTCGTGATTCCTGTAGTGTAGCCCTTGTCTGTCTTTGTCTCTCCTAACGTTGTCCTGTAACTGATGTGGAAACCCAGTTGCTTAGAACAGAAGGCTACTAAATGCATTTACAAGTTTTGGGGCATGATATTGATCAGCGTGGAGGAAAAATGATAAGAACGTGAGATTCTGTGCGGAAGAAAATCAGGATTCCAATGGCTCCATGTTCCAAACAGCCAGATTCTGTAATCAGAACTCTCCCAGATGTTCCCAGAGGCTCCCAGGCAACCATGTGAAAATAAAGATATGAGGCAATAAGAGAATTTGGATCCTGGGGATTTATTTCTTTATAACAAAACTCTTTCAAGGTACTTCATCAAAGTTATCTGAGGACTGAAGACATTTCAACAGTTTATAAAATTTTGAACTTAGTGCTCATTTTTGGAAATTGAAAGAGCTTCAGGCTTTTTTTTTTTTTTGATTAGCCTCTTCTTTATAAGAAATTCTGCTTGCCATAGCAGGGATAAGTTAGGATGAAAGAAAAAATATTGTCAGATACAATGGGATGGAAGCTAGAAATGACTAACAGGATTTATGCTTGGGGCCAGTTCAAAGACTGTGACACAGTGTGCACACATACACAAGGCATTGACTGAAAGAGCAAACTTTGATTTTTGGTTTTGAGCAAACAGCATGTTTTGCAGGCAGAACTGCAGAAACATCAGGAACTAATCTCTTACATAAGTGTTTTTATTGTCTTCCCAAAGTTGAGCTCACACTCCAGGGAGAAGGGGGCATGATTTTCTTCCACACACCCCTTTTGTTGGCTGACTCTAACATACAATTAAAGCTCTCATCTTTGTAATTATGTGAGATACAAATGATTCTTGTTCATCCCCATCAGAAAAAAAGAGAAATATTTGTCATAAAAAGGTAGATTTTTTAAAAATGTTTTAGAGGTTTTTTTTAAGAAGGATTTTAGAACACAGCATAGGTCAGCTTCCCGCTGTAGATCTGTTTTTAATTAAAACCATGTTCAACATGCTTGCTGCAGTTTTCTTACTTTTCTGTTACATAAAGATGTGCTGATTCAGCAATTATTGAATCTTGGACACATTATAACACTTTCTTTTGAGACGACTTAGCCAACAAAATCAGCTGTGCTTCATTAAATAATGTAACACTACAAGGAGGAATGCTCTCGAAATTGTTCCCCAGGATTTCATAGTTGTCGAAAAGATCCAAAGTAAGTAAAGAGCCTTCTCACATTTAATCTGATTGAAGTAGTAATAATGAAATAACAAGAGTAAGTTTATATATGGAAAATCAGTGAGCCTGAGAAACTAAAACAACGAAGCCAGGCTCCATTCACAACTTTGTAAGTCTTTGCTTTACTGCATGTTTAAGTGAAACTATTATTTAGATAAAAATAAACTCTGTGTTCTACGAAACACTGTGAAGTTTTCATGTGCTATGGGTGCATTGTAGGATAACACACATACATACACATGATTTTATATCATATATGTAATCTTATATAACATATATGATATAAAGTAGTCAAGCTACTCTTCTATACTTGTAGTTAGGAAATTCATCATTTCTCTCTTAGAAATTCATAGAACTTTCAGGCTGATAGGCAAAGATGCAGAAGACTCGATCATCACACATAACTAAGATGACACAAAGGATATGTATAGAAATGATGCTTTACCTAACACAAATTAAATACACATCTTTTTCCAGCACCCACAAATTGTTTCCCAACATAGACCAAACATTGTAAGGGTAAAACAATTTCAAAGCTCTGCGAGAGTTTGCATCACAACGAGTATGTTCTTTTATCACAATGAAATCAGCAAAATTTAGTAAAAGAGAAAAAAATCAAAAAGAACTCTGCTCACTAGAAGATAGAAAAATAAAAATGAACTTCTCAGTAACTCATGGTTCAAGTAAGAATCTCAAACATGGTGGAACATAGAGATTTACACTGAGATAACATTTCAACAAATCAAATATCTGGAATACTGGAGGGCACAGAAAGCTGTTTTGACAATAAAACTTATAGGGCATGTGTTTATATTAAGAAACAAAGGTCTTATGTCAATAATCTAATTCTATAAAACCTAGAAAACCAAGAGTCAAATAAATCAAAAGCAGTTAAATGTTAAAATAATGCCAAGATTTAAAAAAAAAAAATCAATGTAATTGAATGTCAGAAAACAAAAAGCCCTTGGAAGTATAAAAACGGTGTTTATAAAAACCTAGTATAAGAAAATAAACCTTTATTAATAGACATATACTATAAAATCTCAACTAAATAAAATTAAACTACATGGCTAGTAGTATAAGCATTAAAGAAACTGAACTGAAAAAAAGCTTTGAAAACAACTCCGTAAGTGGATGGTTTCACTGGAGAACTCTACCAAATTGTTAAAAAATAGATAGCAAATCCAGCTGGACCAGGACTGAATGAGCATATGACCTAACCGGACTCTCTGAATGTGACTGCCAATGGGGACTGACTGAGAAGCCAATGATAATGGCACTGGGACCTATCTCTTCTGTATGTATTGGCTTTTTGGGAACTTATTCTATATGGATGCACATCTTCTTAGACCGAGATGGAGGGGGGAGGGCCTTGGGCTTCCCATAGGGCAGGGTATCCTGCCCCATCTTAAGGAGGAGGGGGGGGGGGGTGGGGTAGGGGGGGAGCGGGAGGGCCGGGAACAAGGGGAGTAAATGTAAATTTTTCTTGTAATAATAATAATAATAAAATAGCAACTTTTCAGTCTGTTTCAGAAAAAGAAAAGGAGAGAAATGTTCTTATGTGTTTCATGGTAGAATTACACTAATAACAAAGTCCAATAGTGTGGAATGAAAGAAAACGTAGGCCGCTTTCCATTATGATATATGCCAAAAATTTCTAAGCAAATTCAATTCAGTGACACATTCAAAAAGCTTTCTATTCTCATTTCTCCCACTCTCCAACTCAGTGCTCCGCTGCGGGTCTTTGCCTCTGTTCCCATCAGTTGCTGGATGAAGGTTCTATGGTGATACTTAAGATATTCATCAGTCTGACTACAGGGCAAGGCCAGTTCGAGCAGCCTCTCCTCTATTGTTTAGGGTCTTAACTGGGGTCATCCATGTGGATTCCTGTGAATTTCTCTAGAGCCACGTTTCTTGCTAACCCCATAAAGGCTTCCTCAATAAAGATATCTCTTTCCTTGCTTTCAAGACCATGATGGGTATAGCCACTGAATCAGTCTACCTGAGCTAATGGGAGCTTACTAACACAAGCAGGACTGGGAAAGAACCAGCATAGGACCAAATTAGTCCTTCTGAATGTGGGTGACAGTTGCATGGCTGCGGCAGACTGTGGGGCCACAGGCAGTGGCACCAGGATTTATCCGTAATGCTTGTACTGGCTTTTGGGGAACCTATTCTCTTTGGATGGATACCTTGCTCAGTATGGACATGGTAGGGAGGTCCTTGAACCATCCCCACAACAATGCCTTCTCTGAGGGTTAGATGGGGGGTGGGGGAGCAAGTAGAAGGAATGGGAGGAGGGGAGGGAGTAGAAACTTGGATTGGTATGCATAATGAAAAATGATAGTTGCTTTCTTTTTTAAAAATAAAAAAATAAAAAGAAATAGTTTTATATCCAGACAAAATCAGCTTATTAGCCTGGAAAAATAATTCAGCAATTAAGAGCAGGTGCTGCTCTTACACAGGACCAGGGTTTGGTTCCCATCATCCACATGGCAGCTCACAACCACCTATAATTTCAATTCCAGCAGATCTAATGCCCTCTTCAGGTCTCCTTGGGTTCCTGCATGCTTGTGGTGCACATAAGTCCACGTAGGCAAACACACATACACACAACTAAATTTCAAGTTAAAAAAAATCAGCTCAAACTTAAATATAGGAAACAGCATGGATAGACCTCCAAAATACTAAAAAAATATTTCATAAGATCAAGCTGTGCTATTATAAGGTATACACCTAAAGGAAATGAAAGGGACATGTCTGGGATTGTGATTTTTGGAATGGTTTTCTTTGCTCAATGTTTAAAAACCACTTATGCGTGACAATGAGGACCCTGAGAGAGACATACATGGTTCTAGTCTACATGGGAAGTAGAAAAAGACAAGATCTCTTGAGTAAATTGGGAGCATAGGGACCTTGAGAGAGGGTTGAGGTAGGGAGGGGAGCAGAGAAAAATGTAAAGCTCAATAAAAATAATAAAAAAAAGAAAAAAGAAAGAAAGGCACATGTCAAAGAATTATCTGTATTCAGGTTTATTACAGTGCTATTCACAATATCCAAAATATGTAATCAGCTGAGGTGTTCATAGATAGATGAATGAACAAAGGAAATGTATGAACATGGAATGGAATTCTATAAAGTGACATGGAGAATGGAAACATCTCATTTATAACAACACAATCCTCCCAAAGATCATTTTATTAAGTCAGATAATTCAAACAAAGAGAGGCAAACATGGCAGAATCACACATCTGCAGAAACTCAAAGGCTCATTTCACAGATGCTAAAAGCTGAGTCCTGTGTTGTAAGTAGGGGGAGAGGTGCGGGTTGTGTTCCCCAGCCGCCAGCCGTTGGCCCGCTCAGCTGCTGGCCGCCTGCACCCAAAAGAACCACAGGAGAACGGTATTCATTCAAACTCTGACTGGCCCATTATCTCTAGCCTTTTCTTGGCTAGCTCTCACATCTAAACAAACCCATTATAAAAGTCTGTATGTCACCACGAGGGCCTCATGGCAACTGGCCCACTTCCTTTCTTCTCCTCCCAGAACTTCCATTCTGTCTACTCCGCCCACCTAAGGGCTGACCTATCTATAAGCCAGGCAGCTCTTTATTCAACCAATAAGAGTAATACAAAATACAGGAGAACACTCCCACAACAGTCCTGGTTATTCGAGACTGGGGACAAAGTGGGAGGGCAGATGAGGAATGGTTAATCAAGGCTGTTAACTTCCAGTTAGGTGGGAGCAAAAAGCAGGGATGTGTGATTGCACAGCAGGTGGTTATAGACATGCATGTGTTACTATAGACTTCCAAAAGCTAGGAGAAAGGAGTTTGAAAAACTTCATTGTAATAAAATGATAGGGAACCAAAGAAATAGAAATGTCTCTCTGATTTAGAAGAAGTCATAGACTCTGGAGGAGAAGTTACTACAGTCACTTGCTTAAACTTGTATGATTTTCTAACTGCATTGGAATAACTTTATACACACAGATAAGTGTAGCTCTCACCCATATCAAAGAAGCTTCTTTGCCACAGATGGAAACCATTATAGGAACCCACAACTGGCAAAATAAAGAGGAAGACTAGCTCTCAGGTGCTGTGCCCTACTTGATAGGTCAACAACACAGCTATTACCTAAGGTTCAGGGAATATTTAAGAAAAATGGGTCAACAACGTTGTAAGATTCAGAGTGTCTGGACCTCTGCTGTGAGAGTGTGCCTTTTGTATATGTCAGAGAAGTTGCATCCATGAAATCTCAACAATAATGTCATCTACACAAGACCTGTACAATGATGAGTGACAGCACCAGTCAACATGCTAAAGAGGACTGGGAAATCTCACAAAGGACCGCCCCCAGATGTAGAAGTTCATGAAATTAATGGCTTCCAAGAGAAAGAGAATCGGTATTCTTCAGGGTGAGACCCCTGATAATTTATCTGATCCCAAGTGGTTTCCCACAAACACATACACATAGGGGCAGTGTTAATGAACTCAGTAGGTTGCATTTGTAAACATGAAACAATATTAGTTAAAGAAAGAGGTCATAAATTTGATAGGAAATAGGGCAGACATGGGAGGAGTTGGAGAGGAAAAGGTAGAATTTGTGTCTCTATACTACTTATACATTTTAAAGATAAAAGTTTAAATATTAATTTTAAAAGACTGTAAGACTGGTTTGGCTATGGTGGTAAAGCACACAGACAACGGAGCCTAAGGGCAAGAGATGGTTTGTTTTTCACACTTCCTTGTCACAGTCCATCCCTCAGGAAGTCAAGGAGGCCACTAGGGTTTGCATTTCTCACATGACTATTTGTAGCAACAGCAGGGGACTCAACTCAGTAGTAAGCTTGCTTAGTGTGAGAAAAGCCCTGATATTCATTCCCAGTGTTGTAGGAAAAACAATGAAAAAAAATTGATTAAATTTAGGGCCTAGATTTCCAACCATCCCTAGGGAAGGGACTGACAAATTATAACCTGAGTTAAAAATCTAGTCTTGGCCTGTTTGGTATGAACCATTTGCTAAAAATGATCTGCACCTATATAACCACTTAAAGTTTGAAAAAAAAAACTAAAAAGGAAACATTTCAGGACATGACACTGTGACATTCAGATCCATGGCTCATGGCTCATTCAGATGCAGTAGTGTGGGTAAGCAGACATTTCTACACTCTATTCAAAGGCAAAGCAACCCAACATTCCTTTGAAATACCTTTTTCTTTCCTTGTCAAACTAAAGGAGGGAAAACATGGAAACTGTAGCCTCTTACTTTCATTTCTTATTGATTTCTATTTATAAATAACACAGTTTCCCAATTCCTTCTAGTGGTTATCCCCAAAGGGTGAATCACTCTGATGGCTAATAAGATAAACATAATAAGAGCCTGACATTTAGAAAATAATTCATCCCAGTTAGCCAAGTATCTTTCTATTTCAATGAAATTGAGCTCAAACAGATTAGGAGGTAAAACAGTCCCATTCAGGCAACAAACCAATGCCATGTTGTCTGGTAAATATGTTATATCAAAACCAGATCACAACACTACCTACAGTGTGATTGCAGGAAGAATGGATTCTGATCAGTCTGGACCTTGAGAAGTGTTTGCCTGATTCAGAAGTGGCTTTGATATTGGTGTTAAAAAAGCTGAAAGGTTCTATTTTTCTATGACTAAGAGTGGATGTCTTGAAGGGTTCAGAAAAAGTTCATGCTAACCTTCACAAATATGTTTTCCATATTTCATTGCCAGAATGGAGAGAGAAAACAGAGGGTTAGAAATTAGTGAAAACTTCTGGTCTCTCTTGGTTTTTCTGGACTTGCCTTGAGGAGGAAGAACCAAAAATCACACTGGGGAGGCTAATGCTTTTTTCCCATTGTTTTTGCCAAAAGTCAAAAGTATTCCACAGAGTTCTATGCCTAAGCTAACAACAGACTAAAATGTTCAATTACTCCAGGCTCTCAACTGCTGGCACGTTTTTGTTTGACCAATTGTAAGACTCAAATATTTCAGAAATTAGTAAGTGGAAATCATACGTTACCTCAAAATCAAAATTTTGTGTATCTGGAAGTTAACATGACTTTTATACCAAGGGAAGTAATGGCTAAAAGGTTTATTTTACTAATATTTTAAAATAAAAAATATTTCGTTATTAAGTAGTACTTTATTAGTCTTGGAATATTTAAAAAATTTAATTTTTGAAGACTTTATCTTAAGTCATGTGCAAACTGGGTACCTGTGGAAGATTGAGCTTAAGGCTTTAACATCTTTATACTGCCAATCTTTCTGTGTTAATTACATATTTGTTTGTTTGTTAAAATAGTTTATTCACTCATTCGCAGAAGATCTTGTGCTTTCCAAATGACATTATTTTAGATTAAATATAGTCAAATCTTTCCAATAGAATACAAAATATAGTTAATTTGCTCCCCTGAACTAACTATTTTTAAAATGCTCAAGAAACAAAGAAAATGTTTTCAGGGCTACAGCTTTCTGGTTATAACATTATCCTGTCTTCACCTGTAATTGATCGGTTGTTTTTCTGAAATTGCTAATCTTCCGACCCTCAGTTTTCTCATCATAAATAAATGATAATTATATGCACCTTACTTGACAGTTATAGGTTTGGAGTATAATAATCTGTAAAGGGCTGAGGACATTATCCGAGCCAAGGAATGTGATCAATAAACACAGCTTCTTTTTTTCTCCCCTCTTTATCAATTTGCTGGATCATCTTTAATCTTACTCTTTAAAATGCACAGTAGCAGCAATGATTAGCAATTTCATGAGCTAATAATGCACATAAATAAAGAACCCTTCTTTGTACTTGTAACAATGAATGGCATTATCTGTCAAGGTCTAATAACTCTATGTGAATGATTGCCCTAAGTGTCCTTCACACATGAGCATTCGGTTCAAAGATCCAAGAGATACTCTCCTGTGTAGCCGGACTCACTGGTGGCATTTTATGACTGCTCAAAATGTTTCTCAGTATTTATAACTCATGTCTCAAGCTATACACTCCTCAAAGTTGGTAGAATATCCTGTATTTTCCAGTTTTGATATGCCATACATATCCAATATTCCTCATCTTTTTTGACAAAGTGGTTGTTTGATAGGTGGTTAGATGAGCAAATACTAATGAATCAAAGGAGAGCAGAGCTCCACAATGGACATTTGATTTCCATGCTGACACCTATGCAGTCTGTGCTTTATTTCACTTGGCACTTTTACTGCAGTGTTTTACTGCATTTAAATTACCTTCAGGAGTTCCCTTCAGAAAGCCATTACTTACTGCTCTGCTGAGGTTATATAATCTATTGGATCTGTGCTAAAGCACTCTCAATAGACAAAATGTGAAGACCGAATATTCAGCATTCAGATTCAACATCTCCAAGTTGGAGGAAATCTGTCTGTATCAATGGAAATATAAAATAAGCTAAAGACATTTTTTTTATAGAATGTCAAAGCACACAATTAAGTCCACATTTCAGAAAGGTAATGATTATCTAAACATTTATTTACTGTATATCATAAGGCAGCAACTTATTATCTATCTTATCTATTTAATAAACTTAACATTTATATTTTCTAATAAGCAGAGTCTCTTTGCAATTTTCAATACTTATGCATTTATCCATAAAGAAAATGCATGTTGACTTTTTGAACTACCGTATGAAGTACTGGGTAAAATATGTATATTGATAAGGAACAGAAAAAACAGTTGGTGGTAATAATGTCCAAATCCTTTCAATAAAATGGCAAACTATTTTCATGCCCTTCTGCACACATTAGAAATATCTGTAGATTATTAGTTCCTTTACTTCCCAATAGTATTTGCAAGTTTTGTCATTCATTAATGCATGAAATCATTGATTACATGAAAGACCTAATGATCCAGTCTCTCTAGACATGCTACACACTCCCTCCTCAGCATGCTTTAAAATCTCATGGACATTTCTCACTGCAGTAAAGTTGGAAATGAAGGTTAACCATAATGACTACTATAAAATAAAAGCTATGTAGATTCTTCTTATGTTTAAAAAAATGACAAGGAAGCCGGGCGGTGGTGGCGCACGCCTTTAATCCCAGCACTCGGGAGGCAGAGGCAGGCGGATCTCTGTGAGTTCGAGACCAGCCTGGTCTACAAGAGCTAGTTCCAGGACAGACTCCAAAGCCACAGAGAAACCCTGTCTCGAAAAACCAAAATAAATAAATAAATGACAAGGAAAAGTCATACATGTTGTGTATATATGCAGAGCTTTTGTGAATATTTTTTAAATCTGTGGTGGGTTGTATATAGGTTTATAACTAGAAATACAAGGGGTCAGTTATCGGTGTATTTGTATAGAATCACAATCAACATTAAATATATAGGCATGTGTACTTTGGGCCAAAGACAATGCTATGTATTATCTAGCCCAGTTTAGTTTTTAGTTGTCCTGATAAGTTTATATTGCAGTAATAGATTACCATGGCCGAAAGCAACTTGGGGAAAATGAGTTTATTTCAGCATATATGTCCTGATCATAAACCATCATGGAGGGAAGTTGGGACAAGAACTCAAGGCAGGATCCAGTAGGCAGGAACTAAAACTGAGACCATAGAAGATCCCTGCTTACTGGGCTGCTATCCTGGCTTGCTCGGTTTGCTTTCTTATATACTTTAGGGTTTTCTGCCCAGGGTTGGTACCACTCACATTGAGCTGGGCCTTCTCACATCAATCATTAAACAAGAATAAGCCTCACAGACTTGCATATTGGCCAAGGTGTTGCAATTACTTTTTTAATTGAAGTTTCTTCTTCCCAGATGACCCTAACCTGTGTCAAGTTGGCATAGAAACTAGCCAACACAGTCTTTACTCACCAGGACCATCTAGTATCTGTTTATTCTATGATGTTTTCCCAACAGAATAATCTAATGGCAAACTTCTCAGGCTATATCCCTGCTCTAACTAAGGGACACATAATTGGATGGGTTTCTAACTTTTATATATTTAAGTGATAAACTAATAATAATAATAATAATATGTTCCAGTACTATTAAATTTATGATTATTCTTATCAGCTATATAAACTCTGCAAAATGGGTGTATCATAATTGTCTTGATCCAGCTATGCCCTTGAAAATAGATGCTTCCAAATTCTAGGTATTAAGTATTATGAATGTCTTTGAATTGAAGATCATTCCCTTCTGTGCTAGCATGTAATGACTATTTAAATGAAGTACCCGTTTCTTTGGTAACTTCTTCCAGGATATTTTATGATGAACACCTCCTCATTTATAGTCATGTCAGCAAACTTGTTCTGTAAGTTCCTGCAGCGATATATTAAACACACACACACACACACACACCTTATATAGAAGATACATGCAGACAGCATTGCTTTTTATACTGTAATGGATCCTACCTGTAAGGGAAAGTAAAATGTACAAGGGTATCATGAATTCAGCACTAAACAAGCTACTAAGTAATTAGTACCAGGCAAATGTAAATCTGCTGAGGTCAGGGGAGCAGAGGTCATTAAAGGCCAGACTAACATTCCTCCAATTTTCATCGAAACCATTCTATCTCTTCACACACTTTGTTTATAATGTTATATGCTGCTTGATGGATTACAGTCAATATGCATGAATGATTTTCCATTAACTTATTTAATTTATCTCATCAAATTGCCACATTACAGTTTAAACAAATCCAATGCTTTGTACATACCAGAATAAAACAGCAAGATCCCCCTCTCAAATTTGAAAGATCCAGAAACTCTCCAGGATATTACTGGTTTCTCTCTGCATTGTCCAGTGGGTCTGCCCTACAATTCTGTTTTTCTGATGACATTATTTCTCTAACCAGAGCTTCTGTCTTTTATATTGTTGCAAATATTGCCTCTTTCACTCATGAGGACAAAAGCCATGAAATAAGATTTTACGTGATACATTCTCAACTGTAAATGAATGACTAAAACATTGTTATGTGGAATAATTGATGTTTTGATAATAATAATCTATTTATTTAAAATATTTACCCAGAGGGCTGAAGCAATGGCTTGGTAAGTACATGTGCTTACCACCAAGTCTAGTTGTCTGAGTTTATTCATGGAACATACATGACAGGAGAAATGAATGCTACAAATTCTCCTATGATCTCAAATGTACCGGGTAGTATGTATGTGTGAGTGCATACATGCACACACACACACACACACACACACACACACACAGTGAATAAATGTATAAATGTATGAATATTGTTAAAATATAAAATATTTGCTGCAAAACATGTGCAAGTGGAAACATGAGTATACATTATAATCATTTTAATTCTTTTAACTTTCAAATTGACAAATTAAAGCATTTAGCTGGATATAGCATATATTCCTGTCATCATAGTGCTCCTGAGGCTGAGAAGGGAAGATCACGAGTTGAAGGTTAGCCTGTACTACATAATGAGAACCTATAGCTCAATAAATAAAATAAAAATGACAGAATGGATATGATAAAAGTGTACTTGATGGCATAATTAAACACACTATTTTATACAATAAAAATTATAAAATCATTTTTAAAAATGGAAAAAGAAAGCAAAAAATATATTTGCCAAATATTTTCATTTGATTTCTACTCTTAAGGAAGCATTTTGATATTTTGTAATTATTAATGAATGTTTTAGTTTTAATTTTGTTTTTTTTCTTCTTGTTGTTATTATCATCATTAGTAGTAGTGGTAGTAATAGTAGCAGTATTGGTTTATCAAGATAGGGTTTCTCTGTGTAACAGTCCTGGCTGTTCCTGTAGATCAGGTTGTCCTTGAACTCACAAAGATTCACATGCCTCTGCCTCGCGAGTGCTGGGATTAAAGGCATGTGCCACCATTTTTTCTTATTTAAGAAACATATTTGATCTCATTATAGTAAATTTTTTATTTTCCCTAAAAGCTTTCATGAGCCCTATCACCCAGGTCAAAGAGATGTTTAACACTTACACTCCCCACCCCGAGGAATCTGAGGAACCATTGCACCCAATCTTTAAGTTAAAGCCATGAAAGAGTCATTGATGTTTATGTCTTTTTTTTTCTGCTTGGAAAAATTGAAAGTAGTATGTTTCTGCTCTTGGACATACACCCAAAGGATGCTCGATCATACCAGTAGGACACGTGCTCAACTCTGTTCGTAACAGCTTTGTTTGTAATAACCAGAATCTGGAAACAACCTAGATGTCCCTCTAACAAGGAATGGATAATTTACACAATGGAGTATTGCTCAGCTGTTAAAACATAACATTATGAAATTTGCAGGCAAATGGATGGAACTAGAAAAAAAAATCATTCTGTATGAGGTAACCCAGACCTAGAAAGGCAAGCATGGTATGTACTCACTTATAAGTAGATATTAGCTATAAAATAGAGGATAACTATAGTACAATCCTCAGACCCAGAGAGACTAGGTAACAAGCAGAATTCGTGGGGGGACACCCAGATCTCCCTGGGAAAAAGAAATAGAAGAGATTTCATGAGAGGATTGTAGGCAGGTGGGGATGGGAACAGGACTGATGAGGTTGGGGCCAAAGAGGGGGAGAGTGTTGAGAGGGATTGCTGGGGGTACATTTAGGGGTCAGTCAGAAGCCTGATGCAGGGGAATCTATGCTGCGGACCCCAGTTTAGACTCCTAGCAATACTGGATATGCAGGCTGACCTGGCAGTTTTCTTTGACCAGATTGGTGTTTGGCCCAGTTGTTACCAGAAAGGCAACATTCAGCAACTGATGGAGGCAGATGCAGAGACTACAGCCAAACATTAGGTGGAGTTCAGGAATACTGTGGAGGGGAGGAGGAGAAAGGAGTGTGGGAGCCAGAGGAGTCAAGGACACTATGGGAAGGCTCACATAGTCAACTAACCTGGGCTCCTAAGGGCTCCTAGAGACTGAACCAACAGCTAGGGAGCCTCCATGGGACTGACCTAAGCACTCTGCATATATGTTGCAGGTGTGTAACTTGTCCCTCTTATAGAATTCCTAACAGTGGGAACAGGGACCATTTTTGGCTCTTTTACTGGCTGTTGGGGCTTTACTTCTCATACTGCATCTTCTAGCCCATCCTTAACACATGGGGAAGGGCTTAGTCTTACTGAAACTTGATACGACATGTTTCATTGATACTCATATGAGACCTTCTCTTTCCTGGATGGGGATGAAAGAGGAGGCGATTTTGGGGTTGGAAGAGGGGAGTTGGGGAGAAGGACTGGAAGGGGAGGATGGGTGGGGGAGGCTGCATGAGGGATGTAAAATAAGTAGCGAAAAAAACTTAAAAAAATAAAGTGATATGTTACATGAGGAATACAAATAATTTGGTCAATCTTTTGTGTCAATGATAAACGTACATTATCTAATGATATTTTTGTATTTTTTTTCCACACAGAATCAGAACATGTGTGAAGCTGGTCTTTATGAGGTTTTCTGTGCTCTGCAGGTTTAGAAGATTAATTTCTGCTAATGTTGCATAATAGACTAAAAGTTTAGATATTCTTCTCTGTTCTGTCCATTTTTAGTATTCCCAGTAAATATTTGAACTTGTTAATTACCAATTACGATTTCTCAGTCTCTGAAGATGTGACCAATGCTTACTCTTCAGTGTGTGGAAGGCAGTCTGAACTTGATGTTAGTCTCTTGATGATTTCCCCAAAGCCATAATGCGAGTAAGGTAATAAGGTTGTTTGTCATTAAATCAAGGATTTTTTTTCAAGTGTGAAAGTGAATGTTAATAATAATATTATTGTGTAGTTTTCCCAGACCATAGAACACCTGAAAGATGAGGGCCTGTGTTGGAGCTATTGCATGGAATACGATCCACACTTCCTTAAGATGGGCAAATGGGCAGATCTTGTGGCTTGTCCCCTCTAGTACAGAGGGTGACTACCCTGAAGTAGCACATTTCTATTTGAATTTGTAGGACTAAATTTATTCCTCTTTTTGCCAACCAGCAAAAATGTGTTATGAGTTTCATACAAGTTCAGCACAGGCATATGCGGAGAATGTACTTGGTATGATTCTTCTGCTAGAAATTGAACATGGAAGAGATGTTCTGTAGTGTGTTCCTTTTTAATTCTTCCTCTCTCCCATTCCTTTGTGTGTGTGTATGTGAGATACGTATATATATATATATATATATATATGTATATATATGTGTGTGTGTATGTATGTGTGTGTGTTTATATATATGCTTTATATATGTATGTGTGTATACATACAAATATATATATATATTTATTTCATAGGGATGTATACATGTGTGTGTGCATGTGTGTGTGTGCCTGTACAAGGCTGAAGTCAATGTTAGTTGTCTATTTGAGTTACTCTACACCTTGTTTTTGGGAGGGAGTCTCCTACCGAACCTGGCACCCATTGGTTTCAGTTGGCCAGCTAGAATGCTTTTAAGCTGGAACTAGAGCACTTAGCTTCTACACAGGTTCCAAAGAGCAGAACTCAGGTATTCATGTTTATGTTTCAAGTGCTTTACTGACTGAGTCATCTACTTACTTAACTTGTCCCTTGTGAAATCAAAGTAAATCTGCCAATAATTATCTGTCAGAATTGACCAAGACATCAGTTTTTAATGTGTCTTGCTTTCGAATCAGATTATTCCAAGTTCTAGCATCCTCTGGATCGTCTGTGTTACTCTGACACCCATTTAACACTGCCACAAAATACCTAGCTTTCCAGAAGCTTATGTTCAGCACAGAGCAAAGGGATATTGGTAGTGGTAGACGTATCTATCCGTTGTGCAGCCTCCTATTATGATATTCTATCCTTTACCATGAGGACTTTGAGGTCCTGGATCATCATCACCCACAGAAATCGAAAAACAGTAATCTCTTTTTATGGAAAAATTCTCTCCCCTATGATACCATCTCCCCCCCACCAACTTATGATACCATCTCCTCACAGTATTACCTTGAGTAGCTTAGCCTTTTGATTGACAGTATGCTCTACACAGATATATGCTAAGACTGAGAGAATGTGAAGTGTCTGCCATCATTATCCAAATGGAAGATGTACGGAGCAAGAACAAAACACAGACTAACATCTCAGTGGGACAATATTTACTCTGTCTGGATCCTCATGAGTGATTGATGCTGCATAGTTTCCTAAAGTTTTCTTCTACTAAATAGCTCAAGTGTTTGTAACCTGGTGATGGCTTTTGTGGAGGGGAAATGAGGAAGAGAAAAAAATAACAGTGGAAAATACTGGCAATGTCTCTGGCCCAGCTCTTTTGCTTGAGAAAGGCACTGTCCCCTAAGATGACAGTCTCTTCTTTGGCTGGAACTTTTGTCTAACCAAAGTAACATTTCAACATCATTTTCAAGTTTAAACCTCTAGTTAGCCTAGTTTAGCATATGTTGTTTTGGGTAAACCAGACCCCAATAATTTATACTTAGCCCAAGGTCAATAACAACTGGATACTTAAAAAAAACGAAGAACAAAAAACCATAAACAAAAGAATGGATTGACTCTGTAGTTGGCAGTAAATGTTGGCTTGTTAGGAGTTCTACTGACCCACTGTTAGTGGGAAAAGCTTATTTTTGGTACACAGTGCCAATGCCTACTATGTCCTGTGTACTCCCAACTCTCAAATGTCAATAAGTAACACAAGAAAAATGACATTTCTTCATAAAGATGTTGCTGGAACTTTGAAGAAATCTTTTTTGGACAATATTTGCACTGAATTTCTAAGTGAGATGTTTTAATTGTGTATTCATCAGGTATTCCCTTAAACATATAGTCTTTGTAATCAGAACAGTTTAATGTTGATGTATCAGAAAATTTATGTTGAATCTGTATATTGATTTTATGTATTTATTTGAGTAGGTTTTAATAAAAATAGAATAACATCACTCCCCCTTCCTTACTGTAGTCCCTCCCAGGTACTTTCCCTCCAATTCCTCCCATGAATCAATTTTTGAGTATACAACTTCCATCTCATAAATGTAATCCCCCATATTCACACATAGAAGAGATATTTACAAAAGCTTAGATAACAAGATAACTTAGATAGTAGGAATCTTAGCTAACAAGATTCTTAACAATGAATATGCAACTATTTACTATTTGACTAAATTAGGTCAAATGTTATGCTTTTACCTATTCCAAAGAGTTAGGAGTGGCATAGGAAAATGAAACTAAAGAGTTTTATGTTGGATGTGTTCAGACCTAATTGGGGTAAGTTGCATGAGTTCAGCAAAATATTAAGGTAAGCAGTTTTGCATAATCATACTAAATATACAAGGAACATCTGGTTAACAAATACAATTTCATCAAAACATAAAGTGCATGGCAGGAACAGTAAAATATTTGGGAGGGACTACCAGTGATGGAGGGAAGTCATTATAAAAAAAAATCAAAACATCAAAACAAAAATCTCAATACTAAGACAATGGAAGTAGTGTTCAGTGTCTCCTCATGAAAACTGTTAATGTCAAATAAAATCATGATTTTAGAGTAGTAAGAACTTAAATGAGATGTTATGGTGCTTTTGAGATTATTTGAGTTTTCAAAATAAATAGTTAGGAGATATTATTGCAAGAAAATTATGAGCTATCAAGCTTTAAGTATGTGAGAATCTTCAGGTGGGAGGCCCACTGAGTCCAGATGCTGTGTTGTCACAGCAGATTACAGAAGGCCCTGCTTCAGAAGGCAGATTTCATAGTGTGATCCTTTGCCTCTGAGGGTATATGTGATGGCTCTCCTGGAAAAGTAAACTAGAACTTTATGAAGTTAAATAGACCATCCCACTGTGAAGCTATATGTTATTGATTAAAGAAATGACTTCTTTTAGTAATTAATATATACATCTTCAAAAGTTAGTCATTTCTTTGACTAACTGATGGCAGGGCTCATCTAGAGTTATTTTAGCTCCGCCAATTTCCCTTCTGACTGATTATATGGATTTTAGGCAACAGGTGTCCATGAGCCAAGAGCCATTCTTACCACTGACATGAATCCTTCACTCTGGAATTTGGATGAAGAAAGGAAAATATAGGCTTCCAAGTTTTATGTTTTCAGCCTCTAGAATAAGAAACCAGAAACAAACTATTGAATCCTTCATTCAGCAAGTTTTCTTTAGTTCCTCTTACTAATGCTCATGATGAATTCTATATTTTCATTTGATTCATAAATCTATCATTTGAATTTCTGAAATTTAACTATAGTATCTTGAATTTTCTTGATCCAAAAGTATGGCTGACTATTTGAATCAAAATGGGCAAAACTTTGATCAGATCTCCGGTCAGTTAAAATTGTTCAGATTCCAGTTGAATATAAACATCTGAACATTCCTTGGGAAACCACAGAATGCCTCATTCCTCTGTAATGCCTCTAACTTCTGAAGCCAAACTGATTCTCAAACATTTACTCCGGTAATCTAATATTCCCAATACAGAGAACCATCCAAAGCAACAGAGCGTACCACACTCATATTTTTCCCCTCAATATTTATCCTAACAACTGCTGCATTGTTCATCTGGATGCCATCGTTATGGGAGAAATGCCTCTCAGTGTATCAGTTATATTTTTTCTATGAAAATAGTTTACCTATTTGTCTCACTACATTTTTTTTTTATTTCTAGAAGACAATGGTTAACATATTTCATTTTTGCATTCCCAGACCAAAAGACAATACCATGTACATAGAAACTGTATTGTGACTACTTACTTCATGTCTTGATGGATAAGTATGTATTAACTCTCTGCGTTACCATTGTCCAAGTATCCCAGTGGCTTGTCTGCTCAAAGACTTTTCACGACTTTTCTTTGTCTAGCAAATTTTGTCATTCTGGTGTTTGCATGGTGCTTGGTGAATGCTAGCCATGGAAAATGTCTTGATTTGGGCATAGTGTTGTACTTCCAGTAATTCCAGAAGGCGTTTGAGTTCTTTGCAAGCAGAAATACTATGACCTTGTCTCAAAGATAAACAAAACAAAGCCTAAAATTATACATGCAGGAAATTAATGAACTCAAAACTCCCCAAATCAAATTCAACTTTAAATATTATATCTTAATATCCCTTAGAAATAATAATATTTCATACCTTTCAACTCTTCAAATAATTATCTTTAGGCATTTTTACAATATTATGTATCTCCTACATGGAGGTTAGAAATATTTAAATGTCCTATTTCATTATTTTAAAATGTATTAGTTTCTTTGTTTAGACTATTAGACATTTTTTTAATTCCTAATGATGATAGACGATGTTTCTTCCATGTTTGCCTCTCCCATGACTTGTCAGAGTTGCTTAATTGTATTATAGTAGCATGGTACAAGGAAGTTGGAATCATAATATTAGTGTCAGGGTGAGAGTGATGACCTTTCTAGATTATAACAGGGAGGGGCAAGCCTGATTTCATTAAGCTTCGGAGACATTACCAAGTACAAGATGAAGATGTATCCACTAAAAGGCCACAGCATGTACTTGTAATGAAAGAAAGATGTTAAAACACAGAACTGTGGCAATCCAGAAAAGAGAGTGTTTTCTATGAGGTTTCCGTTTACCAAATAAGTCCCTTGTGCACATGTCATAGTCAGGGGCATTGTTGCCATCATGAAATGTCATGACCAAAAGCAACTTAGGGATTTAGCTTATACTTGCACATCACTGTTCATCTTTAAAGGAAGTCGGGGCAGGAACCAACCTGGATGCAGGAGCTGATGCAGAGGTCATGGAAGGGTCTTGTTTACTGGCTTACTTTCCATGGCTTGCTCAGCCTGCTTTCTTATAGAATTCAAGACCAATAACCCAGAGGGGAGCCCCAATCACAATGGTCTAGCCTCTTCCCCAACTATCCCTAAATAAAAAATATGCTACAAGTTGCCTGTAACACAATACTATAAATGTATTTTCTCAATTGAGACTCCCTCATCGCCACTGATTCTAGCTTCTAAACTGACACAAAACTAGGCAGTACAACAAGCATTAGTAAAAATAATATGTGAAAATAGACACACAGAGTATTGGAGAAACAGAAGCAAGGAACGATTATAAAAGCAGATAAACCACATTGTAGCCTAATAGACTTAAGGTGAGAGAGAAAAGAATGATCTCTCAGTAGAGGACATCGTAACACTTCTAAGAGTAGAGACGTCCCAGCTTCTTCATTGGCAACGTCCATTTCAGTAATTATCAGACTCTTCAAAAATCCTAGAAACTTCTTCATTGTCAAAGCAAGTTGTATTACTAGGCATTCATTGCAAAACCTGAGTTCTAGGTGTGATGTGGACAGTGAGACTTGGTGAAGGCAAATGAAAAAGCATGTAAAAAATGAATCCAATATTTTCATACATTACCCATAATGTTTTGCTCATAATTCACTTTAAGCAGAAGAAAGTCATTATCAGGTCAATGGGATATAAGAAATGGCTAAGTTGGTCACCCTTCTAACATGCCTTCTTACGAAGTTGTTTCATTAAATGAATCTACTTGTGGTGAAGTTTCCTTGGAAAATGTTTTAAAGTAGCCCAATGGATCGGAAGAATGTGTCCCTTGAGAAAACAAGGAAATACATTTCGTTAGATCCTGATAAGAAGCCAATAGGGAAAAGATATTGCAGTAAGTCTAGGGTGTATTGCTTAACTTAACTAGAGTTTGGAAAAACTACCAGAGATTAAGAATCATGATAACAACTCCCTTTTTAAGCATATCTGTTTTTCATTCAGCGAGTACTGGAAACGAAGACCTATGACTATGGAAGGAAAAACTGGTATTGGTCAAATAGCTTTGGTTTGGGGGTGTCCATCCTAGACCACTTGAGTCACCTTTCATGTGAGATGCCAGGTGGAAAGAGTCACCTCATTTAGTGAGGATGCACAGAGATATAAACCCTCAGAGCTGGAAAGGAGTTAGGTTTGCATGCATATTGATTTATATAGAACGTACCTCCTTACTCATAAAGAAAAAGGAAACAACTGAAAAATAAAACCTTGGAATCCATAAATACCAGGAACGTCTTTGCAAGTCATAAAACAAGAGGAAGCCATGCCAAAGGTCCTGTGACAGAGCCCTGGAACACACTGACTTTTTTAATCAAATTCAAGATCAGCAACTGAGAACTTTGTTCTGTATCCCAGCTGTGATGAAGTCCCTGGATGAAAACAACATGCAAACAAAACATGAAGTAAAAAAAAATCTGAAATACTGAATAAATCTACTTTATTACTACTTTCAAGTTTTATTTTTGAGATTATAATTACAACACTTTCCCTTCCCTATCCTGCCTCTAAACCCTCCCACATATGCTACCCCACTCTTTTTCAAAATGCATTTCACCTCAAAAACAAGAGCTCAAGGAAACAAACAAACACACCCATCCTACAAAATCTTATTTGCTAGGGCAAATGGACTGCCAGCTTAAACTAACTGACATTATAAAAGATGAGAGCAAGCAATGATTCTCTTTTCATAATATCCCAGTGAGCCACACAATACGATAAACCAAAATAGCCATTTTTCTTTTTTCTTATTATTTTTTTAAATAAAAACAATATGCTACTGACAAAGATAACTGTCCTTTGAATCCCATCTCTTTCTCAATCACATTATGCTTTCTCTCCTAAAGTATACTCATTAGCACAGATTTGATATTTATCATTTCCTTTCATTTAAAATACTTTTGCATATGTACATACCCACATACTCATACATTTTTGGTAATAGAATCTACTAGATTGTTTCCGCCATGGCTTTTTGTACAGATTATATTTCTAAATCTGTTTTTCATAAAGAGTTGCATGGTAGCATATGAATACCACATATTATTTCGCCTGTCTCCCAGAGAATTTAATTCTTAATTACCCACATTACAAATAGCCCTTCGGACAGCCTAGAACCTGCCCATGGAGGATGCAAATGGATATGCATTGATTTATTTTTCTGAACATGTTCCTGTATGAACTAATTTAATACTCACATAAAACATAGAGAAAATGATATTTTATTTATATTTGGGGGATGTTAGCACACGCCTTTAATCCCAGCACTCAGGAAGCAGAGATGGACATATCTCTGTGAGTTTGAGAGAGAGAGAGTTCCAGGACAGCCAGGGCTACATAGAGAAACCCCGTACCAATAAATAATTTGTTCAAATACTCATTCTCTCTTTCAGCCACTATTCTATGGACCTTACCACAAGAATGAGGGACCTTGCTTCCTCTCACTTCATTTTTATAGACTTCTCATGTGATCTGGAAGTTCCTGATAACTTCTTGTTTAATGGATAACACATGAAAAACCAATGTGTAGATGCACACTGCCAAACCCAAAATAATAGAAGAAATATAACCTGAGTTTATACACTTACAAATTAATTTTAATTCCAGGTAATTCTAAGCCCGTGAGGGCCCAGCAGTCTGTACTGGGTTTGGATTCCTGCCAATGCCTGTGATTATTCAGATTTAGAATGCCACGTTGTATGTACTGAGTGACCAAACTCTGTGTCATTTCAGATGGAAAACTCCCAAAGGCAAAGTCAGGAAGGTTTATTGGTTCAGTAGAATTTTCTTGTTGGGTAAACTCTTAGGAGAAAAGTTAGTAAAGGTTAGTGACACATGTTCCCCAAAATGAGTAATTAAATAGGAATGGCTGGCACCTGAACACCACCTAATTTTGGGAAAAATATATAGTTTTGAAATTGACTATATTTATTATTCTTGCTATTTTTTCTCGTTTTCATATTTTCTGCCATAGACTTGACTAAGAAATGAAGAAAACCGTAGAGCTATTATCAACACATAGGACTGTTATTGACATCAGATTTGTTTACACTATCCTGAGACTATTTAAATGACTCTAACTCATGGAGAATTTTTTTTTTATTGAATTTTCTAGTCAGTTAAAATGGTTTTTTTTTTTTTAAAAAAAAACCAATTCTTTTTTTTAATCCTTAGTCTCATTAACATTCTCAAATGCATTAGCAACTTCTGTGGACTTACATATTTACTGTAAGCAGTCAAGTACATGCTTCCTTTTGGAGATGAGGAATTTTTTTATTTAATTGATTAATTTTTATAATTTTACATCCTGACTGCAGTTGCCTTTCCCTCCTCTCCTCCTAGGCTTTCCCCACCCTACCTCCCCTCTTCCTCACCCTCATACCCTCCTCCTCCATTACTTTTCAGGAAAGGGCAGGCCTCCCATGGATATCAACCAGGCATGGGCTAGATGAGGCAGCCTGGTTGGAGGAAAGGGTCCCAAAAGCAGGCACCAGAGTTAAGAGTTAGAGACAGACCCTGCTCCCACCATTAGGAGTCCCTGAAGAAGACAAAGCTACTGGTTGTCAGTTCAGTCTCTTTGAGCCCCTATGAGTCTAGTTGATTCTATGGGTTTTCTTGTGGTGTCCTTGACCTCTCTGCCTCTACAATCCTTCCTCCCCCTTATATGCAGAATTCCCAGAGCTCTACCTATTATTTGATTGTGGATCTCTGCATCTGTTTTCATTAGTTGAGAAATAGGATCTTTATCTGTCTTAGAACCATCTTCCTAGAAATTAGTTCTTATAACTTTGTAGGGGCATTATAGAATCTATAGTTAGCACAAACAACTATATAATTAATTTTCAGTATATAGATTCTGCCAATCTATCTTCATTCATTATTCTTCTGTCTAATTAAGTGAACAATATGATAATATACAATCTTAAGTAACTTATTCTCTAAGAATATTAATTTAGTAAGTTACATATAAAATGATTCAATGTGGGATTTGAAAATTCACACATGCTCACATGTTAGATTTCATAGCAATAATTTATAATATTTCTGAAATTCTATCAGTGTGAAGGCAAATAAGTTTATATAACACAGAAATGATATCACTATAAGACATTAACTATCCTTGTAATTATTTCTTGTTGCTACTCGAATAAATAGGGTAGATGTTTTAAATTGACCAGTTTTTTTTATACTGAACATTTTTAAAGAATAAAATACTGTTCCTATTATTATGAAAATTTTAAGACTATTAATTTTAAATGAAAAATTTAAATTTTCTACTTTATTTTATTTTTGCAATAATTTTTGTATTTTTTTAAACTTTTTGTAAAAATCTTGCAATACAAAACACTGCATATTAACATTAATAGAAACCCAAAGTCTATACATCTCAATGAACTGTTAAACAGTTGAAATAGCCTATATGAACATTTCCAGAGAAACAAACTTATAAGAGCATTAAAAAAAAAACCACACACACACACACACACACACACACACACATTGGAGTTATCAACAGGGTCCATATACAATTTGCTTTGCTTCTACTGACTGCCCATTTTTTATATTCTATCTATTCATATTTTAAAGATTAAAGAACAGAAATATCAAGAAGCATGTTGTCAAAGGTCTAAGATTGAGTCTAGTCTTCCGAAACTCCCCATCTCCTCTGTAACTGACCTTATCTACTACATGAAGCATGTTTGATAACATAACGTTGAGTACATTTTTTTCACCTTATGAATCACACTATGTTGGAGTCTAACTATTGTCCAATGACAACAGCCTGCATCTTTGCGTCATTTCTTTCTCTAAGTAGACATTTGGATAAAGTTTGCTTAAGCTACAAAGAAAAATTATAAACCAGTTTAAGAAAATAGAGTGTTTCAAATGGGCTTGGGAAAGGGGATTTGGGGTTGGGAAGTAATATTCTGAGTTAGAACTCCTGTGTTGGTTAGGTGTTGCTGTGTAGCAGGTTACTGAAAGCTTAATAGGGGGAGGTCCTGCTATGCTCCTGGTGGATTATGACTTAAAATACATGGAATACTCTGATACTGTGCTATGGAGAACTCCACCATGCCATGTGTTGGAGCACCCCTGATTCACCATGACATAGGAGTAGGACCTAACTAAATAGAGGACACTGCAAGTGGATGTCAAAATGGAACTGCTCTGCCCTTTAGTCCCTTTAGTTATAATGACCTTTGAAGATAAAATAAACACAAAAGGTAAAATGTGTAACTTAACAGCCTAACATTTCAAATGTGTTCCCTTTCATTGATGTGTAATGTCTTAAATTTATAGTGTTTTATATTTCCTAGTACATGGTACAAACTATATACTCAGTTGTTACTGAAATCAACACAAAATAAAATAATAAAGTTACAGAGGTTGGCAATATTTTTGCTTGCTGCTTGTATGGTCACTTTCATACATATTTTCTCTTCCAACTACATATTAAAATGATCGGACAAGGTGATAAATAAAACATATGCTGAATAAAAAAGATTTGTGTTGACCAAAGAGGGAAAGAATTGGAAGCCAGGCATTGGTAGTGCATGCCTTTAATCCCAGCACTTGGGAAGCATAGGCAGGCAGATTTCTGTGAGTTCGAGGCCAGCCTGGTATACAGAGCTAGTTCCAGGAAAAGCTTGAAAGCTACAGAGAAACCTTGTCTCAAAAAGAAAAAAGAAAGAAAGAAAGAAAGAAAGGAAAATAATTAGGGCCCTGACATATAACTCCAGTGTGAAGTGTTTGAGTTTGGAAAAATTTAGGTAAGATATTTTTGAAAAGATCTAACCTCCTGTAAGAAAACTAAATCTTTGCAGAATCCAGTACTGCAAAATTACATATATAGTCTAAAGAAAATTGATCCAAGCAGCATAAAGGTCTGTTGTTCGAGACTTCAGTCAATGTCTTTTCTCTCCATCCTCTCTTCTTTGGTGATAGCTAATAGAAGTCAACAATAATCCTGAAAAACTAAAACACTCAGCACCCTCCAGGAATGAAAGACAGTACCAAATAGTCACAATCAAATAAAACAGTGGACTGCCTTCTAAAAGGATCTATTTGTTAATAAATTTTTTTAAAAATATTTTATTCAGAGAAGAAAAACATCAAGAAGAAATTATCTGTTAGGCATTTTTAACATCTGTGCAGCTAATATTCTATTAACAATGAAATTATTGGCCAATGAGGGCCTTTATGGTCCAGCCCAAGGCCCTCTTCAGGGTTCAGATTGGATGCTACAGCAAGCAAAAAAACTTGGGTATCTGAGGGTGAATGAACTCTCTCATACTTTGCTGTTTCAAACAAATCTCTTCATTCTTCTGTCTCTATTCCAATTCTCCTGTCCTAATTCTAATTTCTCCTAGCTTCCTTTCCTAGCTTCTTCTCCTCTAGCCTCCAAACTGTCTTTCTTCCAGGAGCCTTGATGTGATTAAAAAATAATAATAGCCAGGCAGTCATGGTGCATGCCTTTAATCCCAGCACTCAGGAGGCAGAGTTAGGCAGATATCTGTGAGTTCAAGGCCAGCCTGGTCTACAAGAGCTAGTTCCAGGACAGGCTCTAAAACTGCAGTCAAACCCTGTCTCAAAAACTAATAATAATAATAATAATAATAATAATAATAATAATAATACTGATAATACTAATACTAATAATAGTGTTACCTCTCATTGGTCAAAAGCACATTCCTACAATAAATGCCTGAACCATTTACCAAGGTGGTGTAGGAGGTTCTTCTGTCTATGTGTTGCTTTCATTGGTTGAATAAAGAAACTGCCTTGGCCTTTTGATAGGGCAGCACTCAGGTAGGCAGAGTAGACAGAACTGAATTCTGGGAAGAAGGAGAGCTGCCATGGAGCTGCCAGGTCAGACATGCTGAATATTTCCTGGTAAGCCACAACCTCATGGTAAGATACAGATTATTAGAAATGGGTTGAATAAAGATGTGAGACTTAGTCAATAAGAGACTAGAACTAATGGTGCAGGCAATGTTTAAATGAATACAGTTTCTGTGTGATTATTTCAGGTGTAAGCTAGCAGTGTGGCTGGGACCAAAAGCTGGCCCACTCGTTTCTGTTACACCAAGGTTTCAAGGTTACAGAAGTAAGGCTGTGATCCGAGCCCAGTGGCACAGCGTCCGTAGATTATTTATTAGCTAGAGTTGGCTAGCAAAGAATTGGCATGCTTTTCTTTGGGTGCTTTGTGTAGTAACCTTGGTTGGACCTGCAATTATGACCTTGTATATAGCTGTAACATTTTAAACTTCTGATCTACTTACAAGAAGCCTTTAGACTAGTTTGAACTTGCTCTGAGGCAGACATGAGCTAATTGCATGCATTTTGTGTTATACAGAGAAGAAATTGCTATTTTCTCATGTTAGTCTGAGTAAAAGGAACAATGCATGCTCTTAAGTGTGTCTACTGTCCTTGTGGGATAAATAGACCTAGTTATGAAGCATGTCCTATTGTATTTTCTGTATGTTAAAATTATACAGATAAATGAAAGTCATCTTCCTGATTATCCACAGTTATATGTGCCCATAAGATGGAGTTGTACTCAAGTTGCTTTTGTAAATGTGAGCAACAGTTTCCAGAGTCAATGGTCTGTAAACCTTGCCCAGAGAGGATTAACCTCCATCAGAGAATCATTCCTCTGGGGAGTTGACATCTGAACTCTACTTGCCCCGTGCTGTAAATCTCATGGCCTCTGACAATTGGCTAAATGTTAAAATGAAAATTTTAACTTTTTAGAAATTTTCATTTTCTTGATGAACACATGGGGCTGCTGGCACTCCTGGAAAAATTCAAGTTTCAGCTTCAAAAACAATGGAGAAATTAAACACATGTTGATATTCTACTTAACTTGCTCAGAAGTTCAGATACGTAAAATGGCATATGAACTTGAATACTGCATCACATTTAATTTTATCTGGTGGCTGTTATTTCATTAAAATGTAGAGTATAAATCAGAAACTTTCGTAAGCTCAAAATACATTTTGTTTTGTTGCAAGACTTTCTCACAGGAGAACTAGGGGATAATTATCAAGTGAGCAAACAAGAGTTTCAGTTTGCCTTCTTGGGCAAGCTGAACTACTAATCTGGATAAATGAATAATATGTAAGCTCATTAGTTTAATAAATATGTATTGAAATTTCCATAAATACTAACTTCTGTTCATTAAACCCAAAATGTATCACTTAGGAAAATATCAGTACTGTCCCTTCGTGGAGCCTGCATTCTTTTAGTACTGCAGTCCTTCGTGGAGGAGGCAAAAATCTGTGCTGATGACTAAATGCATTAGTCATTAGGCAGCTTATGACACAGCGGCTCACATGATTTGACTGAGTCTTTAGGCCGCATGATTTTAATTAGCTCCTATTTTCTAATGCCATGCAAATTGGTCATTAATTGGAACAGTAAAATTCTCTGATATTTAAAATAGAACACATGGGATTTAAAAAAATTAACCAGAGTTTCTACATCTTCTCTCCATGGTGAAATATCAAACTGTGCAAATAGCCATCAAATTAAAGCTTATTGTGTAGTTACTACATGCAGATGTTCTATAACTTAGTGACTTAACAGTAAGTAAAATAAGCCATGGTTCTCCTTTCATGAGCTTCATGCTAAAATTGAGCACTATATGAGATAGATGCCGAAGATGTAAAGGCCACCCTCATACCTGGAACTTGAATTTTTTTTTTTCAAAGAGGGAGAAAAGGATAAAAGTCATATGTCAGTGTCAAACACGAGTCAAATACTTTAAGGTAATGAGGCATTTTGAAATTCATTTTTATGCTCTTGATACACACACACACACACACACACACAAATATTCTTTTGCTGTTGTTTGGTTGTTTTTTCCTTTAGTACATTATTCTTCTCTCTGTGTGATGGTGTTCTAGTTTTATTCCATTTTTTCCCTTTCCTTCAGAGCTTAGGTAAATGGAAGAAACAGCCTCCTGGTTCCAGGTAAACCCAGGTGATTCTCATGCTCCTAGCCTCCAGGGATCTGAAGTCAATGTGTTAAGTGAGGAGCTATGATGTTTCTAAAAGGCACTGAGGAGCTGCTGCCTAGTCTTTCAAAGACAGAAGGTGAGATGCACTGTCCAGTACAAAGGAAAAGCAACAAGATGTGAGGATTTCTGACAACAGAGAGGAGGAAGATCATCTCTAAAGATAGATGACCCAAGAGACGTTATGCCCGGGGAGGTTCTCATTAGAAAAGGCACATAGGTGTCCTTTGTAAGTGAGTATGCCAAAGACAAAGAAAAGTTGTCATTCCAAAACAGAAATCCAGCACTATTAAAGATAATTCTTGCCAAAGTTTATTATCCATTGTCCTGTTATTGTGCTAAGATATCTTGAGATATTGTCTCATTTAGTCTCTACAGATACTTTGTGAAATACTTTTTAATAGTGGGGAAATTTAAGGTAATAAAAGTTACATAATTTATCTAATTTCAAATATCAAAGGAGTTTCCCATTTCAAACCTCACAGAAACACTTCCACTCTATGATTCCCAGCCAATATACTCTTCATCTCTCCATGCCATGTGGGCTTTCAGAACACAGGGATGATATAGCAAGTACTGTCAATCACCCAACTAGTCTTTATTCCTGGAGCTTTACATGTAAGGAATTAGGGAAATGGATGAAGTAGAGAATAAACGACCAAACGCATTGAAAAAGAATGTCATGTTAAAAAGTTTAGATTTTTGGCTTGAAAATATATTACTTACAAAATGTGATTGGATATATTAGAACCTTGGATCTTGCTAAGGTATACACACAACTCTTCCTTTTAAGGCTCTGGGAAGATGGAAGAAGGAGCAGAGAGATTTTAAGAGAAGAAGACCTAGATTTTGCAGAAAAAAATGTGTCTCCTGTTTATGGCATGAAAGTTACACGCATGAAATAGTAGCAATATGGTCACCTAAAGAAAAAACCAACACATGACAAAAACTAATTGACATGCCAATGAAGATGGAAAAATCTTGTAAGTCCCCATCCCTAGATGAAAAGCTAGCCCTAAAGATACATCTAAACAATACTAAATGGATTTAGGAAGCTGCAATATATATATTGCATACACACATATATACATATATATTTATATGTACATGCATATACACACATTTATATATAATTTAAAAAAGTGATCATAATTTGGGGAGAGTATAGGGGAATTGGGAGGAGTTGAAATGAATAAATGACAGCCATACAGCACTCATGGAAAACATTCCAACCTTGCTTTAAAAATATATCATCAAAAAATATTGATACCATCTAGGTGCCAAGTATTGACATTAAGTAATATTATTTTGATTCATTATTATATCAGAAATGTTGCTACAATGCCTGAGATTCACCAATAGGATAATTTGTTGTACTATAAATGCAAATAAATACATCACACTTTATTACAGATACCAATAGTCTTTAAGGGGCTTATGCAAAAACTTCACTTTTTCATGTAAATGCCATGCATCAGACATATATCTTAATGGATAATTAATTCTTTAAAATTATACAACTGGTCACACCAAATGTTTTATTTTTATTTTTTTTGTATGGCACTTTCTTTCTTTTATTGATTTTTATTGAGTTCTACATTTTCCTCTGCTTCCTTCCCTGCCTCTCCCCTCCCCTTCAACTCTCTCCCAAGGTCCCCATGCTCCCAATTTACTCAGGAGATCTTGTGTTTTTCTACTTCCCATGTAGATTAGATCAATGTATGTCTCTCTTATGGTCCTCATTTTTGCCTAGGTTCTGGGATTATGATTTGTAGGCTGATTTTCTTTGCTTTGTGTTTAAAAATCACTTATGAGTGAGTACATGTGATAATTGTCTTTCTAGGTCTGGATTACCTCACTCAAAATGGTGCTTTCTAGCTCCATCCATTTACCTGCAAAATTCAAGATGTCGTTATTTTTTTCCTGCTGAAAGTGGAAAGATCTCCCATGCTCTTGGGTAAGTAGAGTTAACATAGTAAAACTGGAAATCTTACCAAAAGCAATCTACAGATTCAATGCAATGCCCATCAAAATCCCAGAAAAATTCTTCACAGACCTCGAAAGAATGGTACTCAACTTCATATGGAAAAGCAAAAAACCCAGGTTAACCAAAACAATCCTGTACAATAAAAGAACTTCTGGAGACATCACAATCCCTGACTTCAAACTCTACTACTACTACAGAACTACAGTACTAAAACAGCCTGGTATTGGCATAAAAACCAACAGTTTTATTTTTAAACAAACTTGTGGCAAGAAGCTAAGGTTAAATTATGTAAATTTTGTTGCTGAAGCTCAGAGGGTTCTTAGATGGAGTTTATTCAGGTTGTATTTCTTAAAATGACACACTTGTTTGTAAAAATCATTCATTGCTGGTTGGAACATAAAGTTGTTTGTCAACTTTGCAAGATATTTTGGCAGTTATTTACAAGGTTGATACACAGAGTAGCAATCATGCTTCTAGGTACTTATTCAAAAGAGCTGTGATTTTATTCCCACACAAAAATCTGTGGATAGCAGTTTTATCAATAACTAACAAATAGTGGCAACACTTAGGTGCTTTTTTAATAGGATAATTTATAAAAGAATAATGTATTCATACACTGATTATCACATAAGACAAAAGGAAAAGAGATTTTAAACACAAAAGACACAAAGAACCTTATGACCAAGTTGCTACAAGAAAGAAAGCAATCTAATTAAGGCTGCATACTATAGAGTTGCAATCATATATGAAGCTGGAAAACACAGGATTTGAGACAATATAAAGACCAATGATTTACACTGGTAAGTGGTGGTTGAGCAGACACAAGTAAGCAGAGTTTTTCAACTATTCACTGAGTCATTTTGGGGTATTAACTCTACTCTCTATGATCTGGCATGGTATGATATTCTGTATGATATGTGACATGCATTAGCTACAACCAGAGTTAAGGGTAGACAAAATATGAGTCGTGAGTGAGGTAAGATGATAAAGAGAAGAAAGAAACTAATTTCTCTGTCACCTCCAACCACAATAATGAATACTGTCCAAAATTTAAAACCCATACACATTCATTTTGGGACTCTTCTTTTGAAATACTGCAAGCCAAAGTCAACTGATTTCTTTCACAATTCAGAAGGTTTGAGTATTCTCTCTCTATGTCTTTATCCATTTTAGAAACAACATCTGAAAGTCTCATGACTGTCCCCAAGGTCCCAAGGCATAGTACTGGAAGAATGTGACCTTGAACTCAGTGTACTCAAAGCATGGAGTACTTTTCATAATGAAGGACTAATCCAAGAGGATGTGGAATAGTCAATGACAGAGAACCACTGGCCACAGACTTTCTGTGTCATAAATGCTCTCTATATGCTTTCTTTCCAATAGTGATCGTACTTTGAAATTAAACAGACATAAACACACATGAATAGGTTTAGACACATGAGTCAAGAATTTAAAGCATTAGGAGCATTTGTTACTCTTGCAATTTCATTCCCGCACCCAAATGGAGGCTCACAACTACCCGTAATTCCGGTTCCAGGAGATCCTATGCTCTCTTCTGACCTCTGGGTGAACCAAACAAGAGCATGGAACACAGACATACATAAAGACAGAACACACATACACATAAGATAAATAAATCTAATTAAAAAGTCCACTTGCATATGCGTGCTCCTGGAAACTGTTTAGACAGTCAAGCTTATCTCTGAAAGTTTTACTTTCTGTCATTAGAATTTGGTGAATTTTGGTTAAAGAGATAGATTTATTTTTATACTTTGAAGACTTCTTCACACTTGTTTCCAGAACTGTGGAGCCCAGTCCCAACAGATACAAATACAAAGCAACCCTTGTACCTAAGGCCCAGGAAACATTGACTAAGGGGTTTGGGGCTGGATGTGGGAAAGACCCTGAGAGCCAGAGGATCAGGGAGTTTGCTGTAAGACTGTAATCTCTAGGAATGTCACAAACTATGCTCATAGAGTCTCTGCAACATTACTGCCTAGACATGAGCCGGAAAAGGCAACAACAATAGGCTTGCTGATATGGAAAGCCTGGAAGTCATGAGGCCTCAACCCTACACAAAGAATATAATCAACTAAGGAATGCTGCCTGAGGATGAAATTGTCTTCCCAAGGGAAGAGCACACTAATTGGTTATCCAATGCCAAATGGTCAGCCTTCAAAATACACATACAGGTAACACTGTATAGTCACAGAAGGTTGTATGTGGGAATATATATGCATGTAACAATGATAAGTGAAGGAAGAGGATCTCTCTTTGAAAGAGAGAAAGGAAGGATATATGGGAGGGATTACAAAAATGAAAGGAAAAGGAGAAGCAATGTAACTATAATTATAATCTCAAAGTAAAAGAAATTTACAAACAGAAACAGAAGGGATGCTTAAAACCAGCCAGTGTCTCCATGAGACTGTTGAAGACTTATTTCAGTTGTATTTCTTTCTTAGGAAGAAGAGATCATGGTGCTGACCCAGTGATGCTTAGCTTAAGTGAATCGCCTTCACAAAAAAAAAAATCTAGTATTTATGCAAATTTTACAACCTAACATCTTGTATCTGAACCTGACAAATTTCAACTGGGAAGATAAGTTGTGTAAAATTATTCAGCCATCCCACCAGGGCTGGAGCCTCTCTCGGCTGAGCCCCGAGAACAGCTGTTCCATATTATTGCATTGCTCTCTTATTTGCATTCCTGAACACTAAGCATCAGTTGATTTCTTTCCCTCTGTGTTACATCTTCTTATTCTGTGATGAGGAAAAAATGCTTAAAAGTTACACTAATGTCATTATATCACATCCTAACATCATTTACTGTAGTCAATCAAATTATTTGAAACACTATTTTATCTATCTCATAGGAACCATAAAACCAGCCACAAAAACAAGACCAAACAAAATGAATTAGCAAGCTTATCAACGTGAAGCAAGTCCATATATAGCAAAAACTGAGAAAATAATCCAAATGCCTTTCATTTAACATATTTTTAAAAGGGTGTGTATTTAAAGAAATTATGTGTGTAAATATAATGTGAGTTCAAAAATCTTAAAACTGGTTCTCATGACAAACTCCTAGAAACAAAACCCTTGATGTCTTGGGTTAAAGCACAGCAGGGATTGTGATTTTCAGAATTAAGAATTATGAGAGGGAGGGAAAGAGAAGACAGAAGAAGAGTCAAATTTCCAACTTAATTGCAAATCACAAAACAATCTCATATCTATTATGAGTCCATCTCTAGAGAAGGACAGTATTAATGTCATTTCTCAAAGGGAAACACAGTATCCTTTGATCTGGAGATTCGTGTGGACTAAACACCACCCCAGTCTTCTACTTTAAGTTACAGCTAGCTAACTCCAAAGCAATGACTAAAGAATATTAGCAGAATGTGTTTCCTATTCAATCATAAGTCCTCCTAAGACCCCATTCCTTCTGCAGCGTTTTGGTGAATGATATAACTGAAAGTTGACAACTGTGTCACAGGAAAGGGAGGACCTAAGTAAAGTTCACTAGCAGAAGGCAACAACTGACACACAACTTGCATTAAATAAATTTATTTACCCTCTACTCAGAGTTTCCTTAAGAAAGAGATTCGATACTAATTGCATTCTTTGTAGTGAGTCATGGGAGAGACTGTGAAGAGGAAAGTGCCGTGACAGCTGTCTGGTGATGGCTTTAGAAAGGACAATTTCGGGTCACACAAGAACTCAACATCTAGTCTTCAAAATCAAGCTCTCCCCACCTTGGTGCACTAGTGCCAAGCCAGGGTGACAAAGGATCTATTGCAAAAATGTTTTATAGAATCCTGATTTTGAGACCCCTGGTTACAAGAAGGCATTCAACAGAGGGTCCAGACTTTACAGCCCAGGGACAGAGCTCTTAGCTGGATAGGACAGGGCGAACCCTTCATCAGCAAGGGGACATAGTTGCTATAGTTTGTGAGCAGGGAGTTAGCAAACTTAAGCGAGCACTATCCGGCTGTGGGTCTTGCAAACTTTTCTTCATTTGCCCTCTTTATTATTTCTCAACCATCACTGTCACACACTGTACCTTAGAATGAGGATTTTCAGGCTTGGCTTCCTGTGTCAATGACCTTCATGGGGTCAAATGAGGCAGGTGTACTCTGAGCAACTCTGAAGAAAGATGGAGAATTCACATTCACAGTCCTACCAAAGAATGTTTGGTTCTAGATTCACATGAAAATTAAAGTCTGAATGCCCAACTCTCTTAAATAGAACCACGTAATATTTTTGCATGATCTACCTCCATTCTCTTGGATCTTTTAAATCATCTCTCAATTTCTTTCTTTCTTTTCTTTTCTTTTTTTTTTCGAGACAGGGTTTCTCTGTGGCTTTGGAGCCTGTGTTGGAACTAGCTCTTGTAGACCAGGCTGGTCTCGAACTCACAAAGATTCGCCTGCCTCTATCTCTCAATTTCTTATATCATCTAATACATTATCTGTATTATGAATTATCTGTAAAGAACTATTTGTGCATAATGCAGAATCGTTTTTAAAAATAATTCTAATATCTGATTTAATCTACAGATGTGGAGCTGGTACTGATTTAATCTACAGATGTGGAGCTGGTGCCTGTGGACTGTTGACTACACTGATCACTCACTCCTTTCCCCAGTAACCGCAGGGGTGCCACTGTCCACGTTCCTCTGCACATCTGGAATGCTGACTGTCTTGGAGGCACACAATTTTCCCTGATATCTGCAGTTGTGCTACCATCTACGATCCTCTGCATATGAACTTACAGTTATTTACTGGTCTGATAGTCAAGAAATAACTTTTCCTAGATTCTGACAGCAAGTTATTTTCTTTTCCCAGCAGCATGGGCAACGCTTGCCACTACCATGAATCCCTGGATTATTAACTGTTTTATCTTGGTTATTTTATTGTCTAATCATATATTTACACATGCTTTTCAGCTCAAAGATTCTATTTGTTTCAGGTCACACCTTAACTCATACTCAGGACCAAGAATTACAAATGAGAACTGCTATATTGTGGAAGTTTATTATATGGCCCAGTGTTCTATTAAGAAAGTAGAGAGTTTTCCTTACAAATTACAATGATACTCTCTGAAGTTTGTTACACAGTTTGAGAAGGCGAACATTCTGAAGTTTGCAGAAGTGGAATCACTTCCCATGGTCATGTATCTTAAATAAGCAAATGAAGCTTCAAATTAAACATTACCACTCTAACATTAAATCTTTCAATTATTACATGTATCTACTTAAAAACCTACAACACTCCTGTCCAAATATCAAATCAAAGGACTCCACATTTTACAAGTGCTAAGAAGAATTCATAGTGAAAAAAAATCAAGTCCCAACTAACTAACTTTCATTAGAGTTAAATTTCCAAATCATCCTTGTCTATGACAATGTAAGATGGCACTGCAGGTTTTAGTATTTCTTAGGATAATAGTGTAGATTCTTATGTGTGGAACTTATGGCTTTGACATTAGTATTGTGGTAGCATGACGCCTGATGAAATCTGCCTGTAACATGAGGGCTGGCTCGTTGGGGTTTCTGTCCTGCCCAGTACCCCG
>JAQHUG010000011.1:6675646-6729619 GCA_028555095.1 Dicrostonyx torquatus
TACTGACTTTTGGAAACAGCCACAAAAAGCCCTGACTGCATAAAGGTCTCATCTATAGAAAAAAAATTATCTTTTTAACCTACAAAGTAAATAACATTATGTAGCTTCTAGTTTCTATGTGTTTTATTTAGCAACAGCCACGGGTAGACAATAAGAAAGATTTTTAAGTCGTGGGTAATGAAAATAATGAATGACACACTTTCCAGATTAAATTCTGGCTTCCTTCCAGAACACCCTCGAAATACATTCAGAAAGCACCGAGAAATGCAGAGCACTGGGACTTCAGAGCCCACGAGGCATTCCGTGGGAGGCTGCTAGGAAGACCACATTTACAACAGCAACAAGGTCCATTTCACTCACTTTCCAGACCCACACATCTCCAAAGCACGAAAATTGTGATTTCCAAAGGAAAATAAATACAGCTTACAAACAAGACTGGGAAGGGCGGAGAGCGGAATGGGTTTGGGGGTGGGGAGACAAACCCTTCAGTTGCAATCTTTTCGGGCGGGGGGGGGGGAGGAAGAAAAATAAGAGAAATTTCAAATCAAGTTGCTCCTCGAGACTACAAAAGCAGTTTGGAATGTTAGGCGGATGCAAAAGGAATAAAGCAAACGTGGAGGGGGGGAAAAGGAGGCCGATAAAGTTTCTGGCTACAAGACAAGAGACGTATCATTACCATATGATCTAATGTGGGTGTCAGCTGGCTGTGCTCATTGAGTGAAACCTTCGGTTTTAACTCTGCTATGGAGTAGAAGCCGGAGGTTTTCAGCCTAGTGACAGTCACAGCGCAGCACGCCCCCCTCCTCCTTTCCACACCTGCGAACTCTTGCTTGGGCTGAATATCTAGTGTAATTACATCTCAGCTCTGAGGGCTCCTGTGGCAAATACCCGGATTAAAAGGTATGGTTTTCAATAATTGTCCTGAATTTTGCGACAGGCTAATAAAAGTTCCGTCAAGTGGAGGGCGGAAAGAAATACCCGGCGAGAGAGAGAGAGAGAAACGAGAAAGAAATCATGCTAAACTTTTGATTATCTTTATGCGACCTTAGAAGCAGGAGTTGCTTGAAAACAGAAATTAAGTACTCGGGAAAATAATCGTTTTAGTGTTTTCTCTTCTATTCTTGCAAAGATGCTTATTTAAAACCTGTAACTTAACACCATGAATGCCTATGCTGAGGTTTTTGCATTTGTACTGATGAACTATTCCGCTCGTTATGAACTGCTAATATGAAAACATTCTAAGCTAGCCCACTGCTTGTGCCTAGGAGCTATGTAAGATTTATTCCCCTCCTGGATTCTTGTATACTTCACAAATCTTGAAAGCCTCAGCAAGTGCCTAGCTATAGAGATATAAAATCTATTTCTGCAACACCAAAAATGAATAGGAATTATTACCAAAGAGGTGAAAAGCTACACTGAAAATAACTTTAAAATAATGTTAAGTAACTTTAACATTGCTACGTTAAAGATCTGAGATGGTATAGCCGCATATTTCTTGGATATAAATAAATGTTCCTGTCAATGTATTCAGTGCAAATGAAACTTTCTTAAGAGGTGCACTGACTGTGAGGTGACGGTGGGGGTTGATTCTCATTTTAAGGTTAAGCAGAATCACCGGATGGGTTAAGTGTGCTCCCAGTGACTTTTTCTTCCTGTTGATGTTTATTTTACCAGAAAAAAAAAAAAGAAAAACAAAACTTGAGTTTTACAGTGGCTCTTGCTTATAGACAAATGTTACTCTGATTGCCTATCTTTTAATTATTTCTATTAAATAATTACTGAAGGAAATTCCCCAAATACTGGGGGATTTAAAAATTGTTCTGTATTAGCAGATTGTGTTGCTGCTTAAGTGTTAAGTTTTGACTTTGAAACAACCACGAAAAATATAAATATGTTTATGGAGATGTTACTCTGGATGATATACCTAATTAAATAGGGGCCAGAAATAATACTTTTGATGAGGCATTTGTAAACTACAGCAACCGTAATTAGTGGAAGAGCAACTTTATAAATATTTGAGAGTAACAGTACCTATGAGATATAAAAAGGGTGTCTCATCTGTTACAGCTTCCTTTCTTTGTGTATGGACAACCTCATTTTGATGTTCTATTTGCTATCTATCAGAGAAGAAAAAAATTACTGAAACAATGCTGAGGACCCTTAGAAAATATTTATTAATTGCTCTATCATTATTATAAAATAATATTATAAGAGTAAAATAATATTATAAGAAAGATTTTATGAAAATTTGAATAAAAATTTTAGGTATACAGACTCTCTATCTCTCTATTTCTCTCTCTCACACACACAGAGAAAGAGACAGAGAGAGACAGAGACAGAGAGAGAGAGAGAGAGAGAGAGAGAGAGAGAGAGAGAAGAGCAAGTAGCCGAAATGGTATGCAGTCTGACTGTATCCAGCTTTAATCTAAAGGAAGGTTGTGCAGAGAATTTGAACTATTTTAACAAGGGTAAATAAATATGAATGATGAGGGTTCCTCTGAGCCAGGGGCTCAACATTTCCTTTTTTGGGTTGTTAGGGAAGCTACCAGGCATCTCTGCTCTGGAGAATGGATTACCAAGAGACATCTGCACTAACTCTCCTTACCCTTTATTAAAGCTGAGATTACTTTGACTCATGCTTTCCTCCTAAAATTATAAGACATTAAATATGTGAGGCCAGCAAACCTGTGGTAAACCATAAACATTGTATTTCAATGTGAAACGGTTAGAAGGAGTCTCCTTTATGGCCATCCAAGTAAACTTCTTGCCAAAACAATAACCTCCCTTTAAGAGAGACCCAGGAACTCAGTGAAAATGGCCTGCCAGAGGATACTTCTTATTGAACTCGGGGGCAGTTAAGTGAATTAAAGTCTTTATGGCCTTTTTAATTGATAATCAAAATCCTGGATGGGGTGTGCTGTTTTAGACATACTCTAGTATTACTCCAGTATTTAGACATATTCCAGTAAACTGAGAATAAAAGGGGATTTTTTTTTAAAATTACAAAGCATTTGTTTCTCTGCTAGTGGATCAGGTAAAAGTGTCTAGGATATAGATACTGTATCTGGTCAAAGATGTTGTTTTCTTTTCTTTATTTTTTTTGGTAGCTATGATGGACAACTATGGCACAAGCAGCATTGTATTTGTATTTACAGGGGCACAGCTCTACAAGCGTAAATAAATAATTCTAAGTTGAGCTCATGAGTCTAAAAGAAACACCGAGCAATATGCTCAGTGATGACTTCTAAGAGCTGCAGAGAGATCTTCGGCCATACCACCTCAAAATAGGCTGCTTGATCTCCGTCTAAGCAAATGCATTTTGTTATTTAGACTGTCCATTTGGAGTTATTTCATTCATATCTAAATAACTTGACACTTGGTGTAAATATACACTTTGCGTTTTAATGCTTCAGACCTGTTTGGTTTCTTGGCTCAAGCAGAATACACTGTAGTGTTAATAAACTGATGGTTAGCTGAGTCATTCGTGTTCAAAATATTGTGCAAGGCATACAGAACAAGGAGTAATAAGTCACGCCCCGAGAAAGAACATCCACTAACGTGGGGGACAGAGTGAACACACGAAACACATTATAATATGTGATAAGTTCATTAAAAGAGGTCAGAACAGCATACTTGGGATCCCAGAAGACTCAGACAGCAAACTACTTGGATGAGTCAGGAATTACAGGAGGGAAAGCTAGAATCTCGCGTAACCGTTAATGTTCCTTGGAAGGTGGGTAAGCAAAATGGTAAGGGGGTCTGGGCGTCAGAGATGTGTATATCCTCGAGAGAGAGAAAGAAATGAAGAGAAAGGTAGCTTTAAGTATCAATTGGTACCTAGTAATGAATGGCTTCACGGACAACTCAGGAAGCATGGTTATCACTGATAAGTCATGAGATGAAAACAAACAAAAGTAAACAAGGTGAAGGTCAAGGGTTAGACAATGACTTGGGCAGCAGTGTGGGAGACGGTCTGGGATAACAGAAATGTGTAGGAGCAGAAATGTGTCGGAGCCTCTCACAGCACCTTAAGGAGGGGGTGAGAAAATGCAGGAACATCTGGAGATGAACGTGGCTTGGTGAGGTGTCTCTGGTTGGACTTGGAGATGTCTCAGTGTATAGGCAGAGACTTGATTGTGGTACGGCACTGCTGAGTGAGCATGGAAAATACCG
Source organism: Dicrostonyx torquatus (assembly GCA_028555095.1). Classification (NCBI taxonomy): domain Eukaryota; kingdom Metazoa; phylum Chordata; class Mammalia; order Rodentia; family Cricetidae; genus Dicrostonyx; species Dicrostonyx torquatus. The sequence goes on from JAQHUG010000011.1 coordinate 6,679,820, forward strand.
ACATGATTTCTTCTTCAAAAACAACTGGCCAGTGATGTGGCAACTCATCATTTAAATCCAGGCCACTAAATGAAGCAAGCGATTTTAGTACTCTTTGGATTGCTTCTGGTAAGCAAATGGTGTATGAGTGCTGTAGTCACCTTTACCGCCTTTCAAAGACTTTTTAAATGCCTGACTTCTTCATCATAATGTTATTTTTCTTTATTTTTCTCTGTACTCACTCTGCTATGGGATATTATGTAAAAAAAAAAAAAAGTAATACATGAATTGACAACCTCGCTCCTCCTAATCCCTTCACTTTGCTTTTCAGGTCCCCAGGTTGTGAAAATACATGAGATAATCATGAAGACAACTATTCTCTTACTCCTTCTGGCACAAGTCTCTTGGGCTGGACCATTTGAACAGAGAGGCTTATTCGACTTCATGCTGGAAGATGAGGCTTCTGGGGTAGGCCCTGAAGACTCTGGTTTTCCTCCTGATCTACCACACCTGGAGCCCCTGGGACCTGTGTGTCCCTTCCGCTGCCAATGTCATCTTCGAGTGGTCCAGTGTTCTGATTTGGGTAAGTGAGGCGGGCCAGTCCTGTGCATCTTCTTCATGGAAGGGCAAAGTCTCAGTGATTGGCATTTTCAGGATTTATCTGATTCCAGAAGTGAGAGACAGCGCCACCTAACGAAGAGTAAGGAACGCTGTCAAGGAGAAAGAGAACTGAGACTTGGACTCCTTATGCATTTGCTTCACACCGCAACACCCCTCCCACACATACACACAAGCTCTTCTTAAATAGGCTCCATCAATTCTGCAGTTTGCAATGAATCTCTTAAAAGTAGAGCCATTCTGACTTTAATGGACCTCCTTTTACAAAGTAGAATGTCCACCAATGCCTCCTCCTGTAGTCTGTTTCCAGGGATTCTTTTTCTGTTGGTGCTTTGTTTGTTTTGTTTTGTTTTTCAGTTCTTGATTTGTTTTCTTAAGATGGTAGACACTAGGAAAGCCTGGACAGGCCTTTTACTCTTTACAAGGTCCAGGCAACAGAATTAAACATTACTAATTTGCAAAATATGCAGTTGTCAGAAACAAAATGAGTTGGGTTGTGTAACAGAAATTTATCTTCCAGATATATAAGTTCTCCTTTTATCCTCCGCTCTTGGTTTTCTTCTTCTTTGACAGTTTGTAGCCAAGATGCTTTAGAAAATTTTCAAGGAAATAACTTCTACTATAGTATAATGTAAATATCCAAAATAATCAGGGAGCATGAAACTCTAGCCTAATACACTAAAGACAGCTGGTTTATCCCTTTAAAAGTAAAAAATGGCCTGGAATTCCAAGAGCCACATGCTTAAGAGATAAATATTCAGAGAGTTTGAAGGCTCAGTGGTTGGGCCAAAGGTCAGTGAGCTTGATTCCCTTGTCAGCTGTTTTTCTTTTCTTCCTCTTCACTTGTATAATTTCTTTTTTATTAATTTATTAGATTTTTTTAAAATACCAATCAAAGTTCCCACTTCCTCCTCTCCTCCCATTCCCTCCACCCATCCTCCCGCCCCACCCCCATCTAATCCTCAGGAAGGATAAGGCACATTGCTTTGTGGAGGTCCAAGGCCCTCCCTACTCTATCTAGGCTGAGCAAGGTATCCATCCAAAAAGAACAGGATTTCAAAAAGCCAGTACATGCAGTAGGACTATTCCTGGTGCAGCTGCCAGTGGCCCCTCAGTCTGCCCCAGCTATACAACTGTCAGCCACAGTCTGAGGGACTAATTTGGTCCTATGCTTGTTCCTTCCCAGTCTGGCTGGAGTTGGTGATTTCTCATTAGCTCAGGTAAACAGTTTCAGTGGGTGAACCCATCATGGTCTTAACCTCCTTGCTCATATTCTCATTCCTTCCACTCTTCAACCGGACTTGGGACCTCAGTCCAGTGCTCCAGAAAAGATGATCCCAGGACTAGCATTTTGCTGTGCATCTTTCCTTTATGAAAGGAATATCACAACATAAGAAGGCATGTCTCTGAGAAGCCCCATATTTATTCAGGGCAATTTGCTGGCCATATTTTGAAGAGAAATGGCCACTAATATTAACCAAAGAATACACTATACAAAGGAGCTCAGAGAAACATTGAAACATTTATCTCAACCATCTTCAGTGCTGACACAAACTTTACCTCAGTTTAACACTCCAGTGAGAGTGTATACGAATGCTTCCCAAAGGCTACAGATAGCTCATTGATCCATGCATTAATCTGGTACATTGCACCCTATGATGCAATTTTAGTGCCATTTTAGGTGTGGAATTGTGAATTATTATCAGTTTCCATGGTTAAGTTTTCCATAGGATTATCCTTGTCAGAGGTTTTAATGAGATAGAGGAGGTACAATGTCCAATCTTCGAGTAATATTACCTATAAGTGATTTCAATGTAAGCAAATGTTTTCAGTTTAAATGCTTGACTTTGTGTTTACCGCTAAGAGTTATTTGTGCTGATGTTAAACAACATTGATTCCTTTCCTAGGCGAGATATTAAAATTGAGAAACTAAAGCCCTCTCACGTGTCTATGAGGAAATGTTAACACTCCTGGATGATGCACAGTACAGAATGTTGGGCCCTAGTTATCTCTCTTCAGGGTACCATCATTTCATTACAAGCTTACGTAGGGCATGGAGGATTGAGAAAGTAAACATGAATTGGCCATCAATAGTGGCCAAATTCTTTTGCAGATTCTGCTGCTATTTCGTTTTTGAGTTGAACCAGAATCCAGTGTGAGACCCAGAGTTTCTCTTCCACCTTTATCAAATAAAGATCATTTTATTGAAAAACCAAGCAGCAAATGTAGTCTTAACTAATTAAGAAGTCCAGTCATTATCTTAAAACAATTAACAGTAAGTAAAACTTGTTCCTTTTATATTTACTCTTAACAAATACATGATTTTGTAAAATGTGGATACATTATGGGTACCATGTAACACTTCGGTACACATATACACTGAGTGAATTGCAAGTCTGTTAAACATGCCCATCTTCTCAAACATGTATTCCTATCTCATGAAAAACCCTTTTCAAATCTTTCTTTTTGCTTTCTGAAATATGTAGTACAGTGTAGATATCTAGTATAGATATAGACTGAGTATAACCTCCTTCAGCATCCTTCCCTAGGTGAACTTAGCAGCCATAGATCTTCAGACTGTCCTCACTCACCCATTCTGCCCAGCCCCTGGTCATCACCTCCTCCCCTCAACTTCCTGTAAGACCAGTTTGCTTATGTTCCATACAGGAGTGAGATCATTCAATATCTGTCTTTCTGTTCCTTGTTTGTTTCACTGAAGGCAACTCTCCAATTTCATTCATCTTGCAAAAGACAGAATTTCACAGTTTTGAGTGAGCTGCACTTCCTTGTGTACGTGCAGCACAATTTTCCTAACTATTTATCACTTAATGCATACGAGAAATAGCATTGTAACAAATTCTAAAGCTTTGGTTTAGAAAATGAATCAGGGAAGAGGCAGCCTACACGGTGGGAAAACCTATTTGCTAGTTATACAACTGGAAAACTGTTTGCCAAGAACATAAAAGGAACTCCAGAAATCCACTACCAAAAAACGTAAACAAAACCAGGGGTGAATATATTGGCACTGAGCCTGTGCCTAGGAAGTCAGGCTCAGGTACCCCAGACAGCTCCAGCTTAGAGACCATAACAGCACAGAATGCTATTCATAAGAAGGAAGTCCTGGGGGATGCAGTCCCGACTAAAATTCTATTACTGTATAAATTCTATGTCCTGTTAATATTTGGTTACAAATAAGTAAGAGATGCTCATTGAGAGCAGGCTTTCTGATTCCTTGTCAGACCAACTGAAAATGTTTAAAAGCTTCCATGCTTTTAACATCAAGAGCACCAGTTACATTTTAAAAATGAGCAATAGATTTAACTACACATTTCTCAGAAGTGACCCATGAAACTACGAAAAATAATGCTAGAGGTATCTCATTATCAGGGAAATGCTAATCAAAACTCTATCATCTGACAGCAGTAAAGATGATTTTATCATTAATACTAAAAGTAGTCAGCACTTAGGAGGGTATCAAAGAAGAGAGTCCTTGAACTCTGTGGGAAAGAATTGAAAAGGTGCAGTAATATAGCCCTTATAGACGGCAGCATGGAGGATCCTCAAAGTGTGGAAAGTAGCACAACACCTTCTAGATGTCCTACTCCTGGCCACATCCTACAGAGGAACCTCATAGCCACACTCACTATGGCCTCGTCTCCAGAGCCGAGAAACACGCAGCATCCAACAGAAAGTGTGGAAAGTAGCACAGCACCTTCTAGATGTCCTACTCCTGGCCACCTCCTACCGAGGAACCTCATAGCCACACTCACTATGGCCTCATCTCCAGAGCCGAGAAACACAGCATCCAACAGAAGCATGAACGTGGATGTAGTTCATCCCTTCAGAAACTTTGAAAACGGTGTGATTTTCATCTTGAGCAAATTCTGTTTCATGTGCATGGTATCTTGAAGGAAGATAGTTTTCTTGCTTATGAATCTGGGGTTCAGCTATTCATTTTGGGGTCTGGGTCACCAACCAGCATAATTTGGTAAAAACTTTCATCTCACTGCTAAACATTCATGAATCCTGAAAAATCACATAAACGCAATCATTGTCTGATGTCTAGGTTTTTAAAAGTTAAGCTCACAGTCAATAATCTTTTAAGATATTTTAATACCTTTAAAATTGTTTAGAAGTGGAAAACGTTTTATATATACAGACAAATAACCCTGAACGCAAACCTACTTTGCCTCTTCCTATATGTAGCGATGTTTTCAAAAGTCTGCTTTCTTACTTAGTAGAAGGATATGCATTTTAGTTTGCTCGGTCACAACTGAAAATACATGTAAACATTCTCACAATGATAACTTTTATATTCAGGATACTATCTCAATGATAAGCAAAAGTTGACTATCTCATATCTGCATGGCTCGTGAAGCTGTACAAAGCCAGAGGTGGTGGTCAAAGCCTATACTCCCAGCTGCTCAGGAAAGCCATGTAATTTGTAATTCCAAGGCCTGTTTGGGCTTGGGCTACAAAGAGAGACAGGGGCCTAGGGAAGCAGATCCAAAGCCATCCTAGGCAAATGGGGAGATAACCAAATAAATGGTAAAGATACGCTCCTGTGACCTATCACATTGAGAGCTTTATACACATTGCTTTTATACGCATTGAGGGTTAGCTTTGGTTTGAGCTGACAGTACTTAGCCATCAAATTGAACCTTAACTCTAAGGTATTTCCATCTTAGTGTTTCAAATGAGAACAGAGAGACTCAAGTGTGTTAAGCATGGGTTCATCCATCTCGAATTCATGGCTGTATTAATTTCAATACAAATCATTCTAAAGTCAAAAGTGGTTTTTAAAATAGCTGATATTTTATTGATTTAAAAAAAAAAACTGGAGTCTGCCTTTGTTTCCATTAAATAGGATGAAGTTGTTTTAGGGGCATATTTGGTCTATAATCATTTGCTGGGAAGTATGAGCTGTGGATAGGAAGGCTTCCTAGCCACACATGGACCTATGTAGATAAACTCTGAAGGACCTGGACTTCCTGGAGCAACGATGAACACAACATTAGTCTTGACTGACAAGAAGAATTAAAACCAACTCAGGGCTAAGAGGTTTGCATGAAAAATCTGAGTTTGATATACCTGCAAAATAGATTGTAATCTCTATGATAACATTTATTAATCATTGTAATGTAAGGAGATAAAAATCAGAGAGACAGACTCCAACCATCGGCAAAACAATTAGTCAAAATTCCTTCTTATTGACACTAATCTGACGCTGAACGCAGAGAATGGGAGGGGGGGGACGTGAGTCAAATAATCCCAAGCTAACTCCGAATAGAGTGTTTTAAGGTTTTTCTTTATTAAAAGGGAAAACTCACAGAAAATGAACAGGTGTCCAACATCAAGATGTGGAGCATGGGAAGGAGGGGCAAGCGGGCACGGACCAGACCACGGCCTTTTGTTACCTCAAGACCACGCCTCAAGCTGGTCCGGCCTCTCAAAGGCCATTGACTGAAGGAGGTTCCCCATCACTAACTGCGGATAATGAGACTTGAGACTGGCTCTACGCTGTGATAAACGATTGATTTCCTGTACAGTTTACTGATTTCTCACAAAAGTCCTGTGAAAGGTGGCATCCAAGTACACATTTCAGGACACGGACAACTTGAACAACTCACTTTTTGGCCATAATATGACCAAGGTGAAAAACAATTATTGAAATTGAAATCAGAAGAATGAAATTATATAAATGTCTTTAAATTACCAATTGCATAGGATAAGATAACATCTCAGAGGCTAAAATGACATGTGGTTCTTGACGGGTAATGTTTAATTCCTAGTACTCACATGATAGTTCACAACCCTCTGGAGCTCTAGTTCCAGGAGAGATCCAATGTTCACTTCAGCACTAGAACACATGTAGTACAAAAACATATATGCAGGCAAAGCATCCACATAAGTATATATCAAATCAATAAACCTTATGTTTTCTTCAAAAGATGAAAGTTATTTTTTAAATTCCTGGAGTGCTTCAACTAGTCTCAAGGAATTACACTACTATGTTCTCCTCTTTCAAGTAACTTTGAGGTGCGTTCCAAACATTTCATAAAATATATATCAAAGAAATGTATTTTGTAATATATAATGAAGTCAATAATGAAAATTAAATAAAATAGTCACGACTAGTTAACAACTAAAATTGACAATCTCTCAATGTGCATGTTTCCAATGATTATAGAAATGCTGAAATGTTTATTATACGCCTAATTAATGTTTAAAATAATCCAAATCTAGTTCACACATTGAACAGTTCTGAGAAGAGGTTTGTGTTACCAGTGACTAAATTCAAGGTCTTGCAAAAAAAATTGAGGTTTTAATTGCTTTCAAATTTGTTATATTATCTTGACTCATTTCAAATGAAGGTTTAGATCTATTAATCAAATTCAATATTAATTGTGTGTATTGATTTTAGTCAATATGTGTCCACAAATGTGTGTCTGTTCTCCATCTAACAGCTTACAGTCTATCCTCCTCCAAGAGAAATAACACACTATGCAAGGAAGCTATTTATTTATTTATTGCTTCAAAAAACAGGGTTTCCCTGTAGAACAATCCTAGATGTCTTGGAACTTGCTCTGTCGACCAGGCTGGCCTCAAACTCGTAGAGATCTGCCTGCCTCTGTCTCCTGAGTGCTGGGATTCAAAGCATGTGCCACTACCACCTGACACAAAGAAGCTATTAACCCTGACTCAGGGCCATGTAAAAGAGAAAGGACAATCTTTCTCAGGTAAACATGCGGCTGAAGATGCCTTAAGAATACACCACAGTCAAAGAAAAGAGAAGCAATTCATAGATGGGAACAAGTATTGACTGAATTGACTGGAAGAAAAATTGGATAACTGAAAATTAGGACAAAAAAGAAAATTTCTAAAGCCAGTTTTGTCTTAATACATTGGAAGACAAAGAAAACCTTAAGAAAAATAGGATCTAGGGAGATATCACAATGCAACACTAGAAAAACATTCAAGTCTCTACTGATGAACTTTTCAGTGTAGGATTACAAGGAAGCTTGATGTTTTAATTGGTGTGTCAGAAAGAAACCTGTGCATAGCCAGAATACCTTCATAATGGAACACAAAACAAATAGCCAACAATAACAACACTTCTCTGTTTATTCTGGATATGCGGGTGAACGTGCAAAGATCCTCATGTGGTAAGAGTGCATGCATTAGTCTGTGGTTTTAAGGAGCTTGGGCTCACAGCATCACTGCTCCCTGGCAGGATGTGAATGAGTATTTATAAAGGACAATGAGTAAGTTCTAAAGGGCACTAGAATAAGAGCCATGGCTGGATGGAGTTTCCCAACAAACATCCATGCTGTGAACCAAAGTGAATTTCTAGGGATGACCGTAAGTGCTCAAAACGCAGTGGTGGTCACATATATGAATACCATACCAGATACTTCTGGAGTGAGGAATCAGACCACGTCAGTTTTTGGTCTAGTTTGGCTGCAAACTAACTGGGGAATTTTACTTCTTTTATCCTGTTTATTCAGAAAAGTAAAAAGAGAATTCAGTTAGGTTATGTTATTCTCCTTCCTTTTAGTTTCTGGGACATTTTTTTTCTTTTAGATAAGGATTCACTATTTAGCACTGACTGGCCCGAATCTTGATATATAAACCAGGCTGTCCTCGAACTCTTAGAGATTTTTCCATTTTTTGTTTCCAAGCTCTGGGATTAAATGTATCTATCACCAATCCAAGCCAAATAAATACTTTTTCTTTTTGAATTTTAAAAAGGTCTATCACTTAACACAGTTAAAACAAAATTTACAAAGATAACACAGCCTGTCAGCAACTGTCAATTCAATTTTAAAAGGAGATCTATTTAAAGCAAAGAAGTAAAATAAAAGCAGAGAATTGTCTCAGAATTATGTGTGTGTGTGTTTGAACTTATATCAAAACTAGTCAGATTAACTAATTTATTTTTCTTATTTTAATGTCATCTGTTAAAAACTTGATCATAGAGTATACACAAAATGACAGACTAGCTGACAATTAAGATTATTTCCCTTTGGGACATTTTAAGAACTCATATTTTGGGTAATTTAACTATTACATTTCTAGATTTTTTTAAAAACATGGTGATTAACTATATGACACTTTATTTAGACATGAAATGTGTAGAATTTGGAAGGAATCTGATATGCAAACTTATTTTCCTTGAGGGTACAGATAAATTAGACACACAAATATCATGCTGGGAGCCTGGAGTGCTGTCTATTAGCCACACCCTCTACTGCACACTAGAGTTTTGGTCATGCCATTAAACCCTTCCTGAAAGTCACTAGGTGAAAGAGAGTTACCACACTGCTTTCTGTTTCAGCTTCTATCAGGAGCATTCACAAAACATCTTAATATGTTATCATGCTACTGCTATGAAGGGCACAGTATAACATAGTTTTAACTGAAAATAATGTATGAAACAATCTAATTTAAAGTGATAATAATAAAAAACATCAATGCAGGAGATTCGCCAAATGCATATGAGTCCATTATTAAATCAGAGCAGATACATAAGCGTTAGGATTTTTATCACTAATGTGGCCTTCCAAGATCTAATCTGCAAATATCACAAGTCTGAAAGTGCATTTTTATGCTGAGTCTTTATCTCTAAAGTTCATAACTTGAGTCAATCAGTTTCTGTTCAAGGGTAACAACACGAATAAAAGGGTCAGCCGTTCAGAGATGCTCTTTTTGTCTTACACCTGTGAGATTTCATGTCAGCCTGACATTGTCCAAATGTTAGGACAGCCTCTAGAATTTTGGTTCCCAATTATACACAAGTAAGCATGTATGGAAATTAAATCCTTGCCAGAAAAGAGAAAATGAGTAATAATGAGAAATGGCGCTATATTCCAAATGAAAGGAAGTCAAGTCTTTTCGTGGTTGGATCACACTAATTATAAAAGATTTGGCAAAAGTCTGCCGCCTCTAGTTGCATGCAATTAGCAAAATTAGCAAATTGACATTTTTGAAACTGGTAGTGATTATGATTGTGGAGGAACCCTCCCAAATCCTCCCACAAGGTAGCTGCTTTGTAGTTTACTCCTCAGGATTGAAAACATGTCAATCTTACATTATGGGAACCGTGTCTGTAATGAGTTCTATGTTTATAAAGCCTGTGATGCCAGGTGAGTACCAACAGCATCTGATACTGAACTTTATTAAGACACCGGTCATGGATATGAACAATATTTCCATCCATTGTCATTGGAGTGTTGGTCTGTGGACAAGACCAACAACAATATCAATGAAAAAAGACCTTAGAAATAAGTAATCTTAAATCTATGTAATTTTTGTGAAAGAAATGAAGATATTTGAAATTTGATTGCCATGTGGTTTCTGAGTACATGCTCATTAGACACACAGAATTGGAAACTTATCTTCCCAACATAGTAGTTATTATATTTTCTTCTGATTTTAGTTTTAATTGAAAACCGTAGCAAATTATATTTTTATGAGTTACATTTCCAAGTGGGTAGAGCCTGTTTATTCCAACTGCATCTCTAGTCAAGAAGCAGAGAATTGCCAAAAGAGTCAGAGATTGAAATACTTCAAGTTGTATAATGATGGGAAATTTATTTCTGTCAAAAATATTACAGAATTAGAGTTTTGTTGTGATGTATTGAAATAAAAAGATTGACACTCTATGTGAAGATAGAAGTTCCAGGTTGTTTTTACTTTATAAAAATAATAAGATTTCTCTCTCTCTCTCTCTCTCTCTCTCTCTCTCTCTCCGTGTGTGTGTGTGTGTGTGTGTGTGTGCATGCGCGCGCACGTGTGCATAGGCAGGGGGTATGTGCATAGGTGTGCCCACCTGTTATGAATTTGCACTGTGTGTGTATAAGTGTCCATGGACTCAAGAGAGGCCATTTCATTCTCTGTAGCTGAATTTACAGACTGCTATGATCTCTTGACATAGGTGTTGGAAAGCGCACATAGACCTCCTGTAGAAGCTGTGCACACTCTTAAACACTGAACCACCTCTCTAGACTCAAATATCTGGCTTTTATTTTACTTCCTACACTTCCCCAAAATGAAGATGAAAATATTTAACAAAATTGGTTAAATGACTTGTGAAATGTACTTTTTAAGACCAAAGACCACTTGGCTGCTAAGCGTGTACATTGATATACTGAAAATCTACATTCCAAAATGAAAGCTTCATAAAATTAATTTCACATGTACCACCATATTTACCCTAATTTATACAGCTATACCATAGATCAGTTGGTTATAAAGTGACTATTAAAACTCATATTGTCCTGGCATTCTAATTAAAAGGAAATTAATTATTCTCCCTAAAGATTAGATACATTTTCATTGTACAAAAAAAGAGCTTGGTGACAAGTTCAAATGACTTTGAGTTTAAATGCAAATCTGTGTCAGTGTTGGATGTATACAAAGAGGGCAGCACTCTCTTGATAAGGTGTTTGTATGGCTGGGACAGCTTTATATTGCTCTCCTAGCAAATATTTATGAAACAGTCATTAAGGCGCAACGTGTAGTGGGTGATTTGTGCAGCCTCCTAAAACAATGCAATTTTACTCTATGCAGAAAAACAATTATGGTGGAAACAATTTTAGTTTCCACCAAAAAAGGGGGAAAACCAAGGGATTTGGTTTGGAATTATTTTCAACTATAATTGATGTAAGTATTGGAGTAAAACATATTATAGACAGACCTATCATTGAAATTTTCATTTCCTAGTAAACACTTTTTAAGTCAGAAACAGTTGTAATTCCAGCACTTGGTAGCCTGAGGCAGGAGGATTGCAAAGTCAGTGTAGCCTACAAGGTGAATATTGTCTCAAAATTGTTTTTAAAAGATCCTTTGTGATTCTGTAGTTGAGAGATCCTTCTCATAGACTGTGTATTCCTGTTTCTTTCATGCTAGGTTTGGATAAAGTGCCCAAGGACCTTCCACCCGACACAACATTGCTAGACCTGCAAAACAACAAGATAACTGAGATCAAAGATGGGGACTTTAAGAGCCTGAAGAACCTGCATGTAAGAACTGTTTTACCTTTTCCTTGATTCATAAGATCAGACCTGAATTATCTTTTCAAAACAGGCCTACAATAAGACCAAAACTTAGATTTTGTAATAAAATAGCACTCATGCAAGTGTTTATCAAACTTTCTTTCTGGCGATGGTGAGTAAGCAGAGCAACATATCATGTAGCCTTTAAAAGAGAAGAATCGCCGAAGTTTCTATGTATAATCCATGTCATCAGTATTTACTTGTTATTTTATGCTTTTGTTTCTTTTATTTTTTGTCATTCATTCTCTAAAGATGTGTGAATAATCTTTGAAATTCTTTTGGTATTAATAGAATAAGGAATTATCATGTTGCTTAGTAAATGTAATCCGACACGTATATGTACTTATTATATTCTAACTTATATGTTGTCATGTTGTTTGTGTGTGTATGTGTGTGTGTGTTTTCACTTATCTCTACTCTATTACCCAATATAGAATGTTCATGTTAATGTGTGTGTGTGTGTGTGTGTGTGTGTGTGTGATTTCACTTACCTTTAATATCTAATGTGATGGTCACAGATATACCTTCTACTTTCCAACGTGACAAAATTGCTGTAAAGGATTAACTAAGTGTAGAAAGGCAAAGAGAAATGAGGGCTTATTGTACAAGAGAAAAGTAAAGTTAGTTGAAAATGAACCACTGACAGTCAAAAGATATGCTGCCTGAGTGAAACTTCCAGGCTTCCATGCTTGAGGACAGAACCTGAGCAAGAGCCAGGAGCCCTGCAGCTCTTCCCTGCTAGGATGAGCCTGAGCACCACTCCCCAGCCCACCACTCTCACTCCAAGTCTCACTCCAAGTTGACAGAAAAACAATCAGTATTTGTTTGTAATGATCTAAGTCATTACTCAAAGAATTCCATTAAAGTGAAGATAGAGCCAGTATAATTTCAATTAACTGAAACAATTTAAAATATGAATTTTCTCTCACAAAGTTTATTACACATCTACTTTTTTTAAGGAAGGAAACTTCCCTTATGATAGCTACAACTTCCTAGACATGAAAGTATAATCTGAGTAATTTTGGAAAGTTCTTTACAAAGAGAGATCCAGTTTCTGCAAGATCTGATTTCTGCAAGACTTTCTTCAATGCTGCTATTGGTTATTTCCTTTCATAAGCTTCTTTTTGGAACTTTTGTGAAGCAGCCATCATCTTGGCAAGTCTCTGCTTCTACTTCAAAGTGTCCATCGGAAGAGGAGGAGAGTTCATCAGAGCCTGTGATCATGCGGGGAATGCCACACAGCTCTTTTTCTCTCAGCCTTTTATTCTCCATTTCTTCCTTCCTTGTTATTATGCAAACAGACATTATAATTTTGGTTGGGAAAACTGGACCAGAATGACAAGGAAGGAAAGAAAGAAACAAAAGTTTAGTAAGGATTAAAATAGAAAAAGTTGAAGGGCAAAAACAAAAGTCCTTTATTCTCCAGTCGTTATCTGCATTTACAATTCTGTGGGTTATTGCTTGAGTAGTTTTATATACCATATATATGTATAAATGTATATGTATATATAAACTTTATATAATAATAGAGCCATATTTAATATGAAACTACAGCTTGATAAACATAGTAAGGAATGGGTTTTAAAATAAAAATCAACAAAATCTGTTAGTCATTGAATACTAACAAATATCTGTTTAGTCCTTGAGGTACTGTGGTCGTAGTTTTCCAATTTAGGAGGCCTTATTTTAATCCCCCTGGCTAGTCTCACTTTAATGTCACTTCTCTATGGATAAGAAAACAGGCAGGGAGATGCTGGTAGCTTTTCATAGTCACACAGCACCTAAGAGCCAGATCCTGACTGCAGAGGTCAGGAGCATTCTGTACCAACATGGGCACTAGTTATTGCTTATGAATGTATGAGCAACCCCAATTAGAATCTCAGAGCTGTATCTGGGGCAGTGTAACCTTACATGAACATCTTTTGAGCAAAAGGCATACAATGGTACAAGCTATAGTTCAACATTCAGCAGAGTAAAACAGATTTTTGGCCTGTATTCATACATGTAACAATGTTAAGATTTCATTACTGTCCTCTATGGCTGGCATTTAAGGATTTCTTTTACACCTTAAATTATGGTTCTGTGATCTTAAGGACATGCAAATGCTGAAATTTGCCTTGTTCTGTGTTCTTCTAGCTCAAGCCTCCACTGATTTATTTTCTTTCAAAAGTAACTTTTATTTTAAAAATTATATACATTTTGATTATGTTCTTTACCACCCAACAACGCCTCCTAGATCCTTCCCATTTCTCTTTCATCCAACTTCATGTTCTCTCTCTCTCTCTTTTTCTTTCTCTCTCCCATCCTCTCTTAAAAATCAAACAAACAACAATGAGAAATAGGAATACATAAACAGAAAATGCAGCAACAATAATATGACAAAAAGTATCAAAATATGACAAAAATAGCAAGTCCATTTTGTGGCATCCAGCTACTCTTGGGTACGGGGTGTGGTCTGAGTGTGATATCCAGTAACTTTCCATTGAACAAAACTGCCACTTTCTCACTTTCCCAGCAGGTCTCACCCACAAAGAGCTTCTTAGTTAGGGGTGGGCCTTTATCTTCACTACTTCTGCTCAGCTCTGGGATTTTGTCTGGTTTGAAACTGTGCAGATATTATGAGTTGTGCCTCAGTCTTTGTGAATTCATTTTTGAGAAAGTCCTGTTATGTCTAGAATATACTGTGTCCTCGAAGTCATCCAGCACCTCTGGCTCTTACACTCTTTCTTCCTCTTCCACATAGATCCCTGAGTTGGGGGAGGGGTGTGGTTGATAAAGACATCCCAATTAGGGATGAACACTCTAAAATCTCTCACTCTCTGCACATTGTCCACTTGCTGGTCTCTCCTAATTACCATCTACTACAAAAAGCAGTTTCTCTGATTGAAGTTAAGTCTATGGATACAGCAATATGTCATTAGGAGTTATTTTATAGATATTATATTTTAGTAGGGTTATAATAGTAGGTAATAGTTCTAGGTGTGGGTTCCATCTTATCGAGTGAGTCTCAAATACAGTTAAAAAGTGATTGGTTGCTCTCATAACATACATATGACTATTGCACAATACATTTTAAAGGTAGGTTCTTTTGTAGGTCGCAAGGCTTGTAGCTGGTGATATTGATGATTGTTGATTGTATTTTTTCCAATAGCATGTATAATACCTTCCAATGCCATGAATGCTAGTCTGTGCAGATTTTAGTTGGGTACCAATTCAATTTCTCCTTGTTTGATGACATAATTAAGTAGTGTCTCAGGAACAGGGCCTTACCACTGTTGAGGGTGACCTTTATAATATCCTTTGATGGTTTTTTTATTTGTTTGTTTTTGAAGAAGGCATGGGGGCAGGCATCTTTGAGACCCCTTTAACTGAAGATTCAACAAGATGTAACATATCTATGACACAGAGGGTTTTACTTGGTAGCGTAAGATATCTTGTTGGGACATTGCCTCTCTTATTGTATGGTGACTTCATTGAAATTTCTTTCATAAGTGTATTTATTTTAAGAAGCTTCTTCTGTAGTGGATTTCCAGATGACTATTCAGAAAGGATTTAGTGTTATTTATCTTGTCCATATTCCCTCCTTTCCTTTTCTCTCTCATCTCCCTCCCTACTTAAACTTCTCATTCTAGTTTCTACTTTCTTTCTTAAAATCCTATATTCTATTTTCCTTTACTGAAACATTCCTCTTGTCCCTTACTAGATACCTAAAGGTTACTCTGTTTTTATTTTAATTGAAACATACTTATCTAAAACATAAAGCTAACATCCATATATATGAGAAAACAAACAACATATGTCCTTGGGGGTCTGTGTTACCTCGGACAGGATAATCGTTTCCACACTCTGCAAACAATTTAATAATCCATTGTATAAATGTACCATATTTTTATTATCCATTCATTAGTTGACTGGTAGCTTGGCTTTTTCCAATTTCCCGCTAGCTGTTATAGAGCAGCAGCGAGCCCAGATGAGCAAATACATTTGTAGTAAGATGTAGAGTTCTTTGGGTATGTGCCAAAAAGCAGTAGAGCTGAATCTACTCAAGAAACAAGCAAAAAAAAATGTGTCATAGAACTAACCAGAGAGTTCTCAAAGGGTTAAACACAAATGACTGAGAAACACTTAAGAAAATGTTCAATGTTCTTAGCCATCAGTAAGATGAAAATAAAACCTGAGATTTCGTCTTATCTCAGTCAGAATGGCCAAGATCAATAAAATACATGGCAGAAAGGAAAACATTTATTAACTGTTGGTGAACGTACAGTGGTAGCTCTAAGATTGTCAGCATTTTGAGGACCCATAATAATGATTTCCACAGTGGCTTTAGCAGTTTGTATGTTCACCTCAAAATCAGAGATTTGCCTGCCTCTGTCTCCTTCAAGTGGGGATTAAAGACAGGCACCACCATGTGTTGGAGGAGGCTGAACTCTGAAGCCCTTTTTTAATTGGGTTATTTGCTTTCTTTATGTTCATCTTTTTAGTTGATTGTTTAGGTAGGCAGGAGTGCTAAATTAAACACAGGGAGAAAGATGGCCTGTCGAGGGGGCTGCAAACAACCACCAGAGAAGTAAGATTTGAAGTAACAAGCCACAGCCTTGTGGTAAAATATAAGCTAATAGAAATAGGTTAATTTAATTTGTAATAGCTAGTTAATAATAAGTCTGAGATAATAGGGCAAATAGTATGTGATTAATATTAAGCCTCAGAATGGTTACTTTCGAACTGGCAGCTGGGAGAGAAGCCTCCAGTTTCATTATTCCAAAATATTTTTAGAGCTATTATGAAAAGTTTTCGTTCCCTGATTTTTCTTTCAGTAGGTTTGCTGTTCTTATTTAGGGAGGCTCTTGATTTTGTGTGTTAATTTAATATTCTGCTACTTTTCTGAAAGTGTTTATTGGCTGTAGAAGTTTCTTGGTAGGGTCTTTATTGTTTTAATGCATAAAACCTTGTCGTCTGCGGACAAAGACACTTTCCTTCCTATTTGAGCTGCATTGATCTTCAGTTATCTTATTGCTTTAGCTAAGATCTGTCTCCTTCCCATTTTATAATCCTCTCTAGTTCTGGGATTAAACATATGCACCACTACTGCCTGGTTTCTGTGGCAAGCTAGTGTATCTACTGGGATTAAAGGTGTGTATCATTGCTGCCTGGTCTATAAGGCTGGCCAGTCTGTTTTACTTTTCGGATCCTCAGGCAAGCTTCATTTATTAAAATACAAGTAAAATAACACTAAAATTTATTTTAAAAACTTGTAAGTATGTGTACACAGACATATCCACATGCAAGGAGAACATTTCCACATTTATCCTGATTTCTTGCCATTTTTCAAATTTCTCTGCTAGTTTCATGAAAAGAATGAGCTGAGCGGTGGTGGCGCATGCCTTTAATCCCAGCACTCGGGAGGCAGAGGCAGGAGATCTCTGTGAGTTCGAGACCAACCTGGTCTACAACAGCTAGTTCCAGGACAGGCTCCAAAGCCAGAGAGAAACCCTATCTCGAGAAACCAAAAAAAAAAAAAAAAGAATGAATACATGTCATATGTATATGTGTGGGCACATTTGAATTTCAGGCATTGTCTTGTTCAATTTCTGCAGACCTTGATTCTTGTCAACAATAAGATCAACAAGATCAGCTCTGGGGCGTTTACACCTCTAGTGAAACTGGAGAGGCTTTATCTGTCTAAGAACCAACTGAAGGAGCTGCCCGAGAAAATGCCCAAAACCCTCCAGGAGCTTCGCGCCCACGAGAATGAGATCAGCAAAGTGCGGAAAACCGTGTTCAATGGACTGAACCAGATGATCGTCATAGGTACAGACCTGACTGTAGCTCAAGGACCAGGCCGGGGGAGTCTTGAAGAGATTTTGAGTGATCCTTAGCTGTGTCTGAAGGCTGTGTCAATAGCAGGCGCAGCTGTAAAAGAAAGGGAATATTCTCCCTGGACTTCCGTGATCTGAGACTGGGAAGGGAAGACAGCATATCTGTTCTCATGAGCAGGATGAAGGGCAGACAGTGCTGAATCGGAGAGATCCGGGGAAACCTTTCCATAGTGGAGTTTGTCTGCTTTCTCACCATTTTTAGATTATTTCCTTTCTAAAAAAATGTTTTATAAGGTTTTGATGGGTGTGTCATTACTAAGCGTGATTTTAAAGTTGGCTTCAAAACAATAGATTTAAATTATTAGGAAATTTACAACATAAAGTATTTTTTGTTAACACCTGTTTAGCTTTTCTGGAGAAATTATTAATAGTGCCGTGGCTATTATTTTTCATAAATAATTGTTTTAATTGTTTGTTTGACTGATTCATTCATTCATTCATACAAGGTTTTTTTTTTTTTGTATAAGACAATCTGCTCTTAAAAAATAAATGATCTTGCTGCCTGAGGTCCCTGAGTATTGGGGCCAGTTCCATCACACCAGTTTTAGTAGGGATAAAGATTCATTTCATTTTGATGTTTCTCTGAAGAATGTAGTCGCTCTTGCTATTTTTTCCAACTATTTCTCAGTCGGAAGTTAGACTAATTTATTTTTTCTAGAATCCTCATGGAAGCAGATACAGACATCCTGAAATGTCCTCTAAGAGCCATGCACTTTTTATCTTTGCAGAACTGGGTACCAACCCACTGAAAAGCTCTGGAATTGAAAACGGAGCCTTCCAGGGAATGAAGAAGCTCTCATACATCCGCATTGCAGACACCAACATCACGGCTATTCCTCAAGGTGACAGGAAATTTTCTAAAATATTTTGAGAAACAAAGCTCTGACAGTTTTGACATTAAAAAAAAATGATTGTGGATGTTTAAATTGGGGCATGTGGAAAGCCAGACTTCAGTGAACTCCCCGTTCCTGGAAGGGGTTCTGTTTGGCTTAATTAATGCACTTGTCATGCAGACACACAGAGACTCCCTATCCATCCCTTCTAAGATTTAACTCAGGACACCGTAAGTTCAGGTTCTGCTTTCATGATTTCTAAAGAAAACTCCAAGTTAATAAGAGTACAGTAGTATAATTTTGTTTAAAAAAAGTAAAGGGGAAAATATACTCATATCTGGCTGGATCTCTGAAACCGAGACAGATTCTGCTTTGATTTATCTCATTCTACAGAGAACTCTTTTACTACAAAGCCTTCCATTCATCAGTATCTTGATAAGGAGATCCAACTGATGATGTAATGTTCATCAGAAAGAATTTGACTTCAGAGTCCTTGCTTAGACTCAAGTTGTCAATAATGGGTTCAAGGGCACTCAAATTCTTAGGGTTAAGGTCTCAAAACTAAGTAGAATATATGAGCATACATAAGTGGAGAACTAATATTGCCTTCTATCATTGTTTGAAAAATGTATTAAAGTTTTAAGCTTACACAGTGTACACTGGAGACATACTGGTGAGTAAGAGACACTGTTCCTTCCATCAACCAGAGCCAGAAGGTTGAAGGCTGATCATTGTCCTCAGTGCTGCTTCCACTGCCACATAGAGTCCTGTCCTGGTGAGCCAGCGAAAGCTGCAAAACACCTACAATAAGTACCTTGAGTTTCACTTTCCTCCTACCTCAAAGTTCTGTCTCACCGAAGTCCCTCCATATTTGCCACTATCCCTCACCTCTGCCCTCTCCAACACAAGTGTCCCTCTCTGTAACTGGATACAGGAAACACCTATTATTTTTACATCTTAGAAAGCTTTCTTATAATCCCTGCTTACCCCAGGCTTATTATACAGAGGGTGGTTTGGTGCCCTGGGAAATAACTATTGGATAGGTACATACATGTATATATGCATACATATGTATGTACATACTTACATGGGTACATGTTTGTAAGCAGAGACTGCACTTACATTTCCTGGAGGCCCAGACCTGAATAACCACACAGAAACTATTTTAATTACAACACTGTTTGGCCAATAGCTTAGGAGTATTCCTAGTTGGCTCTTACATCTTACTTAAAATAACCCATTTCTATTAATTGGTGTATCATCAACAGGCTGTGGCCTAGCAGTAAGGTTCCAGCGTCTGTCTCCTTTGGCAGTTACATGTTGTCTCTGTGGCCCTTGTCTACTCTCTCTCTTTATTTATGTTCAGATTTCCTGCCTGGCATTACTCTGATAAGCCATTGACCAAAGCAGCTTCTTTATTAACCAATGGTACTAAAATATATTCATTGTATAAGAGGGGAATCCAATATCATGTGTTAAATGATAGATTAAAAAGTAAGATAACTAGTTAGATAAGCACAAATTATTATTAACTTGAAAGGTATGTTTGTGGGCTAAAGAGAATGCTCAGTGGTTAAGAGCTTTGTCTGATCTTCCAAAGGTCCTGAGTTCAATTCCCAGCAACCACATGGTGGCTCACAACCATCTGTAATGAGATCTGGTGCCCTCTTCTGGCCTTCACTGTATACATAATAAATAAATAAATAAATAAATCTTTTACAAAAAAGGTATGTTTGTTTTGAGTCTCTAATGACACTCAAATTTGTTGCATGCAACCAATGCTCTTTTTGTATGAAGTAAAAGGAAATTCAAATCATATGTTCACATATATTCAATTAACCATGGATCAAACATACATAAGAGATTTTTCTTTTCTAGTGACAAACTATTCTGGAAACAATAAAATGTAACAATTATTCACTCGGCATTTAACTTGTGTTGGAATTATAAGTAGAGGTAATTTAGAGAATGAAGGCACATGAGCATAGGTTTTATGCAAACATATCATTTATATAATGGAGTTGAACATCTGCAAATTTTGGCTTACACAGAGGTTCTGTAACAAATCTCCAGATACTGATGGACAAATGTGTGTATGTAACACATGGAGAAGTATGCATCCATGTGTATGCATATATATATATATATATATGTACTGTGTATGTAGATTATGAATTATAACTAATATATCCAAAATATCCTAAAGCTTTAGAAAAATGAAGCAGCTGAAAACTTCCCATCACTTGCTGACATGTCACTTGCATTAGTGACAAATTTTGACTTTGACTTTACAATCTCTCCTAATGCATCTTCCAAAATGTCTCTCAGTGACAGATTTCAACATGCAGTGTCTGTTTTCCTTTACTTTGCATCTGTCCTCTCTATCCTGTGGACTAACTATCATCTCTTCTGGCTTGATTTTATTGACTTCCTCAAAAGTTACAAGTACAGTTAATTAAGCATCCACAACTGACAGATTTTGTGTCAAACACATTTTGTGGATTCGTGTCCCTCTATAGTAGCACTGTTGCTGTTTTAAAAGAAAATCAGGGCTTAGAAAGTTGACGCAAATAAGCAGGATCTTAGAGATGAGAATTTGATGCAGCTGATATTTTGATGGGATATCTCAGTATTTAAAGGATTAACTATTTCAATTAAGCCTTCTTCTTTGTGCAGATATACATGTCTCTAATTTGTGAATCTGTCATTCTTAGGCTGGAACCCTTATTCCTGCACATCACTTGATACTTGATTATCTTTTATCACATAATTACTAGAAGTGCAAAGTCAATGTCATATATTTTCAGATTGCAGTTTTGAGCTAGACCAGTCCATAAAGGTTATAACAGAGTCTTGTAGCTATTCTTTGACTTTAGGCTAAATATTTACATTTGTAGTATGTAAATTTAGTCAACCTCAAATTAAGTATTAATATCAAGGATATTCTAGTGTGGCTGTGATGTTTACCAGATAAAAATTGAGGCTCATATTGTTTAGGTAAAGTATGTGTACCAAACTGATCTTCATTTATTTTGTCTCTAAAATAAAAAATGTAGAGAAAACGAAAGCATGTCACAAGAGAACAGATTCTTTTGACAAATATCACCATGGGGAAGGATTATGAGGATCATTTTTAATTCATTTCTCCTCAACAATGCAACTTTTTTCTTCATAGTCAAACTTTTTCCTGGCCCTAACTTGTGAGAAACTGAGCTCTTGGAAAGAAAGGCATTTAGAAGCCAGTAAGCAGTAATAGTGGAACTGTTAATTGGTGCTCTGATGGCCCTCTTTTAAAAAAATAGCAACAAAACTCATTGACTTATAGAAGGAAGGAGGCATCTCAAATTTTCTTGATGAAATACACCCTTGTTGCACTTCCAGGAAGACTTTTAAATTTTTATTTGTTTATGTCTAGAAGAAGTCAGTGGTTAAAACATTTTATTACAAGAGTAGTTGTGATTTCCTAATATTTATTCATGGGAAAATTCAATTATTATTTAATTTCCTCTGGCTTAGAGAATGTTATTGTAAATTCCATTGTCCAGATGGGAGCATGGTATACTTCCTGTTGAAAATTTGCAAATTTATAACTTTGAGTCTCTATTTCTTTACTAAGAACAGGAATTGATTTTCTAATTTTTCACATTGAGAAAGTCAATGTAGTTGAGAAAGTAACATGGTAAATTCTTGGTACATAACCTATCTATCCATCTATCTATATATCCATCCATCTATCTATCTATATGTTATCTATTTATCTATTTATTTATTCATGTTTTCCTTGTTACCTGCTACTCTAAACATTCATCTATGAAGAAACATATAATAACTTTAAAACCAACATAGAAGAATTATTGCAATAAATAAAATCACTAACTGAATTTGGTGGTTGCAATGCAAATTTCATAGCGATGAAATTTGCTGTTTCCTAATTATGTGTCTTTTTAGACAAAAAACTAAAATTTGCTCCAATCAGGAACTAGGTCAACATGCATCCATTCACTATTTTGTTTGTAGCTGCTGCTATTCTTTATAGTGGGATACTACATTCTTAATGGCCATATATTACACATAGTCCTACATAAACACATAGATGACATGAAGAATTGAAAATAAATTTTAATAATGCTTACTACTTATGTTACTAAATATTTGGAAACAATAACTTTTAAGGAAGTATTGTTGAACATTAAGTGGGCCCTTAGGGTCTTAAATTATATAACCAGGTGCTCCGCATATGTCAGGTTGTTTGATTATAGGGTTCTTCACACGCCTCTTTTTTTTTTTTTTTTTTTTGGTTTTTCAAGACAGGGTTTCTCTGTGGCTTTGGAGCCTGTCCTGGAACTAGCTCTTGTAGACCAAGCTGGTCTCGAACTCACAGAGATCCGCCTGCCTCTGCCTCCCGAGTGCTGGGATTAAAGGCATGCGCCACCACCGCCCGGCTTCTTCACACGCCTCTTACAATAAAACAGCCTGGATTTAATATAGCCATGTAAATCAGAGATTCTCAACCTGTGACACCCTTTTCTCAGGGGTCACCTAAGACCATTGGAAACACAGATATTTACACTACAATTCATAAGAGAAGCAAAATTACAGTTATGAAGTAGCAATGAAAATTATGTTATGGTTGGGTGAATGTAACCCAAGGAACTGTATTAAGGGGTTGTAGCATTAGGAAGATGGAAAACAATTTATATTATAAGTGTTAGTTATTGCTACACAGCCTTGGTGTAGAGACAACAAATGCTCTCACAGAGAAGTCAATTCTCCCGGCCAACATCAGCAGAATACACTAATGCAAGTTACCTGCGTTTTGATACAGACTTAGCTGATACAGGGATACATGATGCTTCCATTGCAGCTCCATTGTTCATCTTCTCATTTTGTCTTTGCATCGTGAAGTGTTTGTAAGGCAGCAGCAACGTAAGCCCACTGCCACTGGTGGAAATAACAATGAGGGGTTCAGTCTTTGACTTTCATTCTATGGGTGGCGGCCCAAAAATCTATCACAGGAGGTAAAGAGTTCATAATTGTAACTAAGTCCCTCTGAGATAAAAGCAGTAAAGTTTCACATCACTTTAAGGTGTGCATTGTGATTATAATAAGAAAAAAGAAAAAGATGAAGGCCAAAATGATTTAAAATGACTTTTACAAATTGACAGCATGTGTCCACATCAAAAGACATTTTGTATTTATAATGTTTGTTGGATAATTTAGCATCTTTTTTCACGTCCCAGGTCTCCCTCCTTCTCTGACTGAATTGCATCTGGATGGAAACAAAATCACCAGAGTTGATGCATCCAGCCTGAAAGGACTGACTAATTTGGCTAAGTAAGATAATTTATTGCTTTCTATCAAAACGATGAGGGGTGTATTATTCATCTTTAGAAACACAATGTCATGCTTATTGTTTTTTTTCTTTTTGGTTCTAAGAGACAGGGTTTCTCTGTAGCTTTGGAGCCTGTCCTCAAACTAGCTCTTGTAGAGCAGGCTGGCCTTGAATTCACAGAGATCTGCCTGCCTCTGCCTCCCGAGTGCTGGAATTAGAGGCGTGTGCTATCACCACCTGTCTGTTCTACTTATTTTTTAAACTATCTCAAGTTAATATGTTTTCAAAGTGACAGTCCAGTTTGCCTGAAAAATTCTTGACAAAAGTCAATGAACTATTATAATTACTATAGACAGCCAGATTGATAAAATATTTTGTGGATATCTTACTGTTTATAGATAAATTGTACAAATGTTTAACTAAAACAGGATTTAAATGCCCATTTAATATTTTCTAATTTTGTGTCATCAAGAAGAAAGTTAAGAAATCTGTAACAATTCAATCCCTATTTAAGAATGTATTCAAATGGTGTCTATATGGACATAGAAATATTACATTCAGAATACCTGCAAAGGAATTATCTAAACTCTACTTTCTCAAGGATTTAAAAGAAAATGCCATTGCACATTTACTGCAGACTCACAAAGAAAAATTTCTTTTTTGTGGCCCTGTTAAACTATATTTTTACTTTGTACATCACTAGGTGTCACTTTCTAATTTGATTTCAAACCCCTCTGTATTTAAGCTTGGTTACTTAAGAAAAATCAAGCTAGGAATACTTCCTTGCCATGTATATAGCTGAATATTCTTACAGAGCATGTACCTGCTGTAGCTATATGTCAAGTCAACATGATAGGTGAATGATTACACAGAGCACATCTCTTTATCCCTGAGAAACACCAGTGACCAAGTCAATAAAGGTACCTAAAGTTTCTATGTGTAGTGTACAAATGATACAGTAGATGGGGGAGAGAAAGAATAAATACAACATTGCAGATATAGCTATGTTTCCCCGGTATCTGAAGTAGTAAGAAATACAACATGTATAAAAATTTATCCCTATTTTCTTTCTTTCTTTTTTTTTTTTTGAGACAGGGTTTCTCTGTGGCTTTGGAGCCTGCGCTGGAACTAGCTCTTGTAGACCAGGCTGGCCTCGAACTCACAAAGATCGGCCTGCTTCTGCCTCCCGAGTGCTGAGATTAAAGGCGTGCACCACCACCGCCTGGCATTATCCCTATTTTCTGATACAGAAATCATTGTTCACAGTAATTTACATCATGCATCTTCTATCTTTCCTTATCAATTAATTCTTTCTAGCTGCAGATGAATGTAAGCTGATAAATTGCATTATGTATTATATTTATTTGTCATTAAGACCTTATTTTTGTATTATAGGATGATGGTTAATAGCAATATTGTGAGAAGAAATAATTTAAACCTCTAAGAATGAGAAGCCATTCATAATATATGTGTTTCTTAAGAAAAGATGTTTATGTTTTATGAAAACTAGTAAAGGGATTCTAGCATATTAAACTTTGATATTGATGGCATGTGCTGTCTTAAACAGAACTTTAAGGTACTAATAAATTTTGAAAAAGCTAATAAAAAGTCAGGTTTTATGGTAAGCAGATTCTGAATTCCATTTAATTACTGTATCTATGGTTCAAGTTTCATAATTCTTGAATGTATCAAATCCATTTCTTTTGGAATAAAATCCAGAGAAAATTGTTCATTAAGCCATCAAATCATTGTGTTTCTATTATTCAATGATGCTTGAACACAATAAATGTGTCAGTGTTGAAAAGTATAAAACAATAAAACCTGTTGAAAAAAACCAGAAACACCTTTTCATGGCAGAGTTCCAGTTGGTTATCAGTACTGTGTTAGGAGAAATTACTACACGGTCCTCTTCTAAGGTACAGAATATAAGTAATTATTACAAACCCACACATCCACATATAGTCATATATATGTATACATATATACAAACACATGTATTTATATATATGAATATACGTGTACATCTGCATATATACATATATATGACATAAATATACATGTATGATATCATGTCCTTTATTAGTAAAAATATTTTGTAATGGTGAATGTGTTTTTTGAGGTTTGTCACTGTTCTTTTAAATTCCTGGAGAAATATAGATTCTCAAAAACGTTTATTGATTGTATATATAAACAAGTACTTTAAAGTAGCATTAATCTTGAAAAAGTTGTTAGGAATTGTATAGTCTAAGAAATTGTCTACTGAAAAATTGATACTAGGGACTTGTCATGTCACAAGGTATAGGAGACTTAATTCTGAAGTGAAAAACAAAAGGCCATAAATAGTAAATAGGCATGTAAAATGAAGGTAAAATCTAAACACTTTCAGCCAAGATGACAAGTTAGTAATGGGTAGTTAAGATAATCAGCGATGCTATTCGTGCTCCAAATTCTGCGTATTTTAACCTTTATTTCTAAATACATCCAGGACCATACTTGAAAGTCTTCATTTATGTAAGACAAGCATCTGAGTTTGAGTGGCCTCAAGACTTGGGCTTACCTAAAGGCTAGGGAAACCATTCTGCAGAATCCAGACCAGCCCTTTGCTTGCTGAGATGCTTGATAAACATTTCCCTCCTTCCTTGCAGCTGTTAGCTCTTTTCCATTATGCTGTGGCCTCATCCTGGTATCTGCCCTATGGATTAACATCTTTCTGCTTGGGGTGGTTTTATCCCTAGAATGTTTGATGGATTAGTCATGCCTCTAAAGCAAATTCTTTTGGCTTGGAATCCCATTAATATCACAGAAACCTCATTTGTTATGTCTTTAATTTAAGAAATATGAAACAAGACCTAACCAAAGGAAACTTATAAAACAGAGAAATGAGTCAGATATCTGAGTAGGAGGAAGTGAAGCACATACCACAGTGGTCCAGAGTGCTAGTAAAGGGTTACTGGAGAACTCTCTCTCTATTTTTATCTACTATAATACACTAATTCCATTTATTGGTATGGAAAACAGGATTACTGACATTTTAGAATGTTTTATCTTTAATTTCCATGACTAAAAGTATATGATAAATGAACTGTGATTTATTTCCAAAGAGACTAAAAGGCTCCTACTATTTCTTTTTCTCTTTCCCAAATCAATGTGGGTGTTTATTAAATGGAGAAATCAATTTGTGATTATTTGTGGACTGTCAGAGTCTACGCTGATTCTATGTTAGAACTAGATTTGCTACAAGACAGTAGCTATTCCAAAGGAGGGTTATCCGAGTAGTCAACTTAGGACACTGATTTCACACTTCCCAAGATAATCTCATTAGACTACAGAAGAATATTTGCTAGAGGTATCCATCCAGGAGTCTTCATAAAGGTCATCCTGAGCTCAGATGTTAAGAGTAGGCTTTGGGATGATGGAGATGCTTCTCTTGGTGACATCATTGCTGTGCTATCATGAATACCTGAGCCCAGATTCCCTACATTAAAAGCCTGGGCATGGTGGCACTTACCCTGGAAGACACAAAAGGATCCCTGGAGCTTGCTGACTGGCAAGTTTTGACACTTTGGTGGGTCCCAGGTTCAGTAAAAGACTGTCTCAAAAACTTATTTGGAAAATTAAGGAGGAGGAAAACCAGTGTCAATATCTGGTCTCTGAAACCTTGCGTCCCCTCCCCCACACAAACACACACATGGCCACACACACACACGCACATGCTCTTTCAGCTTCGCAAACATCTGCACACGTGCACACACATACAAACAAAGAGCATAGTTTTGGTCTAGACTCAGAAAGTTTGGAAGAAAACACTCAAGAGGAAAAGTCTATGCAAAAGCAAGTAATGTATCATTAAATTGCTCAATTTCCTACAGTATAAGAAAGGGATTTTTGACTGCTGTGCACACTAATTTCTGTTCCCTTCTGCAGGCTGGGGTTGAGTTTCAACAGCATCTCTGCCGTGGACAATGGCTCTCTGGCCAACACTCCTCACCTGAGGGAACTCCACTTGGACAACAACAAACTCATCAGAGTGCCTGGTGGGCTGGCAGAGCATAAGTACATCCAGGTAACACAAAGCCAGTCCTACTTGTGAGGACCCGCTGGAGTGGAATCTCCTAGTGTGATTCTGGGAGGAAGGGAACTTTTTTCAGGAATAGTTTTCAGTGTCATAGCCCTCCACTAGAACAAAATCCCACGCTAGCATGGCTAGGTTGCAGTGAGGGCCTCAACCAGATATTGAACCCCTAATGTTAGCTCTTTGCCTCACACAAAATGAGTGTCTTCTTGTAAAGACAGCAATCCCATTTGAGTCTGGTCACTTTCCAAAGGTCCATCCCTCACCCCACATTATTGGGATGGCATAAATTTGGGCGTATACAAAGTCACTACATAGAAAGGAACTTTTACTATCTTGCATATACAGTCTTACTGCATAGAAAACATGCTTGACTTATTAATTTTAAAAATAACTATGCCTTGACAGTACTATAAAACTCAGTGCTAAATGAATTTTTTTTCTTTTTTTTTGGTTTTTCGAGACACGCTTTCTCTGTGGCTTTGGAGCCTGTCCTGGAACTAGCTCTGTAGACCAGGCTGGCCTTGAACTCACAGAGATCCGCCTGCCTCTGCCTCCCGAGTACTGGGATTAAAGCCATGTGCCACCACTGCCAGGCGAATATTTCTTTTATTAAAAAAAAAGATTTATTTATTTATTGTGTATGCAGTGTTCTGTCTGCATGTGTGCCACCAGAACCAGAAGAGGGCACCAGATCTCATTATAGATGGTTGTGAGCCACCGTGTGGTTGCTGGGAATTGAACTCAGGACCTCTGGAAGAGCAGGTAGTGCTCCTAACCTCTGAGCCACCTCTCCAGCCTCCCCCCTTTTTTTTTTGCTTTTTTTTTTTTTCGAGACAGTGTTTCTCTGTGGCTTTGGAGCCTGTCCTGAAAACTAGCTCTTGTAGACCAGGCTGGCCTCGAACTCACAGAGATCTGCCTGCCTCTGCCTCCAGAGTAACGGCGTGTGCCACCACCACCCGGCCTAAATGAATATTTCTTACGAGGTCGGCTGGCCTGTGATCCTAGCTCAGTGCAAGAGTACCTGTTGTATAAGGCAAGGAAAACATCATGAGTGACAGAACAGGCTAATTCTAACTATATAGTCACAGCTGACAAAAGCCATTCATTGAGTTAAGTTGATGCAAATTATCAAATTACACGGTTTAGTAAAGATAGGAATACAGGAGCCAGTAGTCCAAAGGGTGATAGCCTCTGTGTCTATGATTCTAAAAATGAACAGCGTGCATATTAAGTAGTAGCAAAAATAATCATATGTAAATAACAGACTTATAGTGCTACTTTGAGAAACTAAAACAAAAATGTTTATTCAAGCTACTCAAAAAGCAGTACTTTTTCAAATTGTCTTATGTACATCGTTATTTTTCTATTTCTTCAGTGTTTTTTGGTGTGGCTGTTATTTATTTACTTATTTGGGTTATTTGTTTGAGACAGGGTCTCACTATGTAGCTCTGGCTGTCTCGGAACTCACTATGTAGAGCAGGCTATCCTCAAACTCAAAAGATCCACCGACATTTGAGGCATGTGCCACAACACTCAATATTTTTTAACCCCTGTTCATTTAAATAGTTGTTAAGTTCAATCGCTGTGTCTCAGAGACAATATTTTGAGACACTTTATAGGTGAAATAACAAGGTCTGTAAATTTGGCTGGTGACTCAGGGTAGACTGAGCTTTTCTGGCACGAGAAATGTTGTCAAACGTCTCGTCTGCTGGTTGTTGTGTAGCTGAGGCCAGGTCAAGTCCAACTGACAGCGACTGAATTTGACATTAAGAGGGTTTAGTAAGTGCTTGACATAAATGTGAGCAAGAAGCCTGACACGTTTTTCTAGAGTATTGTTTTCAGTAGGGTGGTAATATATAATAAATATATATTATTTATTTATTTTTATTGATTTTTATTGATCAATACATTTTTCGCTGCTCCCCTCCCTGCCTCTCCTCTCCCGTTCAACCCTCTCCCAAGGTCTCCATGCTCTTAATTTACTCAGGAGAGCTTATCTTTTCTACTTCCCATGTAGATTAGATTTACGTATGTCTCTCTTAGGACATATATATATATATATATGCATATATATATTTATGTGAAACACTACGTATACTTCTTGCTGGTAAGGTTTTCATTCTGCTTTGTGCTTTTTTTTTTTTTTGCCCCAGTCTCACCGTCTTTATTTCTGTTTTTCTCATCACATGAGCACACACTATGGAGACCATGGAATTGTTTTTCCAGGAACATTAAGGGAAAAAATGCAGTAGGAAACATTTGTCCATTTTGATGCCACCTCCTACAATTTTGCTTCACATGTTTCTGCTCTGAGCTTGAAGATGTAGCCCACTTTTTTGTGAGTTTCAGAGATAGATAATTAAGCAGACACTTGGAAGTCTGTTGAACTTAAGGAAATAATTCTGCAGTAACCTATCATTGGAAAGTAGCATTCTCAGCTTTTTCTCCATAATATTTAGTACCTGTATCCTATTGCCGTTTCTTCCTCAAGTCCTAAGGATTTCACATGTATTATTTCTTTTTCAGTTATTTTGTAAATTTATAAATATTTGTTTTGAATATATTATCAATTCTTTGAGAATTTTATGCATGGATGTATTTTGCTTGTTTGCATCATAATTTTATGTCATCCCTCCTCTCCCTAACTCCCCTCTGTTCATATCCCCCTGCCTTCAAACACTCAAACACATTGTCCTTTTTCTTTCTCTCTCTCTTTATTTTATGTATAATGTACAGAGTCCAATTTGTGCTCTCCATAAATCCACGGACCATTCACTGGAACATCGCTAGTCTACTAGGGACCATCCAGTGGAACATGCTCACATACCTTATAGAAAACTAGGATCTAGAAAGTTGGGGTAGGGCAAAATGGGACCAAGTTATAATGTCATAGAATGTTTAAAGTGAATTTTAAAGAAAAATTGATTCTCGTTGCCTAGCAGCCATCAATAACCAGTAGCTGGATGGGGGCTTATGAGTCCCTCCCTTCTCCATATGTAAGACTTTAGTGGCTTGATCCTGTGCTGGCAACCCCAACTTCTGTGAGGGCATGTGGACAACATCCCTGATATGCCCAGAAGACACTATTTCTCCCCACTCTGCCCAGACTTGTGGTTCTTATCATCTTTCCCCAGCCACTTCTGTAATGTTTCTTGAGCCTTGGGAGTGGGTGGGTTGTGATGTGAATACTGGATTTATGCCTGAGCACGTCACAGAACTTTATGTTCTGCTCTGTGACCAATTCTTAGGTTCTAATTGTCATCTACTACACAAAGAAGTTTCTCTGATGAGGACTGAGATGAAACTGACCTATATAATCATCCCAGCACTACAGCACAGACCTACATAGTCATCCCAGCACTACAGAACGTACCTATATAGTCACCCAGCACAGACCTATATAGTCACCCAACACTACAGCACAGACCTATATAGTAACCCAACACTACAGCACAGATCTATATAGTCACCCAACCACTACAGCACAGACCTATATAGTCATCCCAGCACTACAGCACAGACCTACATAGTCATCCCAGCACTACAGCACAGACCTATATAGTCACCCGACACTACAGCACAGACCTATATAGTCATCACACAATTACAGCACAGTTAGAGAGGGTGTTTTTTCCCCCAATATTTCCCTCTCAATCATTTTAGCTTGCCATTTACTCTGTTATTTATATAGAATTGGCAGTGGAAATGTGGAATGAAGGTGAGGTAACTTTCTTTTTTTTCCTTTTTTTTATTGTTAAAAGAATAATTTACATTTACTCCCCTTGTTCCTGGCCCTACCGCTCTCCCACTACCCCACCGCCCTCCCCCTGCTTCTTTAAGATGGGGCAGGATACCCTGCCCTATGAGAAGCCCAAGGCCCTCCCCCCTCCATCACGGTCTAAGAAGATGTGCATCCATATAGAATACGTTCCCAAAAAGCCAATACATGCAGAAGAGATAGGACCCAGTGCCATTATCATTGGCTTCTCAGTCAGTCCCCATTGGCAGTCACATTCAGAGAGTCCGGTTAGGTCATATGCTCATTCAGTCCTGGTCCAGCTGGATTTGATGAGCTCCCAATAGATCAAGCACACTGTCTCAGTTGGTGGGCCAGTCCCTCACGGTCCTGACGTCCTTGCTCATCTTCTCCCTCCTTCTGCTCTTCCACTGGACCTTGGTAGCACGATCCCTTGCTCTGGTGTGAATGTGGGTCTCTGGCTCTATCTCCATCTATCATGCGAAATTTCTATGGTGACGATTGAGATATTCAACAAAGTAACTATGGGACAAGTTCAGTTCAGGCACCTACTCCTCTGCTGCCCAAGTACCTAGCTGGGACTTCCCTGAGATTACCTGGGATCCCCTCTAGAGACAAGTCTCTTGCAAATCTTAAAATGATTCCCATTAATGTAGATATCTGAGAAGGGAGAAAGGAAGAACTGGGGAGAGCCCGGGGTTGTGGGAGGGTGGAGATGGAGGAAGGGTGGATATTGGAGAAGGATATTGGAGTGAGGTAACTTTCTTGTCTTAAAAGGGGCAAACTGTTCACATTTACCACTAAGGAAGACACTAGCTGCTGCTGATTTGCAAATGCTCTCTATCAAGTGAGGAAACACCCCTTCTGTACCTAGCTTAACTGCAGTTTTGAACACTTTCTAGCTTGGCAAAATTGTCTGTGCCTGCTGAGATGATGTTTTGTATTTCATTATCAATAGATTGTATTAAATTAATTCATTATAAGATGTTAAATCAGTTTTAAATCCTTGAGACAAATCACTCTTGGAAATAGTATATAGTCCTTCTGTATATTGTGAAATACAACTTCTTAATATTTCACTTAATATTTAAATATTTGTGCTTATTTGACAATAATTTTCTTTTATAGTTTTTAATCTGGCCTTAGTATTAGAAAACACCTACCTGGTAGGATGTGGCATCCACTTCTTGTTCACAGTCCATTCCTTGCCATATTCCTTGACATATCCTCACACTTTCAACATGAGCTATCAATTATTACTAAGTATTACTCACTTTTCTTGACAAATTCCACTAGAATAGAGGACAGTAATAATAATACAACATTTTCAAAATGTAAAAGTCCTAAAAAATTATCAAAAGTATTGCATTGGTTTTAACAACACTCCTTTCTGATTTGTAATGCTATATGTCATTGAATCTTTAAACAATTACATACATAAGGGTGTTTTAAAGACTGCACAGACATGGATTTCCCTGTTGGTTACAGATAGCAAACATTACTTCCAATGCCTTAACTCCAAATTTATTTTGCATTATTTCACTATATAGCTTAAACTGAACTCAAACCCATGAGCCTCTTGCCCCATAACCTAAGTGTTAGGGCTATAAGATTACTCCATCATGTCTGGTTGATGTCTGTTTAGTTTTTAAATAAACCTTGTGTTGGAACTCTTCTGTAATTGGAGAATTGGAGATGCTGAGTCAGGAGAATTGAAAACTTGAGGACAACTTGAGCTACCCCAAAAGACCATCTCAAAGACCAACAAACAAAATAATAAATAAAAGGAAAAACTTATTAAGCCTGCTTTTGTAAATGCAATAGTTAAATGTACTTAGGAATTTTTGTTTTTTATTAAATTCTAGTGTGTACATTTTTCTTTTTTGTTTAATGTATTACACATTATTTTCTCCTTCTATATATCATTATTAAGTGGTTTAGTATTTTGGTTTTTGCTCTAAAGGTTTAATGTCCCATAAAGATAGTATATGCTCAAGGCATATCTAATATGTGAAGTAACACCCATTCATTCAGGGTACTTCTTGACTCCTACTATAGCAGGCACTGGAGATATGGTCATAAAGAAAGGAGAACATTTCTCATTACGCTTCTGCTCTAGAAAAGAAACACAGAGAAAGCACTGCATAGTGATAACTGCTATGAATACAAGATAGACATAACTCTGAATTAAGAATGACAGATTGAGATGTTGAGAGAAGGGTTGTATGTTATGGGGGAATGAAGCAGAATGGTGTCAGACTGTAGGATGGGCAGGCCCTGGCGAGAATTTTTGTTATTGTTGTTGCTGTTGTTTTTCTCCTCCAAGAAAAGGCAAGGATTAATTTTCACCAGCTTCTGTATTTGTGACATGGATATTCTTTTAAATTTATTTTTTGGTCTCACCATTTTCTGTCGTTGTTGTTTTGTTTAGAGTTCATCTGGGATGTAATTTTTTAAATGGATTTTTTTTTTAAAAAGTAAAAGGAACCTAGGAGGAGCAACCAGCTTCTTCAATAGTTGAGGAAGAGGCCTTGGAAAGGCTTAGACTGGGCTGTGGGAGGAGACACGAGGAGGATGGCTCGATGAACGTACTTTGAAGATGAGGGCCGACTGGGCTGATGAGGTAGAGAGCGAGTGAGGAAGCTGAGTGCAAGGGCAACTGTAGAATTTTTAGCCTGAGCATCTAGAAGGATTGAGGTGCAACTTACAGAGTACGACACGCTGAGGAAGGAAAAGCCACTTCTGAAGGGAAGGCAGGAATCAAAATTTGGTTCAAGGAGTCGTGACGCATGCATACCACCAAAAGCTCCTAATTAAAAATGATGTGAGGAACCTCAGTGCACGCATGGAGGCTAACCGCTCTGCGCTGTTTCATGTCACAGGTCGTCTATCTGCACAACAACAACATCTCCGCAGTGGGCGCCAATGACTTCTGCCCACCCGGCTACAACACTAAGAAGGCTTCTTACTCCGGAGTGAGTCTCTTCAGCAACCCCGTGCAGTACTGGGAGATCCAGCCATCCACCTTCAGATGTGTCTATGTGCGCTCTGCCATTCAGCTAGGAAACTACAAGTAACTCCCCAAAAAAGCCTCGTTTATATAATCTGGCAAAGAAAGCCCCCAAATCCAATCTGTCAATATCATTACTAAAAGGGAAAAAAAAAAGGAAGGAAAGCTAGATGATGGAAAACCAAGCATATTGTGAATGCCATTTCCACATGACCTGTTATGCGTCAAGCCAAATCTGCAGATTGAATAATTGCCTACAATAAAAGTATTTTGCCTGCAATAGTCAGAATCATTTTTAAAGGTTTCTGTACATGTAAACTAAGCTATCAAAATCTGATGTAACCATAGAGGTCAACCATTTAGTAAAGCTTTAAAAAGGAACCAAATATAAAGTCTTTTGTAATTCATAGAGCTAAATTAACTCTTTTGACACAAAGTCAAATGCCAGACTCTAGCAATGTATTAGTCTCCTTTACTATTGGTAAGGCCTCCTTTGAACATGTAAAGTCAATACAGGCTCTGTAAAATTTTTCACTGCCATTATACTGAAAAAAATAAAATCTTGAAAATGCATTCAAAATGGATATTTTATAAATATTTAATCCTAAATATTCCTGAAATTTCTGGGCAGTTGACAATAATAGTATATATTTTCAAATTCTTCGCACTTCCTCTACCCTTTATAGTTTCGTTTGAGAATGGCAATGAGTAGTCTCTGCATTCAGTGTGAAGCTTGTAAAACACAGAACAGATTCGGTTTCATTAGCATAGAGCACTCCTATTTCCAGTACTCATTTATGAAATCAGTTTTAAGGGAGCACAATCAGGCTGCTGTCTAGACATTCCTGCATTTACTGATGTACTGGAAATCGACATAGCCTTTAGTTAGCTTCTGACTTCATGAAAACATTTTTTTGAGTTGGATTTTGAAACAGCTATGGAATCCGGCAATTAAGCATGCCTCAGGTGTGGACGGCTGGGCTTAGAGAATTTATGACTTGGAATGTTTGGGCCAGCAATACCTAGTGGGAAAGTATGGGAGAACAGTCTGTGTCAGCTGCAGAGTAGATGTATCATCAGCAATCATAGAACATTAATTTAAATCTGGCTTTAAGCACAGGGAGAACCAGTTTGCAATCCTAGAAACAGGGAATGAGGGCTCCCTTTTCTACATCTTCTGTAGCATTTGTTCTCAGTTATTTTGTTGATCTTAGCCATTGTACTTGTGCTAGAGTTATTTTGATTTGCATTTCCTTAATCACCAAGGATAATTTTTTAAAAATAACTCTTGGGTATTTTACTTTTCTTTCTTTCTTTCTTTCTTTCTTTCTTTCTTTTTCTTTCTATCTCCTTTTCCTCTCTCCCTCCTTTTTTACTTTCTGTCTTTCTCTTTTTTTTCGGAGGTAGTGATGGTGGTGGCGGTGGCAGTGGTGATTGGTGGTGGTGGTGGTGGTGGTGATGGTGGTGGTGGTGGTGTGTGTGTGTGTGTGTGCAGTTTTGTTCTGATTGTACTGCTTTGCATATGCTTTGCGAGCCCTGCACATCTCAAAGCTGAAGTATCCTTGTGAAGCCAGTATAGCTTCAAACTTGTCACCTGCCTCAGCTTTCTACATGCTGAGGTTATTATAGGTGTATGCCATCACAGCCAACCTTGAATCTGAATTCCAAGTTCCAAGCAGAAAATCCAGAGATAGATGGTTCTATTGCCTAAATAACCCAGTGAGCAGGCCAATGATCAGCCTCATGAGCCCGTGTTCATCCAGCAAAGATCACTGGGACATACTCTATGAAGACAGAGCAGAGTCCACTTACCCAGTAAGAGTGGAGGGAGAGACATAATCAGTATAAAAGCATTCTTCCTCCATATCATTCCATTCCAACTTCACATATTACTCCCATTAATTTCTTCATTTGGTAGAAAACAGGCAAGGACAGGCTGTGGAAGAGGAAACTCAAGAGTACCGATAGGATTATAGCATCTAGCTAGTTTATATTTTACCGTGAGAGCTCTCGGTTCAAATCCATGGCCCAATTTTAATGGGTAATCTAGCTTTTCACTGTTTTTTTGACTTCATTATATATTCTGAATGTTAATCCACTGTCAGAGGTAGAGCTAGAAAAGTTTGTCTCTTGCTACGTTGGCCTCCTGTTCACTCGGTTGACTGTTTCTGTAGCTGTGTGGAAGCCTTTTATTTTTATGAGGTTCCACTTGTTAATTGCTAGCCTTAATTCCCAGGTAAAGGAAGCCCCATTCTGAAATTCCTTTGCTACACCTGCATCTCATCAGGGTCCTGTCTAATGTTGTTTGTATTTCAGAGTTCACATTAATGTCATTAATCCATTTAGAGTTAATTCTTTACAATAAATATTTATAAAAGGATATGCATATATATTTAAGTGAAGTTTGGACTCTAAACCGACAATGTTCTCCTCAAGGTCCATAAAACTATCTAGTAAAAATATCAGTACCAGGCATGAGAAACTCCTTAATGTTCTTGAATAGGATAATCCATGAGACTCCCAAAACAATACATTGCTGTAGTTGCCTCCCAGAAGTTAAAAATAAATTCCTGTTGCTGAAGCATCCATGTATTCAGGCACAGGACTTGGAGGCTCAGAGCTGTATCTGACTGGAACGTCTCTAGACTGTGTCCTAACTTTCATAGTCCCAGACAATGCTATGGAAGCTACCAAGGGAAGGAAACAATCTCAACTCCTACCAAGTTGTGAAACACACAAACCACAATGATCAAGATTCCAAGATGCCGCTAAATGTGCAATGCTGGCATTCATTCTTAGTGGTAACCAGCATCTGTCTAATTGGAGTTTAGGAACATATAATAGGAGGGAAATCATGTTGAATACTGGAAATCTAGTCAAAGACACAGGACTTGTGAGGTCATATATCTTAGAGGAAAATCTACTACTACCACTTTACTAAACCAGCATAATTCCTAACGTCATTTATAAACATTTATACCCACCTATACAAGTCTAGTTAGCAATGAAAAAAGCTTCTCTTTGTAACAGAACACTAAAAAGACCAATACAGAAAACCAGGACTGGTCACAGTGCAGAGATCAACTGATTGAGAGGAGCCCAACACCAGTGGATATACCTACAATACAATTCCTGCTCCTAATGCTCAGGGAATGTTGCAGAAGAGGGGTCAGGGAGATTGTTGAAGCCAGAGGTCCAGGGAATCTTCCTTGAGACTGTGTCTCCCAGAAATAAAAGGGAGACTTCACCCGTGATACTTCAGCCTAAATAAAACCAGAACAGTGAAAACGCCAATAAACACGATAACACACAAAGGGGATATTTCACAGAATCCATCCCTAAACAACATAGTACAGACAACTAAGGGATGCTGAGAGTGAGAAAAGTCATCTTTCTCCTTGGATGAGTCAATTGATTATCCAGTACCAGGCAGTCTGCCTTGAAACCATGGTCATGCAAACAACAATGAACAGACAAAGAAGATTCTATTTATATATTTGTGTGTGTGTGTGTGTGTGTGTTGTGTGCACGTGCATTAAGAATAACAACTATAAGAAGAAAATACAGGAATTTGAGGGGGCGGACATAGGAGGGATTGGAGTAAGATAGGGGAATGGAGGGAAATGGTGTAATTATGTTTTAATTTTTGAAACGTGTGAAAAAATAAACTTCCTTATAGTCAAGTACCAAGAAAGTCTGGGACCAGTCTCTTTTAGTTTTATATTAAATGGGTCTCAGAAAAAGACATTCTAGAATACTGAAAGAAAGATGTATTAATGAAGGGACTATTGTAAGTGTACTCAGTTTCTTGAATCAAAACAAAACCAAAAACTAGATGATGGGATGTCTTAGGATGGGCCATAGTGCAAATAGCTGATTGCACAGGAGAGGCAGCTGAGCTTCTGTAGCCGAAGAAGATAACTGTAAGGATCCAACTCCAATGAGCTCTGATTCCGGGAGGGCTTCTGTTTCTACCACAGTGTAAACCTGATGTAGATCACTTACTTCTGCTCACTCTTTTTTTAGTCTTTTATTGATCTTATTGAGCTATACATTTTTTCTCTCTTCCTCTCGTCCTCTCTCTTTCCATTCAAACCTCAGGTACCATAAAGACCAAACCCAGTGGAAGTAACTAGAACAGTAAGAAAAGGACAGGACAGTCACTGGAGAAAGAAAAGATCAGTACAACTGGAGACAAACTCATAAATATTCAGTTGCTGAATGAGTTCCCCAAGTCCCAGATAAGCACTATGTTTAAAGCATTCAGTGTGCACTTTGACTGAACTCTTGTCATAGGTTCTACAGTGATCAAAGGTACAAAGCAAAAAATGTTATAGAAGGAGCAGGATGATAGCTCCATCAGTAGAGTTTGCCAGATAATCATTAAGTTCTGTGTTCAGTTTGCAAAGCCTATATTAACAAACAAGCAAACAAGGCATGGTGGCACATGATTATATTTCCAGCACTAAGGAGAAAGAGACAGGCAGATCTCCAGGGCTTAATGGTTAAGCAGCCTAGTCTAGTCTGCAAACACTGGTCATTGAAGAGGCCATGTCACAGAAACAGCAAGGAGGATGCCATCCTCAGAAATGACACATAAAATTCACCCCTGCTCTCTTTTTCCATGTGTACACTTGTGCATGTGTTCTGGCTCATAGGTGTGCACACAAACAAATAGTTTCAAATATACATATAACATACACAAAGCATATGATAAAAGTTTGTCCCTTGACTGGTTTAATGTGGTTCTTTAACAAAATGTTCTATTCTATCTATAACATGGATGCAGGTGTATTTGATGTATGCAGAACTGGGTGGGGGATCTGAGAAACTGTGGTATATGTAAAGACTAGAAGACAACTTTGTGTAGTCTGTTCCCTTCTTCCACATTTACATGGGCTTTGGAGATCAAACTAAGTCACTAGGCTTGTGGGATAGGTGTCTTTTCCTGCTGAAGCATGTCAGTGGTCCCAACATCTGATGAGAGTCTTAAAGCACAGGTGGTGTAGTGATAATAATTATTTACTGCATATTGCTCCTTAAATATTTATTATCAAAATCATATTCAATGCTTACTATGACTGTGTGGGCACATGTCTATATTTATCATTTGTTTTACCAAGAGACACTGAAGTTCCAGTGACATCAAGTAACAGACCGGTGGGATGAAGCAATAAACGGGGAAGGCAAACATCCCGTGATGTTTATTTCTAGTGCTTTAGCAAAGTATGTACTCAATTCAAAAAATTTCCCAAAGAAAACTAACTTTTGCATCTCTCTTACAATAGTATACAGCAGACTAATGGACCGTAATCTGCATTGGCATTGCTGCATTCCAGAAGAGATAGGTTTGTTGAGAAAAAAAAAATTTAAATTACATTAGATTTAAAATGTTCTATATTTTCATTACCCAGCCCAGTGTTTTCTAACTACATTTAGTTGTAGAAATGAGATATATGCTACTACACTAAGTGATAGAATTTAAAATGTAATATGTCTACTCATTTATTTATTTCAGTGTGGTGTGTTCAGATGTGCTTTTACGTGCTCATGTGTACCTACCCTTGTGTATACACAAGGAGGCTAGGAGATGATGATAAAGGGCTTCTTTTTTGCCAGAATTTCTCAATGAACTGGGAACTTGCAATTTAGGAGGGACCTGCTGTCCATTCAGCCTCCAGGTTGCACCTGTACCCAACCCTTTAACCTTAGGCTTACAGGCACATGCCAACACTCTTGGCTTTTTTACACGGTACTGAGTATTTGAACTCAGGTCCCCATGCTTGCCCACAAAGCACCTTAACCACTGAGCCATCTCCCCAACCCTGAATTTAAATTTAAACGAGAACGCACAGTTAATTGACATCATATTGCCTTGGGTAAATATAGTCAGGAACTTCTAGTCATTTTAAATACCACTTTTAAGGGGTGGATCTTGAGCAAGAGGAAAAATATTCACTAGGTTTATGTCAGACACATGATACAAAAATGAATAAAATGTGACACTTGAATTTAAGAACATAGGAGTTTAATAGAAGACATAATAATTGAATACAAGAGAATGAATTTTTGGAATTTATTAACTATTTGACATACAGAAAGTAACTGAAATGTATCAAGAAACATTTCATCACAGAGATCTACTGACTCACAGTAGTGACCAAGAACTGGATGCATTCTACCAGTCATAGCAGAAGTGCAAAGGAACATGGAAGATGTCAAGGGGAAGCTGGCAGTTAGCAAGAATGATTGGCAGATGACAGTGGCTCATCGAGGAGGTTGGGTGGGGAAAAGCTAGTCAGAGCTGAAAGTTTGCATCTGGAGGAAACACTATACCTGAGCAAGTCCCTCTGACAGTTGGGTCCAAAGGAAGGTGTTATGGTTGGGCGTCAAATGTCCCCTGCTGGCACACGTAGTGAACACCAGCGAGCTAGTTGCTATTTGAGGAAGTCCTGTAGCCTTTGGGAGGGGCATACAACTAGAGAACAAACCCTTAAGTTTATAGTCTGACTCTGTTCCTCACTGTCTTCCCTGATGTGAGCAGGCAAACTCATGCCCTTGCCACAACAGCCAGGAGCTGTTTCCCACCACTGCCTCCCTCCCACCAAGATGTCTTGGGTGTTCAAACTGTGAGCCATATAAACCCTTCTTTTCTCTCTCAGGCATTTGGTAACAGCTATGAGACTAGTAACTAATACAAAGGCCATACTTAACTTCTCCACCCTCTGAAGGAGCTATAGAAATGTACATTTGCATTTGGGATAGATCTAATGGCGGTAGGAGAAGCCACCACTTTCCTTCTCTCTGAGTGTCCAAAATATGTTCCAAGGGAGGCTAAAGAAAAGAGACCTTTTTTGAGGACGTTCAATTCAAAGCCATATCTGTCACAGAGTTGGACCTTGAATGACATGCTCCTGTTCTGACTGTTGTTCATTAGAATTGAATGACATGCTTCCTGTTCTAACTGTTGTACATTAGAATTGAATGACATGCTTCCTGTTCTAACTGTTCTTTGTAAGAATTGAATGACCTTCTCCATTTCTGTTTCTTATCAGGGGAAAGTCGAGGGTTGCCCCGTTGCTTGACTGAAAGTGAGGTGAGAGATGAGTTGAGATAGAAGGGAGAGAAGAGAAATTTGACTGTCATTAAAATAAGATTCTCGAACACATCTTGCCGACAATTATAGCTATTGAT
Source organism: Dicrostonyx torquatus (assembly GCA_028555095.1). Lineage (NCBI taxonomy): Eukaryota > Metazoa > Chordata > Mammalia > Rodentia > Cricetidae > Dicrostonyx > Dicrostonyx torquatus. Next base: position 6,721,554 of record JAQHUG010000011.1, read on the forward strand.
AATTTTGTGTCTTAAGAGGGGGAGAGAAGGGTTTGACTCTCAAGAACTCTTCTTTATATGCCAGCACAACTTCCTTTCTTGTTCTTTCAGATGAAGGTCAGTGTAACTCATCACCAACCCTTCCAAACTCCACGTTCGCACGTCTCCTGAGGGAAGCAAATATTTTAGCAATTCATTTCCCAGTTGCTTATAGTGTGGTATGTGGCATAACCAAGTTAAAGCAGTGTTTAGACAAGCATCCGAATCCTGATGATGAGGAAAACGCAGATAACTTTGCTGAGGTTGCTGCTCTCCTTCTCCAGACACATAGCTTGGGCTTCAGTCTTCTCTCGAGAAATTCCTTTGTCCAGACCTTAGTTGGAATCTGGGATTCTGCATTTGAGATAAGAAGAGGAATGCTGATGCTCTCGGATAGCAGTTCTCAAACCATGGACTGTGATCCCATTGCTGGGGGCAGGGGGTGGCTGTTGGAGCAAAGAACTCTTTCACAGGGGTTGCCCAAGACCATCAGAAAACACAGATATTTTTACATTATGGTTCACAACGGTTGTAAAAGCTCCAGTTACACAGTGCTAACAAAATGATTTTATGGTTGGGGTCACCACAACATGAAGAATTGTCTCAAAGGGTCACAGCATTAAAACTACGGAAAGTCACTCTAGCCCTAGCCTTTGAGAAAGAAGACAACGGGAAGTTTTCATGGTTCCTATTGGAACATTTCTTCCTGTTCCCTTATATAAAACTCACCACTGTTGGGGTTTCAAAGCCTTTTGTGACAGAGCAGTCCAAGCTACGTAGTTTCAAATGATAGAAATTTCTTCCTCTTCTATTATGACTTCACAGGACGAACATTGAAAATAAAAGTGCTGGTTCAGCCGTAGTGACAATTTGCAGCTAGACTGCCCCTTTCCAGAGGAATCAATGGAAGTTTTCTGAGGCAAAGCCTAGTGGGATACTATAGCCACAGCAGTTTGCCCTTGAAGGGGATTATGGGAGCCCATCTCCTTCTTATCACCTTCCATGCCCCAAACAAGAGATAAACAGTTTGATTAAAACATGTTACTGTCATGATTTTCTTGATGTCCTCCACCATGTCAATAAGAATAGATCTTGATTTCTTTATAGACTGATTACAATAGCTAGTTTGTTACAGTGATAGAACCCTGAATGACTTAGCTACGCTCCTTCTAAAGTTTCTAAGTAACCCATTTTCATTTCTTCCAGTTTCAGGACTTGTGAGACAACTTGATTGCCGTCTCTCTCTTTGTGTTTGTGTGACTATTGCTGGCTGGTTTTATCTCTAGCTCACATAGATCCATGAGCAGTACTGGACTACAGATCACTCTGACTTAGTGTGAACTCACTGTATCTTGATTACATCTGCAGACACCGTCATCCACTGATGTCATAGTTCCAGGGACTGCTGCTTAGTCTTAAAAACCATTAGGAGGACACGCAAATCAACTCTTAGCAAAGGTTTTAATTTTAAAAATGATTATTTTTGTTTTCCTAACAATTCAGTTTGAGTAACATATGGTTTGTATAAAAGCTGAAAACCATGGATTTGCCTCTGACTGGTGGTTCCCACACATGTCCTGATCTACTCTGCACCACCTCTTGCCTGTTTCACATGACCCACACTTTTCCAGAAAACAGCTCACAGAATCTCTTAATGCATTTTTCATCCATGACCTTGACCTGGCAATGGGTGCTGCTATGTTGTATTCATCACAGAAAATCACCATTAGCCAGGCTTCTGTCTTCCACCTGGAGGGTTCACTTCTCTGAGTCATCATCATCATCATCTTTCATTCTCCCTCCTTCTTTTCCTCCTAACACTGTGCCAAGGAACTCCTTCCCACCCGCAATTTTATTGCTGCTGCAGACACAGGACATAGCTCTCTTATCTTTGTGGAAATGGCGAAACGCCTAATCCCTCAAGTAAACTAAAAGCATCCTACCCATCTGTTTCCCATTCATCCCCAACTCCAAGCATGCCTGTTTCTAGGCTGCCACTCTGGACCTTTCTAAGCCCCATCTGCTCTTCAGAGGCCAAGCTCTCTAACACAGGGACCATGAGCTGCTGAGGGGGCCACTGCAGTCATTATGAGAATTCCACCCTTATTGATAAAACACTTCTAGTGAATCTGATTATGTATGCAAACACATCGCCTGTCACAAATACTGCCCAGGCTTATGGGAGTTAGTTTCAAGCTGCCATGCATAATGATGAAGAACAAAGTATAATCAAAGGATATTAAAACACACTATTAGCAAATTCACATCCAATGGTAAATATTTTGCAAAGTTAAACAACCTTCAATGACATGAAATGCTATCTAGCTATATTATGTCTCTGAGCCCAATAATGAATAACCAGAATAGGATTGGGTAAGGTCTCATCAGAGTGTATGAGACCCAAACAATGCCATCAGTTAATCAGTCTCCTCAGACACTTACTTCCATAGAGACTTTAAGAGCCTCGTTAATGTTTCCAGGTCACCAGCAACAAGTATAGGACAACAAATCAATTTAAAACATACACAAGATGTTAACACCATCCTATCCTAGCTGTGGAATGGAGGGACGAAAGGCAGGATTGAATAATACACAGTGAGAGAAGATGGGCTCGCTATGTTCTATATTAGTGCAATGGGGGAAGAACTGCCTTTTCATTGGAAGTGACAGTTGAGAAAGAGTATGGAGGATGGAAAGGGCGACTTGAGACCGGAACACTCGGTTTAGGAAGGTGCATGTCAGCCTCCATAAACAGCAGAGAAGAAAACTGTGAGCCCAGCAAAGTGAGCAAAAGAGACAAGAGATGAGGCCAGAGAGATGATGGGAGCCATTTCTGCAGAGGAGTACTTCTTCAGCCTTCTCATGCATCAACTCTTTTAACCAGAGACATTTTGACAGAATATAGGGCACAGAGGCACATAACACGAATATACAAAGCCAATATTCACTGGTAATAAATCATGAAGAAATATAAAATAATACTTCGGCATGCACACACATACGTAATTTTACAAATTATTAAAGACTAAAGCAAATTTATCTAATCCATGCTATATACAGATTAGTCTTAAAAGAAACGTAGCTGGTTGCTGTGTGCATATGATTTTCTGCAGATGGAGGTTTTCAGGCAGTTGTGAGCCACCTAACTTGAGTATTGGGAGCCACACCCCTAACCCTCTGCAGGAACAGCAAGCATGTTTTGCTGAACCATCTCTCCAGCCCCATGATTCACATTTACTTTGGGCAAGAAGAAAAGCCATTCAAGTGGCCTCCAGGGGGATGACTTGATAAAATTGCATTTGATAGAATCCTTTAGTTGTCCGGACTCAAGGGTCACAGAAATGGGCAGAGGAAGAAAATGAAGACTGCTGTTAAAATTGTCGAGCAAGAGATGACGGTGACTTTGGCTTGGATATGCACGGAAACAATGCTGACAGAGGCCAGCACAGCTCTGTTTGGAACATGAAGATGACAGGTTTGGCTGACCTATGAGAAGGGGCATTGGGAAGAGAGATGACTCCGTGTTCTGGCCCGAGTCACTGGAAGGTTGGAGTAACCATAAGCAGAGACGGAAAAGATTGAGAAGGTTAAGAGGGAAGGACTGAAAGCCAGACGTTTGGTTTGGAATCTGTGCTTCTAGAGGCACGGATTCAGCTTGCATGTGGATTTATCAAGGGGAACTTAGATGTTGGGCTTTCGCTATCGTTAAAAATCCTGGCGAAGACAAAATAGAAACCATGGTTGTTCTTTATCAGCACAGAAACAACTTGACTTCATCCAAACTAAGCAGTCATTCTGTACACGTTAGTAACACATTTTACAGGGCCAGTTCTGGCTGGCTGCAATGTTCCCGTGGTTGCTAGGATAAACAAACCGTATATGCGTCCCTCTGGATGCCTTTGCTGTCAACATGTCAGCGTTTCCCAAACTGGCCTTGCTGGACCACACCAAGAAAGAAAAATTTCCTGATTAAGGGCTTTATTGTTTGTTTTAACATCAAGTGGTTTGCTCTTGTGAATTTCAAATTGTATAAAGGTGTTCTAGTTTCTGTTCCCTCAAGAGTGCCATTAACAAAAACGTTACTGGAGCTGTCTTGAATGTTGCTTGATAACTTGCTAGTGGTTTCACAGTCACAAATAAACAGTATTTAAAGATAAAATAGCATATTCCTAAAACTGTAGGTGGTCTCAATGGGGTTCAGGCTCTAACTATACAACCATGTGTATAAGACCATAAAAATGTGTGAATTTCACAACTTAGGCGATTTCTAATGAAAAACTAGAAGGGGGAGGGTGGAGATGGAGGAAGGGTGGATATTGGAGAAGGGAATAAGATATCTACATTAATGGGAGTCATTTTAAGATTTGCAAGAGACTTGTCTCTAGAGGGGATCCCACAGATTCTCAGGGAAGTCCCAGCTAGGTACTTGGGCAGCAGAGGAGTAGGTGCCTGAACTTAACTTGTCCCATAGTTACTTTGTTGAATATCTCAGTCGTCACCATAGAAATTTCGCATGATGGATGGAGATAGAGCCAGAGACCCACATTAACACCAGAGCAAGGGATTGTGCTACGAAAGTCCAGTGGAAGAGCAGAAGGAGGGAGAAGATGAGCAAGGAAGTCAGGAACATGAGGGACTGGCCCACCAACTGAGACAGTGTGCTCGATCTATTGGGAGCTCATCAAATCCAGCTGGACCAGGACTGAATGAGCATATGACCTAACCGGATCCTATGAATGTGACTGCCAGTGGGGACTGACTGAGAAGCCAATGATAATGGCACTGGGACCTATCTCTTCTGCATGTATTGAATTTTTGGGAACTTATTCTATATGGATGCACATCTTCTTAGACCGAGATGGAGGAGGGAGGGCCTTGGGCTTCCCATAGGGCAGGGTATCCTGCCCCATCTTAAGGAAGCAGGGGGAGGGCGGTGGGGTAGTGGGGGAGCGGGAGAGCCGGGAATAAGGGGAGTAAATGTAAATTTTTCTTTTAACAATAAAAAATTCATTTCCAAAAAAAAAAAAACCTAGAAGGAACATTTATATGATTCTTTTATTACTTACAATAATAGCTGCTTTATAAAGAGCAATATGATCACTTGATCTAGCAACAGAAATAAAAAAAAGAAATCTTGAAATAATTTACTTTTCTTTCTCTTTTTGTAAAAGAAGGGATACCCATTTGTAGGTGAGTTGTGTACTCTTCCAGTCAGAACACGTTTTTAACAGAAATGGAAATTAAGTCGTAGTCTGACAACTTAGTCATTTAATTAATTCCATATTTATTGAGACCCTAGAATATTGCAGATGTCAAGAAAATAAAAATAAAACATGTCTGTTTTCTTTGGATTCACAGGTAGGTTTGAAATTTGAGAGAGTAAATGAAAACTTTTCTTCCCTCCCCTCCTGCCTTCTTTTATTTTTCTTTTCTTTCTCTTTTCAGAGAAAGAAATTGATCCTGACCTTATAAGCCTCCTACCTCAGTTTTCCTAGTGCTTGAGTTACAGGCACACAGCCCCACATCTGGCTGCAACAAATTTTACAAAACAAATTAAGTGAAAGTATCTAAAAAGGTCCTCAGAGGAAATGAAAGTCAAAAACATTGCATAGCCATTGGTGATTAGAAAGTATAATGCTATATACATTTCCTGTGGTTTATCCCCCCCACTTCTGCAAAGTCATCTGAAACACTGTAACAAATGCCAGGCAACCTCCAAGTCAAGAGACAGCCTTCATCTGGACCCAGGAAATGACAAACACAGCCACCACCCTAGGTATTTCTGGATGGTGCTCTTTTAAACTAAAACTCTTCTCCCACCGTCTGGATTGATAGGTGACTTTGGAAGCTTTTCCTTCCAGGATTCTGAGCTCTCCCCCGAGAGAGCTCTGCTTTGCAAAGATGGGTGCTGATAAAGCCAGCAGTTTTCCAAAGTTAAATTGGTGCAGGCCTTTCTGCCCTGGCTCCCAGGCTGCTCTCACTTCCACAGAGAGGATGTCTTCTCCAGATGTTAATATCTATTTCTAAATTTCTTTCGCAGAAACTACTTTCCACACAGGTTAAACTACAGTGGTAAAAATTCAAAGAAGAGCTGGGCAGTGGTGGCGCATGTCTTTAATCCCAGCACTCGGGAGGCAGAGGCAGGCGGGTCATTGTGAGTTCGAGACCAGCCTGGTCTACAAGAGCTAGTTCCAGGACAGGCTCCAAAGAAACAGAGAAACCCTGTCTCGAAAAACCAAAAAAAAAAAAAGCAAAGAAGAGTGTCTTGGAGATTGCTAGTACCCTTTAGCTTTTTTTTTATTTAGTAAGTTCTATGTTTTAGATGGATGTATAAAAACACAAGAGAGTAAGTATTAAGGAGACGCTGTGTGATATTTTGTTTCACGTCTGCAATGTGCAATTTGCAAGACAAGTTGGTGTGTGTGTGTGGTGATGCATGCCTGCTACTCTAGCCATTGGGAGGAAGGAGCAAGGGAAGAGCTATATCAAGGCCAGCCTGGTTTACACAGTGAAGTCTGGCCAACTTGATCTACAGAGTGAGACCCCCATCTCAGAGAAACAAATCAAAGAAATGAATAAACAACGAGAAAAAAATCAGTTTAAGCATTTCTAACTCCTCAAATAGTAGTCATCTCATCACAGCAAAGACATTCACAATCCTCCCAGTTTTGTTTTGCATATATAGTCCGTTACTGGTGTTTGTGGTCATCGTTTGTGTAATAAGCAGATCTTTAAACTTTTATCTGTTAGTACATACTGTTCAACTTCTCCTCACCCTTTCTCCAGCTCTGGCAGCAGACTCCTTTCTGCTCTCATCTTATGTGAGATCAGCGTAGCTTGTGAGACTGTGCACCTCTTGCTCCTCTGTATCTGGTTTACATCACTTAGGACAACAGTATTGCAAATCTATTCCCTTATATGCCATGGAATACTTAGGCCTTTTATTGTTGTTGTTTTATCATCTTACAGGAGAACCCAGGCTGGCCTGGAGCTCATGACAATCCTCCCATGTCAGTCTCACAAATATAACTACTACAGGTATGAGTCATCATACCTGAGCAGGAAGACAAGCAGTAAAAAGAATATAAACATCTCATTTGCAACAATATTGTTGGAGAACTGATACTTCTGACCCTAGAAGCCAGCAAACCTCTGTGGGGTTATGGGTGTCAGAGTAAACTGCAACATCAATCAACTACTACACTCTGCCTTTTGTATGATTGTGTTTGGTTTACAAGTGTATTCTTGGGTGTATTTTCATTGTTTCTTAATAATGAAACCAAGTCCTACTGTGATAGAAAAGGAGACAAGGATTGAAACATTGACAAGGGCATTGGCATATTTATAAATGTGGCTTCATGACTAGATGCAGGCTTTTTCTGTTAGCCATCAGGAAAGCAGCTGAAAACCTAAAAATGTTGGTGAAGAAAATAGATCGTTTCCAAGTTCTAGTTTTACTGGGTCCTCTCTATCTTCCTATTCCTTTACCTTCCCTTCTCCAAATTTTACGTTCCATCTCAGACTTGCCACAAAGGTAAAGCCTTGGTATATGAATGGTAAAGAGGATGGGGTTCAGCTTCCTGGCCAGTGCAGAATCAGAGTAGAGGAAGGGATGCAGTTGGTACAAGATCAAGGAGCCTGCTTGGAAGCCTGAATTGTAGCTGCTGGATATGGTTCTACTTCTGCTGTGCTGGTGCAGAAGAGTCATTAGGACAAAATGGCTATGACTAAATTACCAGATCCAGTCTTTTTGTCTGCATATATGATTTATGTGTTATCAGTTTCACAATCTTAATCTTAAAACTGTGATAAAGGTGCCAATCATGCAAAGTAGAGACAAGTTAGCATATTTTGTAAACAAAGAAAGGCAGCCTGATTTTTTTAGCCTTCATATTTTTATTATTATTATTATTGTTGTTAAAAGAAAAATTTACATTTACTCCACTTGTTCCCGGCCCTCCCGCTCCCCCACTACCCCACCACCCTCCCCCTGCTTCTTTAAGATGGGGCAGGATACCCTGCCCTATGGGAAGCCCAAGGCCCTCCCC
>JAQHUG010000011.1:6734519-6745097 GCA_028555095.1 Dicrostonyx torquatus
TCAAAGGGGAGCCTTGCCTAGGGACTCTCTGGGATGTGGGACACAGAAAAGCTGGAGGAAGGGGAGAGGAAGTCTCCTAATCGAGCAGAGAGGCTGGGGGCTAGAGTTGATCTTACCCTCAGTTGAGCTGGTGGATCTGAAGCTGTGGCACTCACCAAGGACCCGCCGCCATGGAAAGGCGGCAGCCTGATTTTTTAAGATGAGAAAATAACTAAATTACTAATCTTATCATTTCCATTAAGCATTGACCCAAAAGTTCTTAATAGTACACTAGACAGGAAAAATAAAAATCGGACAAGAAAATGTAAATCTGTGTTCACTAGATGCACACTAGATGTGTTCATCATATGCAGACAGAAAGCATTTACACTGAAAAAACCCACTGCTGGAACTCATGAATGTGAACCCAATACATGCCACTTTTAATTTACTCAGTGTGGCAGTTTCTCAGAAATTTGGGAATCAATCTACCTTGAGGCCTAGCTATACCAATCTTGGGAACATACCCAAAGGATCCTCAGTCATACCATAAAGACACGTGCTCAGCTATGTTCATGGCATATGGCTATTTCTAATACTCAGAAACTGGATACTACCGAGATGCCCCCCAACCAAAGAATGGATAAAGACAATGTGGTTCATTTACACAATGGAGTACTACTCAGTGGTTACAACTACAACAAACACAACAACAACAAAAATGACATCATGAAATTTGCAGGCAAATGGACAGAAAAATCATTTCTAGACTAGAAAGAAGAACATAGTATGTGCTCACTCATAAGTGGATATTAAATGTAAAGTAAAGAATAACCAGGCTTCAATACACAGCTCCAGAGAAGCTAAGTAGCAAGAAGAACTCTAAGAGGAATTCATGCATTTCCCTGGGAAGATATCTTGGATAAATATGGGTTGGGGAGGGTGGAGGGAAATGGGTCAGGGAATGGAAACATGAGTGATTAGGTTGCTTGAGTTGAAGGTGGTATGGAGGGGGAGAGGAATGAAAGATGTGTCTTGGTAGAGGGGCAATTCAGGGTTAGGAAGAAACCCGGCACCAGAGAAACCTCCAGGATTCCACAAGGATGACTCCAGCTAAAACTCCTAGCAATAGTAAAGAGGGTACCTTGAACTGGCCTTCTCCTATAATCAGATTGGTAACTATCCTAGTTGCCATCAGAGAGTCTTCATCCAGTAAGTGATGGAAGCAGATGCAGAATTTCATGGCGAAGCACTGGGCCAAGCTCCAAGAGTCCAATTGAAGAAAGGGAGGAGGGATTATATGAACAAGGCGAGTCAAGATCATGATGAGGAACCCTTCAGAGATAGCTGGCCTGAGTTAGTGGTAGCTCACAGACATTAGGACATCAACTAGGAAGTCAGCATGGGACTGACCTAGACCTTTGCATGTGGGTGACAGTTGTGTAGCCTGATCTGTTTGTGTATTCCCTAGCAGTGGGATCAGATCTTGTCCATTGTGCATGAACTGGCTTTTTGGAACCTATTCCATATGGTGGGATGCCTTGCTCACCCTTGTGAAGAAGGAGGAGCTCAAATTGATATGCCATGCGTTGTTGACTCCTGTGGGAGGCCTACTCCTTTCATAATGTAGAAAGAGAGGATGTGTTGTTGTTGGTGGTGGGGTAGGTTGGAGGTGGTGGGAGGGATTGGGACAAGAGGAGGAAGGAAACCATTTGTTGGTATGTAAAATACATTAAAAAGCTTAGTAGAAAAGAAAAAGAGGGAGAAGAAGAAGAAGGAGGAGAAGGAGGAGGAGGAGAAGGAGAAGAAGAAGGAGGAGGAGGAGGAGGAGGAGGAGGAGGAGGAGAAGAAGAAGAAGAAGAAGAAGAAGAAGAAGAAGAAGAAGAAGAAGAAGAAGAAAGATTCATCTTCCTTCCTGTGCAGCATAGAAAGTTTCACTTGAGTAGCTCTAATTCCTTATTAATCAAAGCTGCTTCTTCAGTCCCAACCTAATGCTCCAACATAGCCAACAGAAACATACTCTTAGCCAAAATCCCATGAACGGCTCCTGTCCTGCCTCAGTTCCTAATAAAGATCTTAATCCACCTGGTGCATTTAATTATTCATGAGCCAGGCATCCACAGTCCATATTTTCTCAGCATTATTGTGTTCCAAGCTTGTGCTAGAATGGCCTGGTAAACTCTGCCTCCAACACTCAAAATCTTCTCCAGCCCAAAGTTCCTAGTGCTTTCACGTTAATCCAATAGTCCAAGGAACAAAAACCACATGGTTAAGTCTACCAAAACTATGTCTCACTTCTCTGGCTTCTTCTCTAGTTCCACGTCTGTTACTATGACAAACACCCTGGAAAGCAATTTATAGAAGAGATGGTTTATTTGACTTATAATTCCTGGTGACATTCCCTAACTGTAGAGAAGCAACAGTGCCAGAAACTTGTAGAGCTGGTCATAGTATATTCACAATCAAGAGCAGAGAGGAATTTATGCACCCACGCTGCCTGCTGCTTTCTTTGCTATCATTCTTCAACCTCAAACAGTTCAGGGCTTAGATCATGAAACTGTACACATTCTTCCCACCTCAGTTAACAAGCAAGACAGTCCCTACGGGCATGACTCTAGGCAAATTTGGCCTAGGATATCACTCATGTGAGACTGTCTTTCTTGATGATTTAGGTTGGGTCAAGTAGACAGTTAAAACTAATAAGAACAAATAACATAGGTTTAAGTATAAGCTTACTATAAACTCCAGCTATTTCATGCCAAAGTATTTTACAAAGAAAATATGTTCATATGAATATTTGATATGAATACTAAAAGAAGGCCTGTGATAATCCAAAAATAGAAGCCCTTGGGGATATTCATTGACAGATGCAGAGGTATTTTCCTAGAAAGTAGTTTATTAATGAAATGGAATAATGATCACATAAAGAAGACCACATGAAGGATGGATTGTGAAAGTGAATGTTGAGGACTGACCTGGACAAAATCACCTCTTACCAGCGTACAGGCATGGGAATTTAGAAATATAAGTAAAGAATATTGAGATGTGTGAAGAATAACAGAACAGAAACCATAGAATAGTACTGGGAAGGCATTCCTGTGATAAGTGAAATTGTCCATGTTTATTTATTTTTTTTTACAATGTTTATATCCAATATAAATGGGGGGGACAGTCATAAAAGACTTTGCCAACATGATACAAAGGAAAATTCAGACAGTCAATTGCTTTGACACGTTGAGGCATAAAATCATTAGCATTTTGTTGTCCAATTAGCAAAGCTGCACTAGATCACACATGCTGACGGCAGCCCTTCCTCAGGTGACCTCATCGTTACAAAAGAAGGAGAAGCATGTTTGAATGTCCTGACTCTTTGTCAGGATTGAATGGGGCTCTCGTAATGTCATAAGAACCAAGCAATCGCATTCTGAGTTGGGTCATGCAACTACGGTTGACCTCTAAACTCTCTGACCCTTAGACAAGGTGTAAATGGACCCATAGTTTGGGCCTCCACAGGGGAAGGAGAAATTTTTGGTAATAATGATGTTTTCGTTCCACATGATGATTAAGGGAAAAGCTTCAGAAGGATGTATGACTACCATGAATAATAAAATTGTACACTTGAAATGTGTTCAGAAGGTTCTCCTGTTACTGGGATAAGGAAATATGACACAGGAGATACTGATGCTGGATATGAGTTTTTTCAGTGGCATATATCACCTGCCACAAGAGAGACAATCAGCAGTGCATGCTATGAGGGGTGTACAAGTCCTTGCTATGAGTAGTTACAAGTGCTACTTGTTGTGAATTGTCTCTGCTGTGTTAGATATGTATCTAAAAAGCTATGTATCTGTTTCTCAGCCTGAGAGAGAATTTGCAAGTGGGAGACCTTTCACTAGATTGGGAATAGTAGGAGATTGTTAGTTTATTGGGAATGTGCTCCTGAGGGTTGCTTTTCTTCCTGTTGTCTTTCTGGGCAGGTAAATAATCCTTGCGTACCACCATGAGCTCCAGATGAATGAATGTGCTTCTGCAGTACTATAACAATAGGCCTCCGTACCTGAGAGCCAAAACTTCTAAAAGAGTAAGCCAGAAAGAGCCTCAAATTTTGTGTTGATTTAGCTTGATATTTATATTGTAAATGTATAGTAGCACATACCATTATTTTATTTCTTTTTATGTGTTTTATTTCTTTTCTTAAAAATTATTATTTATTTATTTATTTGTTTATTTATATTGTTAAAAGAAAAATTTACATTTACTCCTCTTATCCCAGGCCCTCCCGCTCCCCCACTACCCCACCGTCCTCCCCCTACTTCCCTGATATAGAGCAGGATACCCTGCCCTGTGGAAAGCCCAAGGCCCTCCCCCCTCCATCTCGGCCTAAGAAGGTGTGCATCCATATAGAATAGGTTCCCAAAAGGCCAATACATGCAGAAGAGATAGGTCCCTGTGCCAATATCATTGGCTTATCAGTCAGTCCCCATTGGCAGCCTCATTCAGAGAGTCCGGTTTGGTCATATGCTCCTTCAGTCCTGGTCCAGCTGGATTTGATGAGCTCCCAATACAAGTGCACTGTCTCAGTTGGTGGGCCAGTCCCTCATGTTCCTGACTTCCTTGCTCATCTTCTCCCTTCTTCTGCTCTTCCACTGGACCTTGGTAACTCAGTCCCTTCCTCTGATGTGAATGTGGGTCTCTGGCTCTATCTCCATCCATCATGTGAAATTTCTATGGTGACGATCAATATATTCATTAAGGTAACTTTGGGGAAAAGTCAGTTCAGGCACCCTCTCATCTGCTGCCCAAATACCTAGTTGGGGACATCCCTGTGAACATCTGAGATCCCCTCTAGAGACAAGTCTCTTGCCAATCATAGTTACCTTATTCCCTTCTCCAATATCCACCCTTCCTCCCTGTCCACCCTCCACCACCCCCAGGCTCTCTCCAGTTCTTCCTTCTCCCTTCTATTTTTATTTTATATGCACTGGTGTTTTTTCATTCACATATGTCTGTGTAAAGATGTCAGATCCTGTGGAACTGAAGTCACAGATAGTTGTGTGCTGTCATGTGGGTGCTGAGACTCTATCCCAACTACTGTGGAAAAGCAGTCAGTGATCTTAACAACTGAGCTATCCCTCTAGCACCAGCCATTATTGCCTTAATATCCAAGTGGAAATAGCGTGTACTTTACAGCCTTAAGAGAAGCATTCCTGCCAAGCATGGCATATCAGTAATATAACCGCTTACTTAAAAGGGGAGAGGACTTGGTGGGGTTTATAAAGGGAAGTGCAAAATAAACATATAGATTCATACAAACATTTAGGAACAGACTATCATGTAATTAAAGCAGTTGTCCACGGTTTTATGCCTCAATCCATGTGTCAAATGTCGAGAGAAAGGAAGAAAATCTAGGTGCTTAAAATACATTCTAAGGTACTTTTGAACGACATTGCAGAGTAAAAAACTTGACTTGACCTTCTACTGCTTCTCAGTGAAATGATAAACAAGGTAACAGTTACTTTAGAAAAAAAGAAAAGAAAAGAAAGTCCTCTGACCATTTATTTAATGTAATAAATGCACATTTCTTGCTCATGAAGTAGTGGAAATGGATATTACAGGTAGTTATACCATGTTTTCCCCCTATGCAAATAAGGACCCTGACTATTTTCACCTATTGAAGGAATAGGGGATTTCCCTGAAAGACATGCATGGTTTAACTTGCCAAGGACAAAGTGAGAAATTTAACTCCATTTCCTACATGTCTGAACCTGGACATGGCAGCTACCTCTGCCATTCATATTATCATGATGTGTATTAGTTGTAGCATCTTCTTTGCTGAAGGCAAGAATAGAAATTGGATTTCAGAGAGAAACATAAATTTTCATGGATTTTTACCAGAAGCAGAAAGTTTTCAACAACACCATAAATTATGTTGTTGATGAACAGCCCATCACATTTCAGGAATTTTGCCCCTAACCAGGCTCACACTTATAAAGATGATTGAGAGAAGCTATAGAACAGTATTTTGCAAAACCAGAGGGAGACATGGGACATTATTTAAGGGTTCATATTTACCACTGAATTACTCCATCGTTACTTTACTGGTTAGCTAAACTAATAAATAAAAAAATCTAAGGTTAATTTTTAGTGTAGCAAAACCCTTTCTAATGCCAAATTGTGTCTTAGTTAGCCTTTGCCTTTTAGCAATAATCTTGTTATTAGAGAATTAGTGGATCCAGAAGTTGGTTGTGGGTTCTAGTTATGTCAGAATATATATTCATAAACTCTCACCAACATGACTGCCCAAGTATGAGTTGAACAAGGATGGTAACAATGGACAGGCAAAAATAGATGGAGAGAAACAAGAAGGCCTAAATTGTCATGCCACCTCCTGCAAAGTCTCTCACGTAAGATGTGACACAAGCTTCTAGGAAGAGTGACCACAGAGAATTATGTGTGTACTATGCTTCCTGCATTGGAACCCTTGAACTTTTGGCATTACTTGCTTGTGTTCTAAGAAATGGACTTTGGTGTCTTCTGAAAGGGAAGATAGAATGGTTAAGTTTCCAGAGTTTACTGATGAGTTCTTGCCATATATAGGAGTATGTGATGCTCATGGAGGAAGATGGATTAAGGTCTGTGTTAAGGTTCAAGGGAAAAAGGATTTCAGGTTTAGTGCTTAGTAAATAAAGAACAAAAGGCAAACTTAATTAAGCAATTAAGACAGATTCAGCAAAAATGGGATAAGGATAGAAGAGAGAGATAAATGCTTATAAATTCTTGAGATTGGTTTTGGGAAAGGTTTAAAAAAGAGTTACAGTATGGAGAAGGAGAAGAAAAAAAGGTTTTTCTGCATAGATTGCAAATATACAAAAAAAACCTATAGACTGTGTGGCTGTTAACCACAACTGCTTGCCCTTCGCTCAAAATGCCATAAACTCATAGCCTAGATAAAGATTTATATCAAAACTAATGCCAAGATATGTCTAGCATGTCCAACAGAAGACTCACACCAGGGACATCTGTCTGATGAAAATCTGTTCTCATGTTTCTGATATAATGATTCTAAGAATAATCTGTACTACATGAAAAAAACAATACATGCTGGTAAGCAGTCTTTTCTGTTTAAAGGATGAGCCTCATGCCTAGTAAAGATGCATTCAGATGCAATTCCACTGTGTCTTGTGTCTGTTTGTCATTTGCTGACTCCTTACCTACCTATACCTGAGACCCTGTCCTGTCTGTTCCAGTGCTATGGGGTCCGTCGCAGGTAGTGCCCAATGTGGGGCTCAAGCTGTGCTTACTTCAGACATCTCTCAGGATAGGTAAAGCTATCTCTTCTCTTTTTTTTCCCAAAATTCAGGTAAGGATAGGACCTTGCTAGAGCATTGCAGGCTCACTGGTAAAGGATCACCAATTTAAGACAGCAAGTATGTAATGGAAAAATCATGGGGCATTCACATTCCACATTCCTTCTCCATACCTCCTCCTTTCTGTGTTGAGTCATTTGTTTGAAGGCAGAGGAAGCAAAGTTTCTTTTAAAAAAAATCATTAAATGACTTTTATGATTTTATTTTGAAAGTGAGTCCTTGGTTTCCTGAAGAGGGGACTCCTTCTCTACAAAACTGGAAAAAAAATAGGAATGGAAATGAGAAGGTATTATGAAAAGCATGGCCCTGGGGAAGACCCTACCTCTGCATTTTCTATTTAGGTTTAGAAAAATGATGTGTTAACTGATAAATCAAAAATGAAGCTTTTAACTGAGGGAACTCCTTTGGAGAAAGACAGAGTCTGATAAGAATCCTTATCAGAAAGGCAAAGAAAAAGAAAAAAAAAAGCTTGTAAAAACCCTATGACTACATATTATACCAGTAGTAAGACAAACTTGCTTAAAGCAAATCCTGAGGAGTATGGGTATGAAGATAAAAAAATTATTGAGATTTTAGAAGAGGAGGCAGCTAGATATCATGAGGGTGATGAGGAAAGAGTTCATTTTCATAATCAGGATCCTCTAAAATCCATTCACTATTCTCTGTTCCTTATAATAAAACAAAATACAGAAAAAGGAGGGCATTGCCTCCAAATGTAGGCTTTATGGGAGCAGTGCAAGAGGCAAGGAAGACTGGAGATAAGTCTCTCTGTTTCCCAGTTACAGCATTTGATTATGAACAGCCGCAATGGTAACAGCTGACCTTAAAACATTAAAAGAATTACAGATGGCAGTTAAATCTATGGGACCCTCCTATAATACTCTACAGATTTTAGATATGATAGGAAGTATATGTTTAAAACCATATGATTGGTATCAGACAGCAAAATCAATCCTGTCTCCAGGACAATATTGGAAAACAAAATATAAAGATGGAGAGCAGGATATTGTTCAAAAATCTCTCCCATAAAGAGGAGCAAAACCAACTATGGGCATGCTCACGGGTTAAGGAAAATGTGCTACTTTACAAGCTCAAACTAAAATACCAAAACAGTTTTTAAAAGAAGTTTCAAAATTCGCTGTTACAGCTTGGAGAAAGTTGTAAGTAGGGGAAGGCAAGACCACAGTCCTTGCTGGTATTGGACAAAAAGCAGATGAACCATATGAGGATTTTGTGGCTAGACTAAAAAAAAATTTAAAAAAATTTAAAAAAGCTTTGCAGAGAATGTTTGCTCCTTCAGAAGGAACTAAAATGTTATTAAAACAATTAGCTTGGAAAAATGCCACTTCCCTCTACAAAGAGCTTATAAGACCTATTAAATAGACAGGGACGATACAAGATTATATGAAAGCATGTATTGATGCCTCACCAGCAATGGTTCAAGGTATGTCCTATGTTGTAGCAGTTAAGGGACAAATGTTCAATGATACCTATATACCAGGACTTAATTTAAAAAAAAAAAAAACAAAAAAAAACCCAAGCTGGAGAGGATGCTTCTCCTGGTATGGCCAACCAGGACACATGAGTAAAAATTGTAACAATAACAATAAGAATATTTCACCAAAAGAAATTAAAAATAAGGATCCACCAGGGTTATGCCCTAGAAGCAGGAAAGGGAAGCACTGGAGAAATGTATGGAGATCAAAGTTTGATAAGAAAGGCAACTTGTTAAGTAACAACAAAAAAGCTGATGATCCAAAAAACAAGAAGAAGGGCAAGCCCACAGCCCTGTAGAAAAAAGAGGGTATTCAGAGCAAAGGGCATCTAGCCTTAATCCTAAAGCACCTAGATTTTAATATATTTGACTTGCCTGGGGCCACATCTTGAAGCATAGGTTTGGATCTTGCTGTAATAAAAGATTATTTCTTATGTCAGACAGATGGGACACAATTAGTAGACTCACATTTGCAGGAAACTTTGTCTGATGGGCTAGTAGGATTAATCACTGGCATAAGTTCTAATTATAAAAAAAAATTTTAAAGCTCTACCAGGAGAAATAGATGCTGATTATACTGGCATTATAAAAGGAATGATTCATCCATTAAAAGAAACTATTCAGTTACATAAGGGCCAACAATAACACAAATATTGTTATTAATTATGTAAAGCTGCCTAACCCTGTGCTAAAGGAACATAGAGGGCAAAAAGGGTTTAGCTCTATAAAAATAATTACATGGGCACAAAAATCATCAAAAAAGGGCCTTTTAAAGGCAGTAAAGTTAATAAAAGACTTATAAAAAGGACTTTTAGATACAGGAACGGACAGATCCTGTACAGCAGGCAAAGATTTTCCCTCTGCTCGGCCTGTTACCAGAACTTCATCCACCTTACTAGGATTGAAAATGGCTAATAATGTAGAAAAAAGTACAAGAAGATTAAAATGAAAATGTAAAGACCTCAAGGATACTTTTTGTCTTTATGTAATAAGTTCTTTACCCTTCTCCTTGTGGGGAAGAGATATTATGGAGGAAATGGATATAAAGTTACTTACATCAGACTCTTTGAGTCTGCAAAATTTTTCATATGGGCCACAGGCCTTAAGCATCCAGATTCCATTATGTGAAAAAATGGTCAGCCTGTATGGGTGGATCAATGACCCCTAACAACAACAACAAAAAATACAGACTGTATAAAATCTGTATTTAAAAAAAAAAAACAATTTTTAAAAGGCCATTTAAAAAAATCCATTAATAATTAAAATACACAAAATTTTGTAATAAGAAAGAAATTATGAAAATGGAGGCTCTTAGAAGACTTAAGAGCCATTAATGAAACTGTGCATGGTACAGGAGTGCTTCAACCAGGGCTTCCTTCAGGTATAGCTGTGCCTCAAGGATATTATATAATTGTTAGTGATTTACAAAATAAAATAAAAATAAAATAAATGCCTTTAACTTCTTAAAATTGGTTTTACAAAAATTTAAAAATAGTTAAGAATATATAAAAGTATTTTGTGAGGAGCCACACTCACTATTCGCCATTACAAAATGGCGCTGACATCCTGTGTTCCCAAGCGGTAAACAAGCTTGCTGTGCAGACGCGAAGGGATTTTCCATTCCTTGTGCTCTGCCTCTCCCGTGGCGTCATCTTGTGCGATGGGTTGCAGCCAACCAGGGGCTGACACGTCCTAGGCGAGGAGAAGCCTCTATTTAAGGGAAGGGTTCCCCCGCCT
>JAQHUG010000011.1:6746271-6774309 GCA_028555095.1 Dicrostonyx torquatus
TCTCTCTCTCTCTCCTTCTGACTTCCCCTTACTCTCTAATCTTACTTCCAATCTACTGGCTGCTTGCTCGGCCTCTTGATGTATGGAATGTTTTTATTTAATCTTCTTTATAATAAGGAGAAAGTTCTTGGATTAAATGTGTATTCTATGGCTAAGCCACACCACAACTAGAGACAGTTTTCTCCCCCAAATAATGTAATCTTGGGGTTTATACTGTGATCAAATATCCTGCAGCAGAAGTGGAAGAAAGAAATTATTTAACCACATTATAATCCCCAAAGTAAAAGAAAATTATTGAAAGATTGAATCAAAATTGAGAAAATGACATTTCTTGCCCTATAATGTCAAGTTGGGGTCAGGCACAGGGATGCAATTCATCATAGCACATATATTTGTGGGCTTGATTTTATGTTACCTGGAAGACACATAATTTTGTCTTGTTGAGTCTTCAATTTGCCAAATTTCACTTGTGTGTATGTTTGGCTGGTAAGAATGACAGCCAAGCAATGGAATTCAGAAATGCTATCTTACAATATTAACATCCAAGGCAAGATTCAAAATTAAAAACTATTAAGTTCCATACTATCATATTTTTGCTATATATAAGCACATATATAGGGGTTTGTGTTTAACAAGCTGAAAGGAAAAAAATGCCAAGATCTGTAAATTCCATTTTTGAACAAAATGTCACTCAGGATAGAAATCATTCAAAGATGAAGAAAAGTTTTAAAAATAGCCACATCCTTTCTACAAAGATTTTGTCACACAAATTAAATACCACAACTAGAAAAGAAAGCAATGCTCTAAAAGTAATTACTCTATGAGATGCAGACTTTGAAAACAACCTTACCCTCTGGCCAACTCAATACAGAATAGTGTATGAAATGACAGGCTAGAGGAACGCCACAGGCTGGAAAATAGGTTAAACTTCATTAATGAAAAAGCTATTTTTCAGCCACTCCAGAAGTAACTTAACAACACATATTTCACATCAGTGTTATTTCTAATGTTGCTTGTGCAATAAGAAGCAAAAGAAGAAAGCAGAGATGAATTATCAAATGTCATGGCTCAGAGAGTGGGAACAAGCAATGCGGGCCAGTTTTTTACCGACTTGACACAAGCCTAGACATACCCAGCAAGAAGAAATCTTGATTGAGAAGTTGCCTCTGAGAGAATTGGTGGTGAGCATATCTGTGAGGCATTTTCTTGATTAACTATTGGTATGGGAGAGACCTGGTCACAACTGGCAATGCCATCATCACTGGGTAGGTGGTTCTGGATGCAAGCTGAGAGAGACAGAGAGAGCAAGCCAATAAGAAGAAATACTCAGTGGTCTTTGCTTCAGTTCCTGCTCCCAAGATCCTGCTTTCATTCATGCCTGGCTTTCCCTCATGGATGGGCTGTGATGCAAATGTATAAGCCTTTTCCTCCCAAGCTTCTTTAGTTCAGTGTTTTATGACAGTATCAGAGAAGCAAATTGGGACACTAGCAATGACAAATTGCTGCTCTTAAAAAGAAAGTATTCCACACAGCAGAGTTCTAGTTCTCTAGCCCTTACAGTCTTCAGGGTGCATTTATGTGCTTGTGGAGACACACACACACACACACACACACACACTAAAGTAATGATCAAAACAAAAGTGGCTCCTATTGAGAATAATGGAAAATAATGGAATAAATGGGAAGGGCTCACAAAGAAAGGGAAGAAGGAGAAGTAATGTAATCATATTTCAATTAAAAATGTAAAGGATTAAGGAAATTAGTGAAACAGAAAAGGTGTTCCAAATACCCCAGAAAGAATAAAGTCACTCTTTATTAACAATAAATCCCGGTGGAAATGCTCTATTAGTTGATATTTTGAATCAAAACCTGAAATTATAAAAATGGAGCATCAAAAACTCGATACAATATAGCAAAAGTTCTTGAATTTGAAAAACTAGCACCAATATAAACATTTACGTAAGGACATATGGGACACACAGCAAATGAAATCAAATTTCTTTATAGGACATTGTACTCCTTTCAGACTTGTACTGAGAATTGCAATTTGGAGACAAATGAAAATCGTGATAATTTTAGGAGAAAAACTGTACGTATTAATGTGAAAAAAGAATAGGTCAAAGTGTTGGAAGAGCCTATCGTTTTTTTTCTTTGTTTGTTTGTCAAGGCAAGGTTTTTCTGTGTAGGCCTGGCTGCCTGGGAACTCACTCTGTAGACCAGGCTGGCCACATGCCTCTGCCTCCAGAGTGCTGGGATTAAAGGGGTGCACCACCAACACCTGGCGAACATATATTTTTAATCAGTTGAAAAATGAGGGACTGAAATCCAGTTTCTTGAAATGAATGCATGAATCTGTTCTCATCAATTTTTAAATGCTGAGTGTGCCTCACATTCAGCTTTTCTTGTGGCTAATCATTATTAACAATCTTAGCGTTGTTTGGCAAGGAAAATAAAATAGTGCTTATAAAAATTCCAATGTAATTTTTTAACCTTTTCTTTGATTTTTGAGATCATTATATAATTATAGCAGTCTTCATTTCCTTTCCTTCCTTCCAAACATGTCCAAATACCTCTCCTTATTCTCTTTTGAATTCACGACCCCATTTCTATTATTTGTTATTGCTTGCATATATGTATAGGCATATGCATATATTTATTCTTAAATATAACCTGTTAAATCTATGTAATATTAGTGGCATGCATATTTCCAATGTTGAGCATTTGATAAAACATAGATAATAGTTTTTTATATTATCTTAGAATTAAAGAAATAAGCATAAATTCTTGCATTTCTATGCAATGCAGTATTATTTATTTATTTATGTAAAAGAAGAAAAGCTCTTTAGAATAAGCCAACAGTAAGTACTATTCTGATATCACCCAGAAAATTTGCTTAGTGGGTTTTGTTTTGTCTTTATTATCTTTACCATCATTTTGTCTAACACTGTGATCTCTCAACTAGGCTATAAAATATTTATAATGATATTTTTTGATATTTCCATTCCCTAATTTCTCTTCTTCTCCATTCTACCAAATGGCTTTAATTATACTCTAAAAGATAAATTGGGTAACACCTCTCCATCATCCTATTATGTTTTATTTTTCATAGTATCACTTATTATTTTCTCAAGATATATTGCTTACTGGCTAATTACCATTCTACTTCCACGTACATAAATTTTGAGAACAGAGATCTTTTCTGTTTAGGTTGTTGCGTTGGCAAAAGTAGAATGATTCTAGATAGCAACTCAACGTTTCTGAATAAATAAACAAATGAATGTTAAGGATATGACTAAACTATGAAGGTTTTTTTAAGTCAATATACTCACTTTGACAAGAACTCAACATGTATGAAATTATTAATCAAAACTGTGTGAGCTATTTGTCTTTATTTCCAGTGCTTCACTTTCGGGATAATGGAGTTGTGAAATTGCCTTCAAGGGATATTTTGTTATTTAAGTTCTAAGAGTGACAAGTTGAGGAGGGATTGGAATGCTAGGGATGAACAGAGCTCAAAGTGACACCACACCAGTGAATGCAGCACTTTCTCTATTACTTCCCAATGGAAACTTGTGCTCTCAACAAGATGGCTTCCATTCTGCTAAGATTGTCCAAAGAGAGGTCACAAGAAATGGGAGGAGGTAGAATGAAAGAGGCATAGAGGGAGGGATGCAGGGAAGGAAAAGGGGGACAGAAGAGGAGAAAGGGGTAGAAGAAAGAAAGAGAGGAGGAAGAGAAAGAGAGGGGGGAGAGAGATAGAGGGAGAGAGAAGAGAGAGAAAGAGGGAGAGAGAGGGAGAGAGAGAGAGAGAGAGAGAGAGAGAGAGAGAGAGAGAGAGAGAGAGAGAGAGAGAGAGAGTCAAATGCCAAATGTGATTCTCTGGATTGGCTCTGGACTCAGACCCCAGCAGTTGTGGTGGAGCACATTTTTCTCAGCAGCGGCAGGAGGGAGAGCCCCATCCTGCCAGCAGTAAGTGGATTGTGTGTACTACTGAGTTTTTCAGTCTTTGGAAAAATCCTAGTGGGATCTGTGGTGATGTGGAATGTAAATTTAAGAAGAGCTATAGCAAAGATCTGCTGCAGATTTTGCTTGAGCTTGCCATCAATGAAATACTTGAAAATCTTTCTTTGATCATTGAACCGTATATTTACATAACACAAAGGATTTTGAAGGCAAGATAAGGTATCTTGAGCAACCCAGATATGTTCTTTAAAATAAACACAGGCATGAATTCTTGCGAAATGCTGACCAGGGTGCACAAAAGTATTTAACCCCCTATATGATTATGTCATGGGCATTTTAGAATCACACTTAAGACTTTCTGCTGAGCTGTTTTCATATTTGGATGAAAAAGTAAAAGTCTAATTGCATTTAATCAAACTACTATAGTAACTACAGATATTTAAAATAAGTTTTCAAGGATTTGTAAAATATGCACAGATAAATTGGACTTCTAAAACACCCTCTCTACTTCTAGTTTGAATATAAAATAATGAACAGAATGAGCTAATGAAGTCATAATTACAAAATGGCTTATAAGAGAAATCCTGAACCAGCATTTTTGTATTTACCGATTTGAAGTATTTATTGATCATTCTTACATGTTTCATTTGGTTTCAGGCTTATGTAAAATCATGATGCTGAAAGAATCTTTAGTCCAAGGACACCATAGTGTCTCTGTTTTTATTTTATTTCATTTCATTATTAGGTGTGTATCCCCTAGAGAGTTAGTCTCTTGGTGCTGATCCATGCCCCTCCCCATATCTTTCTACATATTCTTTTTGCCTTATCTTTTACCCCATCTCCATTCCTCGGAGTCTCCCGCTGACGTACAGAACCACTCTCTACCAACCACTTCTCTTTTGTGGAAAAGCCACACTGGGCTGGGATTCAGGTGTTGTGATCTTGGACTTGTTGGGTGGTATTTCATGACCTCCATTCCAGTATCTCTAAACCTAACCGTACTCCTATTGTAGGCAGCTGTCAGGATCCCCTCATCCTAGCCCATATCTGTCCACTGGTGAAGTGATTCTCAACCTGTGGTTGTAAACCTTTTAGGGGCTAAATGACCCTTTCATGGGGTTGTGGACGAGCATCAGAGAGCAGAGATTTTACATTAAAATTCATAACAGTATCGAAGTTACAGTTATGAAGTAGAAACAAAAATAATTTTAAGGTTGGGAGTCACCACGCCATGAGGAGCAGTAGTAAAGGTTCACAGCATTAGAAAGGTTGAGAACCACTCTTCTAGGGACTCTGTCCCTTTGTGTAGACCCAGGCTCTCCCTACTTTTTCCCATGACCCTTTCAGCCTTTCCTTCTAGCCCATCTCTATTTCCGCTTAACTCAGGCTGCCCAGCAGTACCACTCTCTACCAGAGACTCCACTGTCACGATACTCGGATAGGACACAATATGGGCAACAGCAGTTATAGAATAGAATACCCACCCAAAAAGTATAAGACTAGATATCTACACTAAGAAAAAATATATATAGGTAAATATATATATAGTCAAAATGTATATATATATAGGCAAAAATGCAAGCATGGAGGTACTAAGACGATATGCTTCCTCAAGAATCTAGAAACATTATTGCATTAGGCTGTAGGGAAAGCAATGTAGATGAAGCATAAGACAGGGAATTTAGCAATTATGAATATGTCCAAGGACATTAAAGAAGATATGAATAATGCTTTAATGAAGACTATGAAAATACAAACTTCAATTGAATGAAATTATTAAAACAATTGAAATATTTAAAGTAGAATTTAATAAAGAAATAGAATCACTAAAGACAACCCAAACTGAAAAGAAGTTAGGAATTAAAAGGTCAGACATCATTATTTGGTGTGTTGAACTGTCCAAGGATTTATATTAAGTCATGATTTATTACTTTTTGGCATATTGTTGATCTATGTTCCGTGAGTGGAACTGTTCACAATTTATTATATAATAATGCATAATTGTAATCATGTTTCATAATGTTAATTGGGCATATAGTCAGCCATTTGTGTGTACTTTTATTTATTATATTACTGTGATGACTATTCTTAGTTGTCAACTTGACTACATGTAGAATGAACTACAATCTAGAAACATAGAGCACGCCTCTAAGAATTTTTGCTTGATCTGAAGTAGGTGAATTTATTTCTAGTTTGAACCTTTGATTTAGGAAGACACAAATCTTTAATCCAGCTCTTGAGTTGAACTGAAGTTCAGGAAGATCCACCTTTACGTTTGGGTCACACCTTCTGCCGGAAGCCTATATAAGGACATGGAAGAAGGAAACTTTTCCTCTTTTCCTGCTTTCTCTTGCCTTGCTAGCAAGTTCATTCCTTCACTGGCATTGTAACTTCTTTAAGATTCCAGCATGTACTGAAGACCAGCTGAAACATGTGGGCTTGTGGAGTGAGAAACTTCTGGGTTCTTGAACTTTCCATTCATAGCTAGCCATTGTTGGATTAGTTGGACCACAGACCATAAGTTATTTCAATAAATCTTGCATATAAAGAATATAACATATATGGAATTTGGTAGAATATATACTCATAGATAGATAAATAGACAGATAGATTTATTCATCCTATGTTTGTTTCTGTAGAGAACCCTGAATAATACAATTACTTAACATTTCTAAATTAAGATATTATCATTAAAGATTATCATCAAAGATTATCATTAAAGATTAAAGATTATGAACATTTGTTTCACAATGGTAATTTAAGATCTTCTGAAATTATAATCAGTATAATATAAAGGATGTACACTTAAAGGTGTTATTTCTCTATGTCCAAAATAGTTGCTTATTTTAACAGATATATTCTATTTTGCTGTTGTTTATGTTAGTGGTGTTTGCTTAATTACATGTGTGTTTGTATGTATATGTTCATGTGTGTGTGTGTGTGTGTGTGTGTGTATAGACAAAGACTTCTGGTGCATTTGGTATTTGTTCTCCATTTCAGTTTTCACTTTTGAGACAGCATATCTCCCTGAAGCTTGAACTCATGGACTGGGGTGGAGACTAGCTGGCCAGCAAGCTGCAGGGATCCTGGTCTCTTCTTTTGTAGTGCTACATGTCAGCATGTCTGATTCTCAGAGGCAGAATCCCCCCAGATAGGCTGCTGGTTTATACTTTATTAACATCAATAAATAGTAAAGATGGTGAAGATCAAAGGAGTCAAGTGTCTAATCTTCCGGAACAGTCAAAGAGATCAATGAAAACCAGCAACAGTCAGGCCCTTGAGCCTTCAGCCCTCACTGCAGATAGGCCCTCCAGCCTAGATAAGATTCTTGTGACCTCAGTTTCTTCAGAAACATGAACTTGTTCTTGGAATGTGCTTCCATGCCCCTGCCAGGTATAGCAAATAGGAGTGAGTTTACTCCTGATTATTTATTATATAACTGTCTGTTATTTGTTTGTATGCCTCTATGGAAAAACATGTTTTCACCTAGTGAGCCTTGCCCACCATGTGCAGCTTGTCTTTGTGACTATACTCGTTACTCCTGTGACTCCTCTTAAACCTCATAGTATAAGTTGGCTGATGCTATGAATAAAATTGGATAATACATGAGACTTTATCAGCTCTATTCTCCCAGGTCCCACTGCCGGCTAGAGTGGTAAACAATGATGTAATACATAAGGGATTTTTTAAAAAGAACTTCTAACAAAATCCACATCATTTGGTGTAGGTAATGCTTTCATCCAAGATAGCATTAAGGCATGACCATATATATCCTTATATATTCAAACTACTTCCCTCTGCTGAGCATTGCACTGGATGCTGCCCCCCCTTGCAAGTAATTGCATCAAAGCATAGATATGAGCATTCTGGAGTTTTCTTTTGGACAAAACAATGGGGCTGCAATCAGAAACTTAATGGATATGACAAGCTGTGTGTGCATAAGATTTGTTGAGAAGAATAGAAATTAGCAGGAATGTGTGTGGGGAAGAAAATTGGGACTGAATATGATCACAATATATTATATATGTATACACACATATCTATATCTACTATCTATCAATCTATCTATCTATCTACCTATACTATATATATATAGTATCTGGTTTAAAATCCAACCAAAGAAACCAAATGAGAGACTCGTTCACACATGTGCACGTCTGGGAAAAGCAGGCAGAAAAGTGAACAATGTCCCATGATATACGCTCTGTCAAAAGCAAAGTGAGAACTGGGCTGAGTGGCTGTCTTGCTGAGAGTGAAGCTTAAATGTCCTCAGCATGGGGAAAAATGTGTTTTTAATTGGGTGTGGGATGAAGAGAACTGCTAAACCAGCAAAAAGGAAAGACCAGCAGCGCGAGACAAAACTCAGGGTTCCGAGGTGTTATCTCACACAGGTTTAGTTTAGTTTTCATTTTACTAGAATTTAGCAAGTATCAAATGAAATAATTTTCTTTTGCATCATCATTATGGTGGGTTTGTATGCGTGTACTCATGAATGCAAGCAACAGCATATGGTATGTATGAGTTTGGGTGCTGAAGTGCGTGGCTGTGAGTTTTGGTGCTGTGGTGACTGTATGGTAGCCAGAAGGACAACTTTGTGGAGTTCATTATTTCCTTTCACGCTTACAAAAGTTCCAGGGATTGAACTCGGGTCTTTAGGTGAGGCCAGTCAGGAAAGGAATAATAATTTTCCATATTATAAACATTAAGTAAATGTAAATGATTGTCCTTTTCCCTGTCACGAATGGCAGACGGGTGAATCCATCACTGCCACAAGAGTTATTTAAGGAACTGAGCATTAAAATAAGAGCTGTAGGAAGCACTGCTTAGAAAGAGAAGTGTGTCAAGAAGGACCACATCGATTCCAGAGCACTGGAATCACAGCCTCCCCATACCAAGCCAGCTGTTTCCAGAAGACTTGTGCATTGGTGGGCTTGTGAGACCTTGAAACCTCATTGGTCAGTGTTACTTTTAATTTTCCACACTGTTTTATCCCTTCATAGGAAGAAAATGGTACTTAGAGCCAGGGAAGGCATGTATGGAGTTGAAATTATGACAAATAAATCATATTTGAGTAGTATTTACTTTCTCTCCATCGTCATATTTTTTTTAAGGACTCTCTAAGAAATGAGGACACTGGGGGTATTCCTCTTTTCAGAGTGGATATAAATAACTTTTTAAATGTTCAATATCAAAGTAGCGAGTGTATTGACAAATAATGGGGCATCCCCCTGCCTCTGTGCTTTCTTGTCATGTTCAGTTGCAATTGGGGAAGAGAGGGTGTTTATGCAGCAGATACATGTTATTATGATGGTAGAAAGTGGGACAGGAGTTTGGAAGGACAGAAATGGAAGAAAACAGGTGGAATACAAGGAGTGTGGGCTGAGGGTGGTGAGATCAACAGAGAGCCTGACACCTTTCAGCGCCAAGATGACACCAGAGAACTGAGGACTAGTTTTCTCTGGCTGTTATTGATGATCCAGAACAAGTGTGCTGTGTCTTCCTCCTTAGCTTCTTTGCTTTATTCTACCTTTCCAAAATGGCAAAATAAAATCATGATTCATTTCAATGATTCATGACTATTTGAGTCATGGTCATGGCAGGCACAAACCCAAGGAGGCTTCAGAGCCCTCCTGCCTCGCTCTTATTGGCCCGTATACACTGCCCCACCCATTCTGGGAAGAGCAATCCACATACCCACAAGCACATTCCCAGGTCCTTTTAAGATTATTCCAAATTCTATTCCCAGAAAAGACATTAAGTACATCATAATGTTACTTTCCTTGGCTTCCAACGGGGTGTGTTTTAACAACTGGGACACAAAATAGCTGCATGAATCTACCAAAGGTCACCTCTCTAACCACCTTCATTGCTGGATGTTAAAGCATAAACATTGTCAGATTCTCAAATAATGTTATGGATTATAAAATTATCATTTTTAAAAGTATTATTAAGTACATTCAAAGTCATTAATCTAAAAAGCAAAGTTTCCTCTAAACAAAGTTTCCTCTCTCTCTCTCTCTCTCTCTATATATATATATATATATATATATATATATCTTTGTTATATATTTGTGAGAGAGAAAGAGAGAACTGAGAAGAACAAGTTCCACAAGGTTTTTGAAATATTATAGTCAGAGTAAGCTTTTCAAGGATGCCCACATTTTAGTCTTTAAGCGTTCTTCCCATATTATATCCTACACCTAGCAGGATTTAAGATAGGTGGTGGGATTAAGGGTGCCACAATTGACCCTATATTTTGAGTTGATTCTGGATTATCTTGGTAAATTCAAGGCCATTACATGATCCATAAACAGGGAAGAAAGAGGTGGAAGATGCATTGCCAGAGAGTGACCAAAGGAGGAGTCCCTGGCCATTGTTGTGTTTGGAATTGGTGATTGCAAGATCTGAGGAATCAGCTTTTTAGCAGGATGTTGAAAAAAAATGGATTTTCCTTATCTCTTTTAAATTTATTCATTTGTTTTATGCCTAGACCGCAGTTTCCCTTCTCTCCTCTCCTCCCATACTCCCCACCTTCATCTCAGTCCCCATTGTTCTCAACTTCTGTTTCTGTTCAGAGAGGGCCAGGCATCTCATTGGTATCAGCAAAACATGGGATATTAAGTTGTGGTCACAATAAGTATCTCCTCTAGTATTAAGGCTGGGCAAGGTAATCCAGTATGAGGAATAGGTTCCCAACAGTCTTAGAAATACATACTTGATAGAATTCTGTTTGGCTGATACATTAATTTTTAACCCACCCACAGCTATTCATTTTGGATTTTTTTCGGGTGGTGGGACAGGGGGATGGGACACTAGAGTTAAAAGACAGTAATTTTTTTCACACTAATAAATCTGTGGCAGTTTGTTACAAGATGCACAGGGTTTGTCCTGAAACGCTGTCCCCTTCCTTCACTATACTCGAGACACCCTATGCTTGGGCCTTTACGCAGAGCCACTGCTGAAGCCCAGATGTGATTGCAAGCAAGAGTGCTATGATGGGCACATGGTTGAAACAGGACATCAGGCTGCAGACTCATGATCTCCTTCAGACAGCCTTAGAGACCAGTCAATAACGAAATTCAGAGGATCAACAGAATGATGAAACGAAACACCACAGCTAAGCCTTACTCTCTTTTTGTCCATCAGAAATGCTACCTTAGCTTTCCAATTTGCAAATTCCATTTTGTAGAAGTTAATGGTGAGATTATTGAAATGGGGAGTCCTAGAGTAACTTGACCTTTTCAAAGAGAGTTCAAATATAGGTGAAGAAAATGCCCATTGGTCTAAAGGCCCTCCCACCTACAGTTCAGGGAAAAAAAAGAGTACATTAAAAATGAAAATAAAGGCCATTTACAATCTCTGAATAAACATTCTTTCTTTCTTTTTTTTGACAACATAAAGAAGATTGCTACTCTGGGACTAACTAGCCCCCAGGTTCCTGAGCACATGGTTAAATGACAGAAGTATTCTAAAACATCCTGGACCTTTAAAAATCTTTCCATAAATCTGTATTATTTGTGGAGAAAGTAGGTAAGTTCCCCAACTCATGTGAGGACAATGTAAATCTCCTCCATTGTCTTTAAGTATTTTTCATCCAAAAAAATAAGGCACAGACACTATCTTTAGATGAAATCTGAAAATACAGCACACGACAAAGTGCTTATCAATTGTGTCAACCAACACAAGAGACTTGAGATTTTGGATCTGATGTTCTGAAGGAGTGATAATTTGTTTAATGTGAAGTAGGGGTGTTGCCATATTTATCCTAAGACTTTCAAATTTTGCATAATGTGATTTCATGCCTCACATAGAGGTAAAAAAAATCAACCAACCATACAACAAATAAAAGAGCATAACTTACATGTGTCTCCCAATTATCTTAATCACTTAGAACAATTGTTAAAAATGTAAGTACCTTGGCAACTCACATTCAGGCTGAAATTTAAAAAAAATTTCTGGATATCCACCTTTATGAAAGCACATTGCCTTTCTACAAAATCTATTTTGTAAATATTAGTATCAGTAAAAAGTATTATTAATCATAATGAAAGAAATGAAAACATTTTCTTTTGCAAAAAAAAAAAGATTTAAATAAGCAAACCATTGCCAGGATTAGCATAAAATAACACAGAATTTTCTCCCTGGAAAATTTAGAAGGAATTCTACAGATATCAAGGTGATTCCACTGTTGTACAAAGGAAAGTATTCAGATCGGGTTGGAGCATGAGTAGTTTAGTTCATATGCAAAACCACGTTCCACAAAAGGCACAAGGGAGGCTGAGAGACATTAGTGTTTTCAATATTGAAATAATTGTTATAAAAACATCATTGTGGCTTATGAATAACTCAACTATGACTTGTATTTTAAAACCCCAGTTGCTATTTTCTGAAACTCCCCTCAGAAGTAGAGAGGCAACCGCATGACTCTGGAAAAACACACATATTATCTAAACTATATTAACAAATACAACTTCTAACACAAGCATTTCCAATACAGAGAGCAAGAAGTCTGGATTGATACTTGCATATTAAGTTCAGGACCTAAACTATTTACACTAAAGTCATAAGAACTACCCAATGCTAGGACAAAACAATTCCTTTCTAACAGAAACTATGTGATGACCAGTCAACATTATGTCATTTTTCAAACATGCTCTGTGGTTTTTGTGATGAAAACACATGGGAGAATTAGCCATGTCTTGAAAGCTTGATACTTTTATGAGGATGTGCCCATTAGACTCCTCAGAAAACTTTCATTTGCAAGCAGATCAGAAATTCCTTTAACTTACATATTATTCATCCAGGGTTAGTGTCTCAGACGATGTTGGATTTGGAATCATCAGCAGTGTTCTCTGGAGAAAAATAGATTGATTTCCACATCCCAGGACCTTCATCAACCTTTTCTTCATGGTTGGATCTTTGGAAACCAGTATCCTCATTGTAGACCCCTCCATTTCCTTGGACTTCTGTAGACCTCTTTTCTGCATGAGATGGTCTGAACTTTTCCCTCAGAGTTAACTTCAGCTCACTCTTTCTCCTAAAACTTCTCTTTGTCTTCCTTCCGTCATAGAAAATCTCTTCCTGTGACAAAGGGCTGCCGTCATCCTGCTTTTGTTTGTCTCAGAGGATAACTTCTTTCCTCTGATACGGTCATATAGTAATGAAACTGCATGTTGTCTGCACACTTTTCAGCTCAGTTTTGGGTGTCTTGGGTTAGCGAACGACTCTCAGTGTTCCCATATGGACTAATGAATGAACGATCAGGTTTTCATGCAAGGGACACATCAGAATTTTGAAAGATACCTGGAACTCATCACATTAGCTACTTTTCCATCTGTGCTGAAATGCCTGAAGAAATCGCTTGCATGCAGAAAAGTTTGCGCCGACTCATCCTTACCGAGATTTTAAACCCATCCTGGCAGGGAAGGTCAGGAAAAATCATTCTGTCCATGGCAGTGCGAGGGAGGCAGTGGACCCAGAGAGTAAAGGCAGAACTGGAAGTGGGTATCACCTTCAAAGGCCCACCACTGCTTTCCTGCTTCTTTCAGTCACGCTCCACTTTCTAAAGACGACCAGTCTCAAAATAGCACCACAACCAAGGGGATGGATGGTCAGTCCATGAGCATGAGAGAGTATTTCAGATTGAAAATGTAACACCCACAAGTTTGTGCTAATTATTTTTTGAATTTCATGTCAGGAGAAAACACCATCGTGTTTGGGGCACTTCATTAGAGTGTTATTTTCAGAAGAGATTAGTGTGCTTATTACAGGACTCTGGTTAGTTCTCAAGAGAGGCAGTGGCTATAAACTGTGTTCCCCTCGTGTACTTGGCCTCTTGAGTCCATTACCATCTTTATATCAACTTTCCTATGGCCTAGCCAAGGGAGCACTTTCTAAAGACTGAGCAGTAAAGACTGTCAAAGCTTGAGCTTTCAGCCCCCAGTACTGTAGGTAAAAGTATTTTTGTCATGAAGTATAGAACATCAGTCATTTTGTTACAGCAGTAGAAACCATAAAAACTTGCTGAGCATCCTATCTTAACAACATCTCATTAAAGAATTGAACACGTACTCCCTTGATTGTATGGCTGACTGGGAGCTATGCTTCAATTACAAGTTA
Organism: Dicrostonyx torquatus; assembly: GCA_028555095.1. Lineage (NCBI taxonomy): Eukaryota > Metazoa > Chordata > Mammalia > Rodentia > Cricetidae > Dicrostonyx > Dicrostonyx torquatus. The sequence continues at coordinate 6,760,354 of JAQHUG010000011.1, forward strand.
CCATGCTAATTGTCTTTCTGGGTCTTGGTTACTTCACTCAATGTGATGTTTTCCAGCTCCACACTTTTGACTGCAAATTTCAAGATGTTGTTATTGTTTTTCTTCTGTGTAGTAATCCATTGTGTAAATGTACCACATTTTTCTTATCCATTTTTGGTCAAGGAGCATTTACGCTATTTCCAGGTTTTGGCTGTGACAAACAATGCTGCTATGAACATAGTTGAGAACATGTCCTTGTGGCATGATTTGAGCATCCTTACTCACTCATAAGTGGCTTTTAAACATAAAGAAAGGAGAATCAGCCTACAAATCACAATCCCAGAGAATCTAAACAACAATGAGGACCCTAAGAGAGACATACATAAATCTAATCTATATGGGTAGTAAAAAAAGACAAGGTCTCCTGAGTAAATTGGGAGCATGGGGACCATGGGAGAGGTTGAAGGGGAGGGGAGAGGTAGGGAAGAAACAGAAAAATGTAGAGTTTAATAAAATCAATAAAAAAACAAATTGCCATGAAGTGAAAACTCTAGTATGTTGACCATGATAGAAAATTTTCCGTGTTCTCCTTCATTGCTTCATTATTTTACTGCAGACCATTAGCAAGAATTTACAATGTCACTAGATATTTATGTTTTGACATATCTAATGTAACTATTAAGCATATATATATATATATATATATATATATATATATATTCTAGATTTGACGTTTTAAATTTTTTATCTAAGAACACAGGCAAGGACTTCCAGAAATGCTTCAGACTCATTACACATTTGATTTTGAACACATTTTTGGTTCTCACAGGTCCAGAAATTTGTGACTGTGGGTACATTTTCACAACTTTCGGCAATGAGACACAGGTTTGTGACCCAGAGTCTAAAGGCTGTGTTGTGGTTATCTTCTGTCAGATGAATAGAGAGAGGGCAAGTATTTTTTTTTCCAATTGTTGATCTCTGTTTCATTCTGTTAATGGTTTTCTTGGCTTTGCAGAAGCATTTTCATTTATGCAAAATCATTGGTCAACTCTTGATATTACTTTCAATACTACTGGAATCTATGAGAAACATATGACCTATGACTGTTTCTTGAAATGTTGTCTATCAGTAGGTGACCAGATACCAAAAAAGTTACCTAATTCAAGATGGAATTTTCCTCAGCTGTACGATATTAATTTAAGAAAAATAAATGGCATTGGAGATAATTATGTCAAGTGAGATAAACAAGAATCAAACAGTTATTGCATTCTTTCATATATGAAATTCAATTTTTGAAAACCATGAGCATATATATGTGTGCAATGAATATATGGAATGAAAACAGAAGGAAGACTATTCTTAGAGAAGAAGGTGGCCAATGGGAAGGGAAAGGATGATAGAAAGTAATGGAGAATGAATATCAGCCAAGTCCATGGTATGCACGCATGAAATTTTCAGAATGAAACCCTTTTATCTCAACAATTGGTTAAAATTTAAAATGTAATTAGTTAATTAACTGTGCTCATATGCACAATTTTATTAAAAACTTTATATTGACCATATTAACCTTGCAGACCAAAACACAATTCATTTAAAGTCTATAAAAATACATCCTTCACTGGAAAATCTCTAAGGCATAAATATATATTATACTTGATCTTTTTATTTGTATTTTTCTAATAACTTATTCATTTCCTTTATTTTAAGCCTGGTACATCCCCAAAATATTCTTATAATAATGATAATAGTACTAGTATTAGTACTAATGAAGCTACATTTATAAATCTTTTAATTCTATTAGTTACATACAAGAGCAAAAATATTGTTCTTTCAATGATTGAAATGAGCAAAAAGCATTTATTATTATTTTTTCTAGATAAGTGGGATAGTGACCAAGGAAATTAACATTCCTTGGGTCTCACTACTAAAATATGAAAAATATGATATGGACTCAGGTTTTGGTTTGTTTTAGCTTATGTTGAGATAGGGTCTCATGTATCTCAGGCTAGAATCAAATTCACCATGGAGCTGAAGGTTATCTAGAATTACTGATCCTCCTGCCTCTTCCTTCAGAGTACCGAATTAACAGTGTGTGTGATCACTCTTGGTGTAACAGCTGGTGCTGGGAACTGAACCTAGGGCTTCATGAATGATAGGCAAACCCTTTACAAACTAAGCTATGTATCAAGGTATTTCTAAAGGAAATGATTTATGCTGTAACAGACCTTATTGAAATATATTATTCTGTTTTTATAAGTATGAGAAAATTAGTGTTTTTCATTGAAAAAACCCTATAGATACAACTAATATAACTAAGTAATTATAGAGGTAAGGAATTGAATACATTGCTCATTTGCTAATGCAGACACAAGAATGTGAACTGGAAAGCTGTATCAAGCCAGGTCTTTGGAGGAACCACAACTTTGGGTGACTGCCATCTTGGAAAAATGCCAGGAGCATGTGGTGACAGAATGAATGACTAGTGACGTGTGATATTTTTAGGCTGTATTTATGCTTTCTTGGTTATTTTGGTTTTTTGGCTTTAAGCTATAGAATATTATCTGCAAGCAAAGCTTTCAGTGAGTTCCTGAGGGAAGTCCATAAATGAGAAACAGGTCAGACTTTGCTGAGTGGTTCCATCCCTGAAGAACATAAAAGAGTCTCCTCAGCACGAGAATTGAAATGGGAAGTTCATGCTATCCCTTGTATCAAAACGTCTGTGAAGCATTATTCATAATATAGAAGTGAATTTAGCCTTTGGGCAAGAAGCAAGCGGGTCCAAGTTAATCAAGCATATAATCTAAGAAGAAAAAGATTCAATTCCTTTGAATTTGCTCATTTGCATTTTTTGAGATGCTTTGTTTTCTTTGCAATTTATGAGTTTTTCACATGAGCCCAACAGTTGGCTGAATTCATCACGCTTAGCTGCAGCCACACACGTAGAAGTCCAGAAGTTTTCAGTAGAAACAATTCCCTCATCCAACTGCCTTATGTGCAGCTATGTGCAGCAGACTCAATTCTTGAGGGATTTGATTCAGTTAAGTGTCTCTCTCTCTCTCTCTCTCTCTCTCTCTCTCTCTCTCTCTCTCTCTCTCTCTCTCTCTCTCTCTNTGTGTGTGTCTCCCATTCCATAGGGTAGGGGCTGCTCTGTCCACCTGCACTTCGTTAGAGAGCAGAGTGTGCACATGCCACACCACAAGAACCTACAGTGACATAACTCCATCCAGAGAATGGCGTGACTGGGCTGGTCCCCAACCCCCACCCCTCCTAAGCTCTTGTATCACTGAGAGTCTGGCAGCCAGTTCCACCCTGACAGAGTTCACAGCATATATTAGTGGATCCCTTGTTCTCAGTGCGTCTGTTTAAGGAATTAACGGAAGCAGTGTCAAGAGCAAGGTAAGCGCTGTTTTAACTGTAGCCCAGGGAATGCCGACTCTTTGGGACAGTGTTTAATTTTTAACAGGAACAGAAAAAGAAATCTAGACAATTTCTGCCAATTTGCTATTCAACAACAGTTTTGAACATTTCTATTCACATTTTACTTAATAGGCTTTCCATCATTTATGGGTAATTTCACAGTGTGTGCTGAATTGCTTGGCAAGGGGAATTTAAAATATTCCAAGGTCACAGTGAGAAAATAGTTAAACGAGACACTCAAAAAGTACAGAATTTAAAATGCTAATTAGCTACATATGCTTATATTGTTGAAGCCTTGAATTGGAGCAGAGAAAGGTCACTGCCACCAGCATACAACAGATTTTTCAATAAAATATGTTGCTACAGGTTACAATAAACCTTCTGTATTATAAAACATTTGCTGAGTGACTCAGATGCTTGTCTGGATTCCTTCTTCATGTTTCTGCTCATTTAGAGATTGTGATTGGGGATGTGCACCTTCAGAATCATGTTTTAAAGAAATTCTGAGATATACTTTTCTTTTTTTGCAAAGAGTATTTCTTTTATGGTCACAGGTATTTGAAAAAATATGAGTGAGAGTACGGTGTGACTTTTCCTCACAGTGGAGGCATTGTATGTTTACAGGCTTGCCGGAATTCAGAGTGTTAGCTTTAACTTTGCCAAAACTGTGGAAGTAAGCTTTATTACTGTGCCTATTCAATTAAAAACGTCAGACCTTGTAAATGAATCAATAAAACATTTTGTATCATTCATGTGTTGAAAGGTATAAGGAATTCGTGTTACTGGGTCTTGCATTCCTAGTGGGTGGCTGTGGGCAAATCCTGTCGACTAAGTTAAAAAACTTCCATCAGAATCAAGGGAACAATCATTTAATAGCACCGTGACCATCTCTGATGTTAGAATTTTAAGTGTTTCTTTTGCAACATCTTCTTCAGTGTTTCATTTGATGAAGTCTCTTAGGATTCTAAGCTATATATTTAAAACAAATGATCTCCCTCTGCCTACCCACTCTAAGCTACCTGATGCAAAAGCTTGTTTCATACTGGTCCCATAAAATAGCGCATAGTGCCCTCGGTTTGAGTGTGTCTTCCCTTCCCATAATTTCTCTCAGAGGAATACCAGCTTTTCTGGGGTGCATTCTGTGACCCCGAACTCTTATATTCTAGCTTTCTTTCATGTGAACTGGCAGCTTGTCTCTGAAAGTGGGGACACTGTTCCTCCTCCTCTTACAGACGTGTTATGTGAAATTAGCTCCCATGGAATCTCAACTTTATACTCTCAGCTCAATACCTTCTACACAGCTTGCGATGCCACCATTGGTATTGCTATTCTTATTGTCGCTGTTGTGTCTTCTTCCGTCTCTCTTCTCTCCTACTCCCACTTTGTGAGGAAACGACAGTTTGGATTAGCAAATCACATCGCCTCATACTTTGACACAAGGAAGACGAATTTACAATGTTTTGAAAAAGCAGAAGAACTTAACTTTTAAAAGTTGAAAGCAACCTTTCTCTGTAGCTGAGGTCCTTTTTGGTTTGTGTTTAAAAACCAAGACCGTTTGACATTTCGCTGTCGGGTAAACATTTGTTCTTCTAAAATTAATTTACTAAATACTAGCTCGACGGAATAGTTTTGCAGTGGATTTTAAAGCATGGGACGTTGGGCTTCAGATAATGTAAATATTCATCTAAGTAATCACCACCCGGTGAATGGAATGCGCCTGCTGTCTCTTTTGCTCCACAGGCAGCAAGAGTGGCTTTTCCTCAGGGAAAACCACAGATTGCCCCGTTCCCGGTTAGGGTCTTCCTAATGAAGCACTTTAATGATGTTAATGGCAGAGTGCATTGAGGAATTTACAGTTTGTCTTTTAATTTTCATTTCCTCTGGCTTAGAGAAATGTTCTTAAGAGGGGTCCTAACATGGGAATCAGCAGGTTTGAAGGGAACCTTCTAATTAAGGACTAATGGAGGACCAAAACAAGGGCTAAAGTGGTTATGTTAGCCATGACCAGAAGGGGGCGCATATGTGCATGCCTGAACCGGGTTTCCTCCAAAGGTGTAACACAAAACACCCTTATTTTTATGCTTAAATGTAAAGGTTTAAAGGACAGTAAAGATGCTATTTTAGGAGGCATTGAAAATGAAATGACAAGATGGGCTTTGTTAATGAATTCAACATGAATCAAACTTTTACTTGAATTATATTGTTTTATAATAATCTGTTTCCGCTTTATTTAGGATTCAACGCACTTCCTGAAAATGAATCTATGTGCATTTGCTCTCATCCTGGCCTTAGCCAGTGGTGTCAGTGGCCAATACTATGATTATGATGCCCCTCTCTTCATGTATGGGCAATTATCACCCAACTGTGCGCCAGAATGTAACTGTCCCCAAAGTTACCCAACTGCCATGTACTGCGAAAATCTGAAGCTGAAAAGTGTCCCCATGGTGCCACCCGGCATCAAGTACCTTTACCTGGGTAATAACCAGATCGACCACATTGATGAAAAGGCTTTTGAGAATGTGACTGACCTGCAGTGGCTCATTTTGGACCACAACCTCCTAGAAAACTCCAAGATAAAAGGAAAAGTGTTCTCGAAGCTGAAACAGTTGAAGAAACTGCACATAAACTATAACAACCTGACAGAGTCGGTGGGTCCACTTCCCAAGTCCCTGCAAGACCTGCAGCTCACTAACAACAAGATCAGCAAGCTCGGCTCCTTCGAAGGGCTGGCAAACCTGAGCTCCGTCCACCTTCAGTACAACCAGCTCAAAGAGGATGCGGTGTCCGCCTCTCTGAGAGGCCTGAAATCACTAATGTACCTCGACTTGAGCTTCAATCAGATTGCCAAGATTCCTAGTGGCCTCCCAACATCTCTCCAAACTCTGTACCTAGACAATAATAAGATCAGCGGCATCCCTGAAGAGTATTTCAAGCGCTTTACGGGGTTACAGTACCTGCGTTTATCCCACAATCAGCTGACTGATAGTGGAGTGCCTGGAAACTCATTTAACATATCATCCCTTCTCGAGCTAGACCTCTCTTATAATAAGCTGAAAAGCATACCAAATGTTAATGAAAACCTTGAAAACTATTACCTGGAGGTCAATGAACTCCAAAGTAAGTATAAAACTACCCCTGTGTTTGATTGCTTTATCAATTGTTAGAATATGTAAGCTGCACGGTAGAATAAGGATTAATTAAAAGAACAACGTAATTCACACATGAAACTCTAGCTCAGTCACACACTGAGTTCTTTCCTAACCTTTCCTCAGAGTGTCAGGACCAAGAGCAGTTCCAGCCATAGAATTTTACACTAAATTTATAAGGACTTAATGTCCATACTGCTGTTTTATCTCTTAATACTTATCTACTATTTCCTAGTTTGTTCCCAGAGCAGATTTGTGTGCTTCCTTTACTATTTGGCAAGATTCAACTGAGGAAAGGAGGACAAAAGTTCAGAAGTGATGCAGGAAGAGTAGGCTCTCAAGTATCCCCCTGCTTGTCTGACTCAGAGCATGCATATACAGTCTCATTGTCCCTAACCTCTTGAGAGTCAATGTGCCATCCTACTAACCTGGCCAACATCACCACTGTTATCTGGTATGGTGTGTGTGTGGTCTTCACAGTATTTTCATGAGGATTCTAAGAAAGCTGAAGAGTAGAGATGTGCTGATTATCTCAAATATCTATTTATTTAAAAAAAATACTCCCACAAAGTCGTACCTTCCGTATAGCCCTTCACTTTCCCCACAGTCATACCTTCTGTTCACACGCTGCTGTATTCTTTTTTTTTTTAATTTTTCCTCTGTGATGGAACTAGACTGGATCTGCATTGTACAGACTTCCATCCTCTTAGGCTTACTTCAGTTTCAATAACGTGAAATTAGACATGAAATTAAAATATTCTATGGAATAGAACTTGGGACGGAAATGTATCTGTTTACCAATGTGAGAAAAATCTAGGTGGGAAACACCATTTAGATCTGAAGCAATTATTTTCAAAATGACCCTGTTGGTCTATCTAATGAGTGCTTCAACCTGCAGTCAACACACTGCTATCAGAAAAATTATATTGGACATTGTTACTACATTGCAATTTTTCCATAATTTTATGTAGCTGTTAGGTTGCACATTCTCATGAAAGAGACTATGATCGCTAATGTAAACACCATGCTCTTTGTTCTGCTTTTAAAGCCACCAAAGCAAGGTTTGGAAGAGTGTGACTGTGACATGATGCCTTGTTCAGGTTGTCACAATTCTATTAGCTCAATTGCTTATAGCTCAAAGTTCACTATGTGACAACATGTCCTTTCATTTTTCCGAGCAATAGATTCAACTGTTAATTGCAAATATCTGAGCCTAAATCAGGTTCTTCACATTGAAAATTACATTCAATGACATCCTTTAAGCCCATGCAAAGGCACATCCTTCAATACATATGGAAAACTAGTTCTCAAACTCTCTTGCATCCCAAACTCTAAAGTCCATTATATAAATGGTGTAATAGTTTCATGTAACTTTATGCACATCCTCCCTCCTACATTTAATCATCTATAAATTATGATGCTCATAAAATGTAGTAATTAAAACTTTTTGCATTATTCAGATAAGCAAATTTAAAAATATTTTGGCCTGTGGCTTATCTATCACATATGAAGGTGGGGAATATCCCCTCCCAAAATACAAAACTCCAATACACAACCACAAGCAATTGTCCCTCTCCCAGTCATGTGACTAAGAGTTATCTTCTTCAGGTGATATTATCTTAGATTGAAAATAAAAGGTTAAAAAGAGGAGAAATCAGTATTTATTGAGGGCATTCTGCGTGTTGATATGCTGTGAAGTGCTTTAAGTGCAACTTTATAATTTTAATGCAACTCACAGAAAGCAATACCTTGTATCAGACAGAGAGAGCAGCCAGAATTCCATGTTCCCAAGCTATGCAGCAGAGAGCATTCAAACACAGGCATAGAGTCATCTTTCTTTGCATCATAATTTCTCAGAGATGGGTATTACAGGAAGACTATGGAGATATGCTGAAATGCAACTCAAACACGCATCATAAAAGAATGGAGTTCTTTTATGGAGAGTGCTTGAGTTTTACTCGTTATTGCTAGCGAGAGTTTGAGAATAAAAGAAAATATCGACCTTAGGTCTGGACAAGATAAAGTTCAAACTGACCAGGGTAAACAAATGTTATCCTACTAAGTCTCTCGGCTTCAGTTAAAATATTAGATAAGTCCTGGGTTGTGACATCTTCTCAACTACCAAGGGACACTGACTGCACGTTCCATGATTTCGCTTATGTCTTGGAGTTTTGATTCTCTGCCATAGTGTGTGGTAAATGGAAAATCTTTCACTGATCATGGAGTCAAGTCTATCATTTTTGGGCTGGAAATACTAAGGATGTGAATTTTTCATTGATGTGGTTATTCTTATAATTCATATTTACTCAAGTCAGGCTAAACATTTCAAGATTCTTCTGTCTAATTCATATTAATTGTATGCATTTCTAAACCTTCTTATCAAAGTTAAATAAATTCTATTTTTTGAGAAATTTCATTGAGCCTCCTGATTTAGCCTATTTAGTGTTAATTAAATATTGCTGTGAACCTTTAGTAGCCTGAAATGTAAATTCAGTAGTCTTTATTTCACAAATACATAGTAAAGATGGCTTCTGGAGGGACATCCTACCTAATAAGAAGTTAGTCATAGGTTATCTTCTCTAAATAATAATTTTAATGGAGTAAACTGAAAAATGATTGCTCTTTTCCATTCCTTCATCCACAGAGTTTGATGTCAAGAGTTTCTGTAAGATACTGGGACCACTCTCTTACTCCAAGATCAAGCATTTGCGCTTGGATGGCAATCCCCTCACCCAAAGCAGTCTGCCTCCTGACATGTATGAGTGTCTACGTGCCGCGAATGAAATCAACATAAATTAACATCTTCTCATTGCAGATCATGGAAGTTTGTTCTGGAGCAATACTTCATGTTTAGGTATTTCGGGGATGCCTGTCAAGTTTCCACAATATTCTTTTGTTGTTGCTAATACATTGTGGATTTTAATTAATGAAGGAAATGTTTTGTGAACATTTACCACTTTTTAGTAAAAGATGAAAAGCAGGCCTATTTCATCATAAGAACAGACACACAAAAACATTAAACTTAATTCTTTATTTGTAAATTTCATGCTTTATAAAGCTCAATGTTCAAATGGTATGAAGCCTCTTTACTGATTGCATGAAAATCAGCCAAGAATGACTGATATTTATGGTCCTTACATTTTAATTTAATGGCCTCAAAAACAGAAAAGATATATGCATGGATGTTTGTTATCCTAATCCAAATTATCTTGATGTGTTCAAATTTGTTTTGCTGAAATATAGATTCTGTAGTTTGAGACATGTAATTTTGAATTATAACCAAGAAAATTCATGAAACCACACCCGCCTAAAGAAATGCATTTAGTACTGAACATTTGTGTAGTCACTTAACGAGACTTTCTGAATTATTTTCTCTGTCATATGTATGTTTCTTTTTGAATATTTGCATGTTATGATTAACAAGCTAATACCAAAATAAAACATTGCAAATGGCATCATGGTATAAATTCTTGTGAAAAATTATTTTTTTTTCTGAATCACATAAAGGAAACCAGTCAGAGTCTAAGACAGTCCTTGTTTGTAATATTTTACTTGTGAAATCATAGGATTTTCCACACTTTGCTGACTCTAACATCTAGATACAATGAGTTAGTAAAACACTTTCATAAAATGCAGTTATATCTCACACATTCTTGGATATTGCTGATATTTTCATTCTTGTTTTTCTCAAGTCTCCATTGAAGGAAGTATGCAAAATCTTAGCAGTCACTGTTATATTCTTAAATGGTAATAATGAGACACAAAGAATCAAAAAATGTAAAATATTCTGAAAAATATATTTTAAAATATGTTATTATTTCCTTAGCTCATTGTGCTTGGAATTAAGGTATTGATTTCATATATCAGTAATAACAGATTTCAGTGATCCGTATCATGTGGTTCCATGGTTGCTTACAAAAGGCAATAGTAAAAAATACATTTAAGGAAAATAACCTTTTCTGCCCAATAAGCATTAAAGCCTTTGTTGTTGTTTTCTTTCTTTCCATTTAGAAACTACACCATTATTTCAATATAATTATATACTTTTATTCCTAAAGAATTGTGTACACTATATCTTGATGATATTCACTCCGAAATCCCCATAGCCTTCCAGGAAATCCAATCCACATAACCACACTTTATGAAATTTGTAGATTTGAGATTTTTTTTTAACTGAAAATAGATTTTTTTTTAAAAATTCAGTATATTCTGTTCATGGTTTCCCCACCCTTATCTCCTCCCAGATTCTCTCTATCTCTTCCCACATCAAACTCCATAGCTTATTTTTCTCTCTCTTTTAGAAAACAAATGGGTAAATTAAAAAAAGAACAAAACAATCAAATTGTAAAATCAATAAAAACAAAACTAATATAAAGGCACATACACAAGCAGAAACACACACACAATAAACCATAAAATCACAGAATCAGAAACAAAAACATATAAACAAAATACCAGTAAGGTTTAAAAGTCCTAAGCATTATGAGACCAAAATAAATCTTAAAAAAATAACATTAAGTTTGTTTTGTGTTGGCCATCTATGATTGGGTATTGGACCAGCTCTTAACTGTGGTTTGTAGACCCAATGAGATGGCACTGAAGAAAACAAAAAATTTTCTTTTTCCTTTATGAACGGTTGCTGGTCAGAGACAGTTTCTTGGTTAGGAATGGGGGCTCATGCCTACTTCTCCCTCTTAGTGTAAAGCTTGTTTCTTAACAAATGTTATGTAGTCAAAACCATACTCATCCAGTAACCACTATATATGCCCCCTGTCCCCCATAGGAAGTATGTCTTCAAAGCATGGTGCTTTCCTAGAACAAATTTAATGAAATTATTCTTTGTCTTAGTGTCCTGTCATGAAGATCTATCTAATGAATCTGGATTCCCTAAGATTGGAATTGGAAGAATATTGGATAAGCTGACTGCATACCTTTGAATGGAGACTTCACGTTCATTTACCAGTCTCCCAGACCCAAATAATCACACCAAAACTATATTAATTACAACACTGACTGATGGCTAGGGAGTAGTTCTAGCTAGCTCTTACATCTTAAACTAACCCATGTCTATTAATCTGTGTATTTTCACGAGGCTGTGGCTTAATGATAAGGTTCTGGCATCTTTCTCCTTCAGGAACTATACAGTGTCTCTCTGAGTCTGTCTTCTTTCCTCCTCTATTTCTCTGTGATTTCCTGCCTTGTTATATTCTGTCCTGCCATAGGCTAAAGAAACTTCTTTATTTACCAATAGTAACAAAACATATTCGCAGCATACGGAGGGGAATTCCACATCATGTACCTGTTAGCTTCATGTTTTTTATTTGTAGAATCAAGTTCTTTGAACTGATTGCTCAGATTCTTTCTTGATATAAGCATAAAAGTACTTTTCCTCAACAATTCTGTTTTGTAGAAGAACCAAAATTAAAATTTCTTATTTTTCCCATGAAACTTGCTTCTAGTTGTTGGAAACCTATTCTAAGATAGAAGAAAATGTGTCATAAGTTCTTTACTCATATGTGTCCATACATGAGCTTTGTCTCTATAGAGTTTAGGAGCACTGTGTGGGTTGGGAGTGTGTCTACATCTGTCAAAGCCTTAGATCGACATCTACCCAATGTATGTTATTACTCTTAAGTCTAAAATATAAGACAGTAACTTAAAACAGCAATCCTCTTTGGAGTTGGGTTGAATTGACAAAGACAAAATTAAAGTACGGGGAAATATTTCCATGTAGGAGGATCTGGCAGAATTAACTAATCATGCCCTGGTTATTATCTTCTCAGTGCAGAGCTGGATAGAGACTCTGGCATTCTTCTCTTTTATGACCCAATTTTTGGCAGGTAGAAAGAGGATAGAAAAACCAGTGACTGACAAATGCATTCTTTCCTCATGGCCCTAAGAAGGATAATGTTTTTCAAACTGTCTGATGTCTTCTAGCACAAAGGCCCCAAATAAAGAGACCCAGCAATGTACACAGAATAGCATTCAGCATTTAAAAACAACATCTCTGTGATTATTCTCACCATAATGACTCAGTATGGCATTATAATTAAGGTAGTAATGTCTTGGTCAGTAGAAGATAGACAGCATCCTTTTTCTAGAGAAACATGAGATAAAAAATTCTGATGTTCACAACATCCACAAATGAGACTAAAAATGTTTTTCATATTCATATAGAGTACATTTTCAATTTTTAAGTAGCTGCCACTGGCCTAAGATGCTCAGTCAATTCTAGGCAGCTTTTCTCCTTCAGAATGGCATAGTTTGGAGTCTTGTAGGAAAGAGGGTTTCAGGTTCATTTTGGTTGACTGTTCACCAAGATACCAAGAGAAAGGGATCAAAACAGGATGAATTTATGGTAGGAGAGTCCTTTAGATGGCTCAAGCAATGGTGTTGATTTCATCTCTTTTAATATACATTTCCCCAGAAATGGAGAAATATGAAGCATACGAATTTTTCTTCTCCTAAGTTGGATTTACTTAAACTCTAACTGTGGTCCCTTAATTAAATGGAAAGCAGAAAAATGAGAAAAGTCCCTCTTTGTTCTCAAGATGTCCATTTGAAAGTTAGGCTTTTCGAGTGGAGGGGACTATAATGTTCTCTGGTTTTGAGGTTTGAGAAGATCCCAATGCTCTATTAAGTATGAGAAGATACATGAGTAACAGACCACTAAATGAACCAGAGGAATGCTGATTTCTTAGTTAAAAGCTCTTTTGCTGGTAATAGCTAGGTTTTCAGAAATACTAGAGGTTTTTAAAGATTGAGTTTACAAAGAGCTGAATTACTTTGCTTATGGTCTTTTAAGTTTGGAATTCAGTATTTCCACAGCTTTGGTTTTGGCATAATGATGGACTTTGATTTTCCTTTTGTTGGATGTACCGACAATACATTTATTCACAGTAAGAAAAACTGGCTTTGATATTTAAAGGGTCCCAAAATCTGCTTTAATACCAAAACTTGAAATGTACGAAACCAATAAAGACACTAGCTAAGTTATGTTGAAAATATATAAAATGAATAGGAATGCATTTTAAAGATATCCAGTGAACTATATTAATTTACTAACTTACTCAGTGGCTCCTTTAAGAGAAATCTTCCTGATTTAATGTTAGCAGCAAAAACAAATAAACAAAAACTGCACAGTTTCAAAAGGGCAACATCCTGGATCATACTAGTTGCACAAGCAACTTTGGCTCTTTTAGGAGGTGAAGCAATTGAGTGAGGTTTTTGGGCAGCTTTGCAAGTTACGTGGTAGCAGAATTGAAGTAGTGAAGGATGGCTTTCACCCAGCAGTCTCAGAGGCAGTGAGCATGCCTCTGCTATGCTGAAATGGGCAGAGCCAAAGGGCAAAGCATTCTTAGTCCTAATCAAGTCATTAAGCATTTTAAGAAATGGTCCTCATCAAAAAAGGATT
>JAQHUG010000011.1:6798085-6824680 GCA_028555095.1 Dicrostonyx torquatus
CTCCAAGACCCTACAGAAATGTTACTCCAAATTAGAATTATACACATTGTGAATGTCAGGGAAGTGGGTAGGTCCAGTAAGTACATGTTTAACCATGTAAGTTCTTCAGGGAAAATAAAAGTTTAAAAACATACAGTGTAGGAGGGTCCTTTATTTCTGTTGCTTTTATTGGTTAAATAAAGACTCTGCGTGGCTTGTAAGATAGGTCAGCCCTTAGGTGGGTGGAGTAGACAGAACGGAAGTTCTGAAAAGGAAGGAAGTGAGTCAGTCGCCATGACGCCCCTGGCGGAGATGGATGCAGGTTATACTTTCCCGGTAAGTCACCACCTTGTGGTGACACACAGACTTTTATAATGGGTTAGTTTAGATGTGAGAGCTAGCCAAGAAAAGGCTAGTGATGATGGGCCAGGCAGAGTTAAAATGAATATAATTGTCATGTGGTTATTTTGGGCATAAGCAAGCAACCAGCGGCTGAGCGGGCTGGCGGCTGGAGGCTAGGAGCTGGGTGCCGGGAATACAACCCACACCACTCCCCCTCTCCCTCCACTTACAACAATACAGGGTAACAGGAAGCAGATAGCTTGGAATATGAAATGAAGAACACGGGACGAGCAAGAGGAATTGCAAGAGTACCCTATTTCCACAGGCCTAGGATGCAGAGCTGCATAGCCCATAAGTGTATCTAGAACAACAGTATTTCAACAGAGAATCTTTTTTATTTCTGTCTTAATCAGCACTTAGTATGCCTAGTGAAAATGTAGATAGCCTTAATAATAAAGACACTCCACACCTATGATTTTAAAGCCAATTGTGCCCATTATATGAGAATCAACTAAATAACACTTTAATTTAGACATTACACTTCCATGTAGGTTGTAAGGGAAAATCAATATGACTGTCACAGCTAGCAATGAACCAGCTGTAATATTTCTTTGTCTCATATAGATCTTGACAGTGGTGACTGGCCAAATTATCTTCAGTTTGCAACAGCCGTAAAATTATTTTGAAGTAAAAAGATATAGCCATGCACTGAAAATAACAGAACAGGAAACCTTATAATACCCTGAACATTTTAAAATGTTGACATATTTAAATGCCGTTGCCAAGATGGATAGTTTTACCATTATAAATAGATAATTATGTACTAGCCTTAAATTTTACATAAGGAGACAAAGGAAAAGAGAAATAATTATCCATACTTATCCTTTCTGTCTCGCAGACAGACACACATGTGTTGGAGTACTAGTATTCTTCCAAGACTAGTTAAGAGATACTTGTTCAAGAGACATTGTAATAGAAGGGAAGACTGGTAGACTGAAATAATGTAGGAACTGGGTCTATATCAAGAAGAGCCCCAGGACATCAGACAGAAACTTGGAACTCTTAAAGGCTTGGAAATACCTCTTGCATTTTACATAGTGTTAAAAAGAAGAAACAGAGGCTTAAGATGCAGACCAAGGGAATTACTAAGAAGGAGGAGAAACCCAGGAGAGGATGATGTCTTCAAGTTACAGGAACATTTAATTAAGTAGGTGACTTGACGTAATTTCAGGTCAAGTACGTTAATCAGCAAATTAATACATATGAGATCACTGCTGATTTTATCAAAGCAAATTAGAGAAATGGCAATAAAGGAACCAAGTTTTGGTGAGATCGTAAGCAGAGTGACAAATGGAAAATACACTGGAGAAGTAAGTGGAATATGTTGATTTTCCTACTGAACATATAGAAATATTTGGGTAATAAGTTTAGAAATGACTGAAATCAGTTTGCCTGAAAATTAGGACTGTGTAGATTTGAATGCCATTTTTCACTTGTGTCCCATAAATTGAGGGAAAAAAGAAAAAGAAACAGGAAACATGGAGAATAGGAAAAAAAAACCCATAATGTGGAAAAGCGATAGTAGGTATGAATAAAAGAACCCTAGACTGTTTTTTAAAAGTACATCATCATTGTACTTGTAGGATTATGAAGAAATGTGTAATCATATTTCTTGCTGTATTTATAGCCAGTAATACACATACTCTTTCTATTTGGATATATATTGCTGATTTCAAAGACAAGCTAGCGTTTCTATATTATTGAAAAGCAATCTAAACCTGTGAGGTCACCCACTGTTGTTGCGTGAATGATAAAACTGTATCCTAATTGACCTGTGTTAAGGCCACGGAGATGGGAAGACATGGCCAGAAAGCTCCTTTCCCAACTTCGCTCTCTGTCTTTGATACAACTCCTGTGGACAATGTTGATGGGTCATTGTCATTAAAGCCTTTCACCTCCAAATAACAGGTATTTCTCAAACAAAAGTGACTACAGTCAAGGATACAGCATGAAATAAAGCATAGTTTTGCTTTTGTCCTCCCTCATTAGAGTTACCAGTTTTTACCCTTGAACATGATAAATAGAATAACTTAGCCTCAACGTATGTTAAAGAAAAAAATTAATGCAACAGATTGCTTTATAAGTCACTGAATGTAAAACATATGTTACAATATAGTAATAAAAGCCACCCCGTTTTAATTATTACTTAAAGTTACTGTTAAGAAGTAGGGAGACAGAGAGAAAATATAACTAATTCTGTGAACCAAAGGTGATTTCTATATTTAGTACATAAATCAACTATAGCTACTCAAAAGAGAATTTTAACTTTTTTTGTAATCTGTTTCTCTTAATAAAAACATTCCCGCATCTGTTTTATATCATAAATGAATAAAATATGTCCACATGAACAGAATACATTGACCTTTACTTTTTGTGTTTAATTGTTTTAAAAGGTCGTTAGGAAAAAAAATGTTTCAAAAATCTCTTTTTGTTTTTGTTACAACTGAAATTCTCCCCAGTTGCTGGTTGGTCGACCAGAGCTATACATCAGTGCATTCTAACGTCCCTGGAACTTTGAAGTAAGAGTGAAAATTGCCTTGAATATTAAAATCCATGCTTGAAATGAAAGGAAAAATTTCCTACGCTGAACTCCATAGGTGACAAGGTGCTGCAATTGTTGGAGGGATTGGAATTGGAGCCAGCAGTGCATATATCTTACAGAAGACTCTAAAAACCCGACAGCAAAGATTGGGTCAATCCATTCCTGTGAGGGGCAGTGACCAATAGAAAAGGAAGGAGAAGATCCAAGAAGGCTGAGGTAAGCTATCCTGAACCCTGTCAGAGTGCAAACAATACATCAAGAAGACTTCATGGTGACCAGTCCCCATACATTTCATTTTTGTCTGATTGGAGGTTTAACAGCATAAAGTCAAAACAAAAAGTTTTCTTTCTTTTATCATCCCCTCCCCCATCAACTTATTTTACCTAGCGTCAGACCAGCCACGGGACTCAACAAATTATTCCTGGAAAGCAAGGTAAACTCTTTTGTACTTTTTACAAGTTTTGGTTTGCAGATTCAGAGTTCTTATTTAAAAGACGTAGTGTTATATTTTCAATAACTAATGCAGGTCTCCACTCTGAAAAGAAATATGAGCTTGTCTCTATTGGAAGCTGTCCAGAGAAGAATTCTGCAGTCAGAGGCAGTCTGACAGCTTGCAGAAGCAATTCTGAACTAATGGGAGGAATGAAAAACCAACATTCCATTAATGAGTGATTTTATTTTATGTCCCTAGGAATCAGTAAAATGCATTCATGCTTATTAGTGGATGGTTTAGCTAAATGCACATTGAGGAAACTGTAAATTTTATGTATGTATATGTAACACAAGTTATAAGATAACATTTAAAATAGGTACTATGCATATATTTTTCTTCTGACAGTAGTTCTTTGTGAATATTATATTTGGTGCTATTCAATGGATGAAAGTTTATTTCTTCTAAAAATATCAAATATCAGAATCTAGCAACCTTATATTTGACATATCTGTACTGGATATACAAATACAAGGGAATTTTTGATTTATGTTCTAAATGGTTTTTGTTCTTATCCTGATTAATTATGCCATAGTAAATAAAAATATGTCAAAATGATATAACTGACATGTTAGCTCTATATAATCTCTGTCATATATTGTCATGAGCATGCATACTCATTTGTACAAAAATAGAGATAGTCTATATAAGTGAGATTAGAACAATTATGTAGGAGATAATAGTTACATAAGAAATTAATAATTCTGCTTCCTGGCTGAACATCTTGATTTGATCCTGTACTTAAAGTTATACAAGCTCTTTTCCCAAAGTAAAGCTTACCTGAAAAATTCAGCAACAGAACCAGAGATGAATCACATACTTTACTTCAGATCCTAGAACCATCCTTCACCATAAACTTCTAAATTGACCTTTGATCTCTATATTTCTTTGGTCTTAGGGTCAAAGAGCCTGGAAAATCACTTCCAGATGTTATTCTCATTTATGGGTTAAAAAGAAAAGCAAATACAGATGCACACTTCTTAGGAACAGTGCACAGGCATCTCTTCATTTATTAGAACACATTTTGTTCTCTTATATGCAACTACCAGTTCCAGTAAAGGTTCTCAAGTTAATAGCTTGAAATGGAAAAGCACTTAGAGTCACTAAACTTTGCTTTCCATTTCTCAGCTTTCACTATGACTCAGTTAAACCCAGATAGTTTTAAGACGGTGAATCTCTCTCAGTGTCTGTAAAGTGCTTTGCCTGTGATTGGTACTCAATAAATGTGTATTAATGGCTATGCATAAATTGGAAGTTGATATTCTATTCTCAGCTTTACCTTGAAGAAACAATGCTTTCTAGGTTGACTTTGGCCAGCATTTCAAGGTCAATGAACGCTCTAACATTTACGTTACTTATTCCGCAGGTACTAAAATGGCAATCTCAACCTGTTTGATGATCTGGGTGTTCCTCATAGCAGAGACTGTGTGGACACAGAGTGTGAGGCAGGCCTATGAGGTACAGGACCCAGAGGACTGGGATGTGCACGATGACTTCTATTGTCCTAGGGAATGTTTCTGTCCCCCAAGTTTCCCTACTGCCTTATACTGTGAGAACAGAGGTCTCACAGAAATCCCCATTATTCCTTCAAGGATCTGGTACCTCTACCTGGAAAACAACCAGATAGAGACCATACCTGAGAAACCATTTGAGAATGCCACCCAGTTAAGATGGATTAATTTAAATAAGAACAAAATAACCAACTATGGGATTGAGAAGGGGGCCCTGAGCCAGCTAAAGAAGCTTCTTTTCCTGTTTCTGGAAGACAATGAGCTGGAGGAGGTACCTTCTCCATTGCCAAGAAGTTTGGAACAATTACAGTTAGCTAGAAACAAGGTATCCAGAATCCCTCAGGGGACCTTCAGTAACCTGGAAAACCTGACCCTTCTTGACCTACAGCATAACAAACTTATAGATAACGCCTTTCAAAGAGATACCTTTAAGGGGCTTAAGAATCTCATGCAGCTTAACATGGCCAAGAATGCCCTGAGGAACATGCCGCCAAGATTACCAGCCAACACCATGCAACTCTTTCTGGACAACAACTCCATTGAAGCAATACCTGAAAATTATTTCAATGTGATTCCTAAAGTGGCCTTCCTGAGGCTCAACCACAACAAACTGTCTGATGCCGGCCTTCCTTCCAGAGGTTTCGATGTGTCGTCCATTCTGGATCTTCAGCTGTCTCACAATCAGCTCACAAACTTTCCCAGAATTAATGCAAACCTACAGCACCTCCATCTCGATCACAACAAAATTAAAAGTAAGTAGCCATGAGGATATGCCGGTGCCCTAAATGCCCACCGCGATATTCAGTCTCTATCCCTTGTAAGCCTAGCAAATGCGTCTTTACCCCCACCAGCACACAACTCGCAGGCTTTTAGAACTGACAAGTTAGTTTCAATTTTCATTGCACAGTTTTGGTGATCCAGCCAAATAAATGAAACTTCCCAGATCTTCAGGTTCAGGATTGAAAACTGAATCTTAGTCATCTACACAGAGCCTCTACATTTGGGAGAAAAGAAGCATCTCTGTTTACTTTGCTGAGAAGAGATTCTGGTATTTCTCCCTCTGTGGATAGACATCACTTATACCTTAATATGTCTCTCAGGAGGGTCTTGAATGCCAGATCAACTTCCTGTCCCAGTGTATGAGTACAGGGAATATAGGAAAGTGCCACCATGTTTGGCAATCTGTGGGGTAAATTTGTTGAAAACTATGTAAAGCACAGTTGCATAAATGATATATAGACTAGGATATAAGGGATTACAGAAGGGTTGATGCCTGGACCTCCCTAAGTATCATCATGACTATATACTCTAACATAGAGTGGATTTCAGTGTGTGTTTTGTAGTGTCCCCCCCACCCAAGAGTATCTGAGTCACTAGGTCTTGGGTAGGACCTCTCACTCTGAACAAGTTCCCAGGTTCTGGTCCTGATGCTGTGGAGAAACACACATAGAAAGCTACTACAGATGTTCAAAATTTTAGAGACTTGAATGGCAACAGGTGCCCTGGGAACTGGTAATCATTGGGTCTTAGTGACATATCCACAATGAGGAAAATACTATTCTTTCTTGAAAGCAGCTTTAGACGTGGAGTGGAGAGTGGATAAGGGTGAAGTCTTTCACAGCAAAGACTCGTTATTGAGGGATGAAGTGGTTACCAAAAGTAAACGTTTGGAAACATTTGAGATGAACTCATCCTGTTCATTTTTATATCAGGCTGTTTCAGGTGGTGAAACTAAGCAATTTTATATTCCAGGCTTGGGCACTGGTACACAGCCTAAGATTCATCTTCAATTCCAGTATAAGTCTTTTGGGAGGATAACCATGAGGAGATTCTTTTTGGAAAGTTTTTTTTTTAATGCAGCTTTGAAGTGAGAGTTGATGAAGATGGAATGTAGAAAGCCTACCAGGTGAATGTCATGCCTTTATGATTATTCACTAATGACTCCTTAGACGTAGGATAGCGTGACCATTCCATTACAGCATCTTTCCACTGGGCGCTGCTTCGACATCACAGAGTTCAGTTTTTATTATTGTCACCATGTACTTGAGCCTAAAATTCTGGATCTGAATGGCATGCTGCCACGACAGTAGTTACTTTTTCCCCTTTGGTGAGGAAATGTACTGTTTACTACTCCTGTCTGAAGGAAAAGATACAACATAGAAAAATTGTTAGATGAGAATATCTAGTTGAGCCAAACATCATAATACCTAAGGAGGACCTTGGGTTTGTAAGTTTTTCCTGTTGAGAGGTAAGTTCCTATAGGTTCATTCCTTATCTTCAATAAAACCCCACAGATAACTGAGTGGGAAGTTAATTTCAGGTGATTCAACACAGACGTTTGTATGTGAGTTGCAGATGCTGAGAACTTGAGCTAAAGTCTTCAGCAGTGAGAAGCCAGCACTGGAAATAAGATTGAGAAGTAGATCATTGTGTTCTCTTCTGAAATTTCACCGAGGGCTTCCAAAGGCTGTGAAAGTCATTCCAATATTTCAACCAGTCTTACATATTAGCCTGTGACAGACTCAACTGAGTTTGTGAATGATTGTAGGGATCCCCCACCCCAGATATTTATGACCTGAGGCTTCTGAAGTGGAGCCTAACAATTCAGGTCTGAAATAGTATCATTGTTTCTTGATCATGGCTGGAGAAATTTGAGACCTACCAAGAGCCTTGTGTGATGTTGTTGGGAAGTTCGAGGAGGAAACTCAAGCACAGGAGGTTGACAGCAGCTGTCCAAAGACACGGAGTAACTGCACAGCCAATACCAGGGAGAGGCTCCAGTCTCTCACCTTGAACAAAAATGAAGGCATAGCCACTCATTTCACACATTGTACCTAGTTTTGTTTACCATTTAAACAAATGTAGAAAAGGACTCTTTTTGCTGAGACTCACTGGATGAGATTCCTATCAATCACTTATGAAATAACAATTGCTAATGTATTCAACTCTTGCCACATATTCTAGCTGTTAGAAATTGTTGGCAAGAAAGAGAACCTTTAGACAAAGAGTCCATTGAGATTGCAAGTGGGCTTTCCTTTTGTGACTTTGGAAGAAAAACATTTTCTCTGAACATGATGCGGGGCTTGAAGTTTATTGTAAAATATGCATATACTCCCATAAATTGCTTCTCTACATTCTCTGAGAAAATCTTAAATTATGGAAAATGGTTAAATTTATAACTCCTGTTTTCCATATTCCAATTATTCAGGTATACTAGATAAGATATATGGGAGAGATAAGGATATTAAATAAGGCACTGAATGAAACACAGTATCCCTGGTGGGCAAGGATCCCAAGTTAAAGAGAAAAGGCTGTATGGGGCCAACTTTTTATACAATACCCAGGTAGAAAGTGTAGTCATATTTTCCGGTAAAGTCTGTATGAGAATAAAATAATTATGTATGTGAAAAAATTAATATAACCGCAAATCTGATTTACATATGTGAGCCACTGTTTATATCAAGTTAGTCCCCAAGATAATGTAAGGTTTGAACAAAATAGCCATTTTCCAAGCATAAAATCTTTTATTCACAATTCTATTGTGAATTTGTTTGCACCATTAGGAAATAGGGTAGAGATGTTCCCCAAGTTAGGTGGGTATAGTGGAAAAAGAGCTCTTACTCATTTTTTTTTTTTTTGGACAAAAGCAGAACACATGGAATCGTGCTTGAGATCATCTGCTCCAAGCTTCTCTGAGTTTTGGAAAAGTAACTCTTCACTCTGGAGAACACTCTCAATGTGGCTGTTGGTGCCATGAGCTGCAGTCCAAGACAGGCGCTCCTTCTCCCATCAATAGTAGCTATAAAGGTTGATGTGATATTTCCTGGCCTCAATCCTCTGTCGGCAAATGCCTTCTCTCCAACTAAGTGTATTCATGTGGAGGGATCCATGACTTTAAGTATTATATTAGAATTATGATAAATGCTTTATATAAATGTACCCTATATTATTTGGAATATTTAAGGTGACATCATAGCGTTTCATCCTTTCAAGAACTCTTCCACCCATCAGTCAACACACTCACCTTTGTACCAGCTCTAACTGTTGTCTCTGCCTTCAATCCTCTGAATGTATTTCTCAGTTTTGCATAGTAAGGCAATTTTGACATTCTCTGTCTCACCTGTAAACTTAGAAAATAACTGAGATATCTTATTTACCTTGGATCTATCACTGTTTCCAACAAAATTTTCTGTTGGGAGGGGCCACTTGTTTGTTCCCGGCTGCTAGCCCCGAAACAATCACTCCGAGTCTGTATCATTCGTAATACTGTTTGGTCAATATTTTAAGTGTATTGCTAGCTAGCTCACACATTTAAAATGAACCCGTCTCTATTATTTTGTATTTTACCATGAGGCTCATGGCCTACTGGTCACATTCCAGCTGGGAATTTGCTCACTGACATCTTTCCCCTCTCGTGGGCACATGGCATCTCTTTACTCTGCCTTCTTTCTCCCAGCATTCGGACTAGTTTCCTCTGTCTACCTCTACTCTACCCTATCACAGACCAAGACAGCTTCTTTATTCAGTAACCAATAAAAGCAACACATATACAGAAGGACTTCCTACACCAACTTCCTATGTAATATTCCATACTAAAATATAATAGGGCATAGAGTGAGAATACTGCACCTGTTATGTCAAACTTTTTTCAGCATTATTCTGATGAAATGGATATGCATAAAACTTTATTGGACAATAATTTGTATCTCTACAGCTTTCGTTACATAAGGTCATTTGATCCCTTAGGGCCACTGCACTAATTTTTTTCATCTAGACCTCTAGACTTTCTGGTGCTTTAATTTAATCATTCATGCTGTCTTTCCCCTCACAGACGTGAACATGTCAGTAATATGTCCCACCACGCTGCATGCAGGACAGGATGTCTTCATTCACGGACCCCAACTGAGCTACCTGCGCCTGGATGGAAATGAAATCAAGCCGCCAATCCCTATGGACTTAGTGACATGCTTCAAGCTTCTTCAGGCCTTCATTATATAAACAAGCCACCAAACCCACATTGGATTAAGAATAGATGAGTGTGGTATGAAATCTGGTTGTTTCTCCTAGGTTTAGGTCACAAGCCACACTTACAATTGTCTTAACCACAATTTTCATCTGTGTAGCTTACTGTTTCCATTGGAAGATACTTTGGTCAGTGGAATACAGGTGCCACTTGTATTCATCTGCTTTTCTCTGATTAACTAAACAGACACAGAGTTGAGGTCACGTCTCAACTCAAAGCTATTTTTGTCTCTTTGCAGCTACTAATATCAAGTAAACTTTCTAATTGTTACATATTCAAAATGATTTACTTGTCTATGACCAAGTTTATGTGTGCTGGTAGTGTATATTTCCCGTAAGTACAGCAATGTGATATCAGTAGGAAGTTCTCAAAAATTATGTACAAGAAGTAGTTTAAAAAGAACTAAATATGCCTCTCTGATAATTATCATGCACATACTAGCTAGTCAAATGTCTCCAAATAGAAAGATCTGGCCATTAGAATTAACAATAAATCTTCTAGTCATTTCGATTAAAGATGAAGCAATTGGCAATTGGGGTTTACTGCCATTTATTATATATGTCTTTCTTAGATCTAATACTCTATTCTTTAGGAACTGAAGCCCTAAATTTTACAGTGATCAAAACATGATTCTCATAGCTGCATAGCATCTTAACAATAGAAATGCACTCAAATTGCAAATTATTCAGCTCTTATTTTGCTCATCTTTTTTTGGGATTTTCTAAATAAAAATATGGAATGTTTTCTAACAAATTGGAAGTGTGATATTTGCTTCAAGGACACTAATACTCACAACTACATTTAGGAACATGTTATAATAAGAAAGTGTTATATTCTCAAATATTTTGCTAGCATGAATACAAACATGTACTCCTATCTTATTGTTCTTCCAGTAAACATAAGAAAGATTATATTCTAAGTAAATGATAAGATGCACTTGTTTGTGATGAGTTTTTAAAATCTCAATATTTCATTATTCAACCAGGTATACTTTCCTGATGCATTTTACTTTTATATTTTTTCAAATAGTGTAATAATAAATATATAATACAAAGACTTATGCATTAATTTCTAAATGCTTTTTAAATGATTTTATTCAGCAACCCAATATAGTTCCACAGACAAAAGGCCACATACCTTTGTGAATCACTAAAGAAGCTCAGTAGATTCCTAGACTCCAAGGCCTTTTCAAAAACTTATTATGTTTATGACATGAATTTTCATGAAGTATGATGTGAAGTGTTATCTATCCATTTTCACACTCAAATTTATTTGGCATCAGGTCAATAAAACATTAAGGCAAGAAATCAAATGAATTGGCATAAAGTCAAAATTTAAAAATCATCTAAGATACATGCACTATAAAAATTATGTCAGATACAATTATGCCATAAAATATAGTCTATTACCAGACTTAGAAAAAAAAAACAGTACACCGAGGAAATTTGAGCGGGTAAAATTTATAAGGAATCAAATTTGATGTAAATGCAGGTTTTCTATATGACCATATCCTATTACCCACACTTTGGTTTTCTGTTGTTTCTGTTGCTAGCGTTCACAGTCGTCTGAATGTTTTAGAAGAAATATTCCCGAACTAAAGAATATTCCAGAACTAAAGATATTATGAGTTTTAAGTTCTGCATTTTTCAGAGAATGGTCAGTTTCCACTGCTCTGCTGCAACACAGGAAGGAAGTGAGCCATCCCTTTTTCCAATGCTGTAAACCCTAACAAGCCTTTAGAGTCATAGTAGCCATCTGAATTAAGAGACCTGTTGTCACAATACCATGATGTTCTTATCCAAATACTCTCTATGTATGCACCACAAGGCCTGCATCCTTCACCTCACTTCATCTCATGCTGTAGGCACTAATGTCCTCTCCAGTCCTTGCTACCGAAAGGGCGCAGTATAATAATTGGAGAAAGGAATGCTATCAAATCACGTATTCCTGTAGACTGCTATTATTATACACATGTTCTCTCTCTGCATTAATTGTTAGTGTGAGTCTCTTTCTGTGCTTAACTTACAAGTTCCACTGTGCTACAGGTACGCACGTGATGAAAGAAGACTGCATACTTGTGGTTTAGTATTCTCTAAGGTTTTAGCCATCCACTAGGGATCTCTAAATGCATATCTCACAGATAATAGGTGAATACCTACATACGTAGATTTGCCGAACTGTTTATATTGAAGCAATTAGTACTGTTTAAATAGAGACTATGTAATGATTCAATAGAAAAGATACAAAAGCATAGTTAATCTGAGGGCTTATTGTGGAAATGTTCCTGCCAGATATTTGCAACTTCCTCCCTCCCTCTCCCTTATCACTCTTCCTCCCCCTCCCTCTCTCTCCCTGACCCTCACTCTCTCATCTCTTTCCACCCTCAGTATCTCCATCTTTATTCCCATATCTCTCTTCCAGCCTACCTTTTTTTGTGTTATCTTCTTGTATTTATTTCAAGCATTTATTTGGCAGCCTGTGTGTGTGTGTGTGTGTGTGTGTCTGTGTGTCTGTAGGTGCTCATGCACCAGACTGCATTAAACAGACAAGATCAAATAGTGTATGACATTCAGATTAGTGTAATATCACAAAATCATGAAAGATTTTACTTGTAACAAATGTTTGCATTCTATAAGTAGTCATGTTAATTTGATGAAGAATTTTCTAAAGAGATAATGGCTAAGAAAACATATAAAGAATAAAAAGTACTTAATAACCAAGGTGGGAGAAAAAATATTTCACACATAAAGACTTTGATCTTTGGACGAATTTAGGAATTCCAGAAGACTTTTAATATGGGAATGATTATATTCCTCAGGGTAGCATCAGTAGTTGTGAAGACCATCAAGCATAAAGCTAAAATCTCCGAGTTCATATCTCAACTTTGCCATTTGTTCTTGGGCAGAATTTTCAAATTCTCTGTCCTACAGTTTCTCTTCACCTGCCAAATGGTGACAAGAAATAACACCCCATTACGGTGAGGATCAAAGGGAGAGTAAACATTGGAAGAATCGAGAAACTCCCAGTACCAGGCAAATGCTGTGCAATTTATCTTCACTGTGACATTTGAGGTAACCTAAGATTGCATATGTAGAAAACAGCTAGGATTTTACTCCTTTACACAGGTTCAAATTAAAACAAAACAAACATGATTTAGAATATAGGAGTCTTGGAGTGGTGTTGGATATAGCATCATACAGATTTGAGAACATCTGGAGGCAAAGTTTGCAGGAGTTGGTGATGGTTTTTACAGAGGGGACTTAGAGGAAGGCAGATGTTAACATATTTGTCTCAGATAATAAGGTTCATGACAACACATCTACCCAGAGAGATGTATTCAGAGATCATTTCTTTTCAGGCAGCTTGAAATTGCTTTTATCCTATAAAAACAGTTAAATTTAAGAAGAGATCTGGATGGGAGATGGTGTTGACAATTTTTGAAGATTTTAAAATATGTCTGATGATTTTGGAATAACTCTGCATTGAAATATTCATAGAGTGCAGTTGGTTAGGGGCAGATGCTGGTGATGAAGACGTTATTCATACTGACCAATGGAAGGTTGAGTAATCTTGCTGTCAGCAATATCTAAATATATGTCAAAGTTTCATAGTGGTTTCATCTCTGATGTCAATACATGTGACCACCATGGGAAAAAATTACCAAGTTTTAACTAGGAAAAGCAAAATAAACCAATCTGAAACTAAAGGTCTTAATAAATGCTTATTTGTTTTGTAACTTAAAACACAAAATAAGCATATTACTGCCTTCTATGGTTTCCCCATGTAAGTAGCATGAACTTAGCACAATACACAAGGAGGAAAGGCACCAACAAACGGCAGCAGAAAGAAAGACACAACAATAGAATGGCAATCAATGTAAAAATAACGATGTTAAATAATGTATGTGCCTAAATGAGATGTGTTGTAATCCCAGCCTTTGGGACATAAAAGCAAGAGAATCCAAAGGTCAACACTTTAATCACAAGATTGTTCTACTTATCTTCCAACCCCTGTGCCAAAGCCACTAGGATTGTCTATTTAGAAAGAACAATGATTTTTTTTAACTAAGAAAACTCTGAGGGATTTAGAAGCTATGTTAGTAAACAGACTTAAAGACCGACTATAGGAACAAAGTTTATGCTAGTGTACTCTTCTACAAGTGTCAGAGACTAGAGACAGAGGTCAATATGGATATTACTGTGAAATATGGATATCTGATTAACATATAAACATATAGGGAGACATTTTAGATTCAAAAGCTCTAAGAGCTACTGTGTCTGGGGATAGAAAGCTTATCAAACTATGAACACGTTTTCTTTTTCTGAAGTTAAAAGTATCATAGAGATGTTGCAACTTCCAAACTAATACAAAGGAATGATAAAATCAGAGTGTTTGTGGACCCAAGAGGGAGCACAGAGCAGAAAGCTTAGCAGTGCATGAGAAGGTTTTCAGGAGAAGCATGTGACGGTGTGCTTATAGACTCCTGTGGTGAAAATAATAGCATCCCTAATTAGCCAGTGCTATTCACCATAGCTCTGCTCTTTGTCAAGTTCCTGTCTGGTTCTAGGCACTGGGTTCTCATCTGTGAAACAGGGAGCAGTGTCATCTATCTTTCCGATCGAGAACAGATGTTGATCTCTTTTTTTTTTTTTTTTTGCCTAATACGTGGAAAGCACCCAATAAAAAGCAAGTCAGAATTTTATTACGTGCTGGCATTCAGATGTGAAATTTTAAGGATTTTCCTTTCCAAATAAGAGCACAGTGCAAAGTCAGAATGGGGGAAAGAAAGGAGTTCAAACTGATTGAAATGAAAGGTTTGAAATTTTGATGAAGGGAAGATTGAAGGGCAATTAGTGCTGTAGAGCTGGAGGACAAAGAGGTTGTGTTGGATCATGAAAGCAATTCATTTAGCAGAGAACAGACCGAGGGCTCTGTGGAATTAAATACAAGTTGATGGAGATTGTGGTACATACGAGCCAGAAGAAAGTTATTTTAGCCTTAGATACTATAATTTGCAAAGTTTAAATGGCCCAAGGCTAAGACATGAAAAGGAGATCAGAGAAAATAAAATTCTGGAGGTCAGAAGATCAAGCAAGCAAACGGTGTATAAGAATCTGATACAAGTTCTCACAGAAAAATCAGGATAAAAATGATGATTTTTTTTTGGAATAACACTAATAGTTTAAGTAGCTTGTAGCTACCTACTATTTACCTGCTAACTGACGAGTCAAACTTCAGCTTGACTAGTCTGGCCTCAGAACTCCAGCTTCTGACTAGGAGGCATGCTATATATATATCCCTTCTAATAAAATACTGTCAATTGTCTTTTAAAATACATTTTCTTTTTTCTGGAAAGCGTAGGTTGAACCAATGAAAGTGCAATCACTACCAGCTGTGCAGACCTTCCGTGGAGTTATTTTCCAAGGTTCCTAGAGCCACACAATGGTACATACTATTTTCACTGCTCTTGATTGTCCACCAAAACACAAAGGAAAAAAATTATTACTGACATCCCTTAAATATTTGTTCTTTACTGTGGCGATCTGACTGAGCATGCTCCAATGGGCTCATAGAGTTGAATAGTTAGGGGGAACAGTGCAAGATAAAGATAATCAAAATGAATGGTATGAAAAGTTTCAAGAATCAATAAAAATATTATATTTAAAAGTTGTGCCAGTTTAAAAGTTTAGGACTTATTCATTATGCTAATTATACTGGCATTTAATTTGAGGATTTTAGATTAAAAAAATACACTCAGCACAATCTATTGGAGTTAAATTATGGAGTAATATTGAAACCTCTTAATCTATAATTTTCCTAATAATAAATAAATTAATGTAAATACAAACAAAGAAAAGGAAAAATTACCTAATTACTCTAAAGCAATATGTGTCTGCAACTGATTATTAAAATACCTGTCTAAACTGTGTACTTTTGGTCAGTTTTTGCAAAATATTTGAAGAATTTCCCATATTAGCAGTAATTTATGATTCAGGAAAGGAGCAATATGTTTTATTTGCCAAAAGCTCTTTAGGAATATACTCTTTATGCATTTTACAGTAAAATACCTTGGTGAAAGTGATTCTATTTTGCAAAAACAAAAAAATTACATTGCTACTATTACCTTTAATCCCCACACTCAGGAGGCAAAGGTAGATTAATCTCTATGACTGAATTAACCAGGGTTCTCCAAAGTAACATAACTTAGAGAATGAATCTTTCTCTCTCTCTCTCCATAAATATGTATTTATACATATGAGGATTTATTAAAATGACTTACAGGCTGCGGCCTAATTCAATCACAGCTAGATAGTAAAGGAAAGGCCAAGAATCCATTACTTTCTTAGTTCACTTTCTAGATATCTGTCTGAGTTGGTCTTTGGTATACACTGGAATCCCAATGAAGTAGGCTCCAATGCCGGTGTAAGAATGGACTTGCTAGCAAAGTTATAGCAGGTAGGCTAAGAGAAAAGGCTTTCTTTCTTCTTTTGTGTGTGTTGTATAGGCTTCCAGCAGATGGTATGGCCCAGATGAGAGGTGCATTTTCCCAGCTCAAATGACCTCGAATAAAGGTGTGTTTTCCTAACACAGGATCAGGATTAAAGGTATGTCTTTTCTGAGTTCAAATAATCTGTATTAATGGTGAATATTTTGTTGTTGTTTGATTGTTTTTCACAAGGTTATAGATTAGAAGTGGATTGCCCTACTTCAAATTAAGCAAAAAATGGTGTGCTCTCCATTTTTAGATTTTAGTTAATTCCAGTTGTAGTTAAGTTGACCACCAAGAATAGCCAACGCAGTGAATTTGGGACCAGACAAGGCCACATAGTGACTCTCTGCATTAACTGTGCTTCAAAATATATTTATACATAATCAAAATCTTATAAGCAAGTTTAATACAGAATTTAAAAGCTGCAGGCTTTTTTAAATTTCCATTTATTGTTCTAGTTTTAAAATATCCCTTTTCACTGACATTCAGCTGAGCAAACAAAATCGAAGTACAGAAAGGGACTCTTTGAGGTTTTAAAGGTTTCAGAAGACAAGTCAAAAAATTTCCTGGAGAAAGATCAGAACAGTAAAGTTTTGTTTTTCACTTTGGCAAAAGCTGTCAGGAAAGTTATAGACAATATACAATAGGGTGTCAGTGTTTGTTTCCAATGAGGGGGGAAAAAAACCCTGCCGTATGTTACATTTTCAGGCCCCTTTGCTTGCTTTCAGAGAAATGATTCAAGGCTGTTGAGCACAGTCAGTGCAGGCTGGCATCACTATATAGTTGTAGATGTAAAGATACTGCCTTAGAGCAATGGAAAGTGACGAACCAACAGGATTTCTGTATAAGACATGCTACTTCTGAAAATTCAGATCACACGCTGTCCTTAAAGAAGTCTGAGGACAAAAGCATGAGAAATTGAATTACTTCAGATTGAAGTCGGGGAAGGATATCAAGAAGAGCCTCGGGGTACGGTATCAGATACAAATGTACCTACTCCAAAGCTTGAAATACAGATTTCCTGATTTTGACAGGAACAGCCATTATCCTCTGTTTCAGAAATACATAAGAGAGTTAACATTTTCCATCTTCTCAAAAAAAAAAAAGTAGACAAATCAAAAGAGAGGATCTAGCCATGGTGCAAGAGGCGTCTAGCCAGACCCACCTTCCAAACCACAGGCTTGTAATGCTTAGGGGGAAAGAAGCCTTGATGTTTTGGGATGCATCCCGCGATGGAGCCCCATCCCTCAGGGTCTCTGGGCAATGCTGGCTGATGATGGACACGGAGATGTTGGGCTTGTGGGCAAAACTGGGGGCATTTGAAATTATAGCTTAACAACCTATCATTAATAGTTTGTTCATATTTTATGCATCATTCCAATGTAATAAATAAATAAAATCCAAAACACTGAGTGCTACAGAATGTTCTGATATTGGCCATTTAGTTTTCTGCAAATAATACATAAGCTTGGTGAAATTCCAACATCTAGGAGAATTTCCCTATGGGAAGAACAATTTTATTTTTCAAATTTTCTTTCCTACTCTGAGAGTCTAGAGAAAGCTACTTTAAACATTTGCTGGGTTTATTTTTCTTTATATTCCACTATAGGAACAGAAAAATGTTTTAATTAATTTCCCCTTGATTTAGCAGCTTTGAAGAAGATACTTAGACTCTGTTATGGAATACACTTTAGCATATATAATATGTTCTACATATACATATATACATTAACCCTTTTCCTATATGTTAATAGCAATCATTTTATTTCTATAATCGGTAAATATTGAGCAATTTAATAATTATTCAGAGCTACAATTTAAAAAGCTCTACAAAGTCATTGCGATTCTCTTCTATTTGGGATAAACATACGACTATTCGAACCCTATCATCTACCATACCATTTTCTATTAGATAATTATTTAGTTTTGTGCTAATATTTATACAAATTTATACTACGTTAAACAGTTAACTCCCTGTTCCACATATTTTATATAAAGAAAAATTTTAATGTGATCATTTATTGGGAGGATTTGGAGAGCTGGGCAGTGAATCTAGAGGGGTTAGCGGGAGGAGTGAGAAGTACTATTGTAAAGAATTCTTGAAAAGGTAATGAAATATTAAATTAAAACAAAAACAACATAATCCACAAATATACTGTGTGTGTTTGTGTGGGTGATTTTAAAATTTGTAGTACTTACATATACACATGGAAAAAAGAAACATGGAAAATAACATAAAAAGGAAGAGAATTATATAATAGTATTTTGGTATATGATAAGAATATCAATATACACTCTTTAAAGTTCCTATAAACTCATATTCACCAAAGTTCAAATAAATGCTTTTTCATACCCACCTGCTGTAGTTTGAATGAGAACTATTTCCCATAGGCTGTAGCATTTGAATCTCTGGTCCCCATTTGATGGCACTGTGTGTGAAGGCATGGGTGTGACAGCCTTGCTGGGAGTATGTCAATGGGGGCAAGCTGTGAACGTATACAGCAGTAACCGACTTTGCTTCATCCCTGCTGATGGTGAAGGATCGCTCAGTTTCCTTCTCTTGCCATGATGCCTACTGCTTGTTGCTATGTGTCTCTGCCATAATGGACTCTTACCTTCTCTTTCAACTACCCCGAAGAAATTATTTCATGAATCAGTTACCTTTATCACAGCATCAAAAAGTGACTAATACCACATTTTGGCAAATACTGAGCCACAGCATCTAACTTTGATTCATCACTTAATATATTTCCACCTCCTTTTTCTTTATTATAGCAAAGGATGGAGATATCTGTCTCCCATAGTTGGCTTCATTCACAGTTCTCTTTGTTGTAATGAATTTGTTGCTTTTCAGAATATATTTTCACAGGGTTTCAATGGGGCTGTCAAGAGAAATAGGAAAATATATTGAATCTTTCCTGTTCTTTTTTTTTCTTTTTTCTTTATTTTTGCTCCACTCATAACTTAAGCTGTTGGAATCTTCTGCAAAGAAACTTCATGGGTCTTGAACAGGAGGGATATTTACATGGGAAATTGTAGGATGTGGAGAGTTTTAGAGAACGGATTACAGGGTAGAGCTTCAAGTTCTATTGCAGCAAGGATGGGCAGGGTCTATAGAACGTCCACTCAGTCATTCATCTGAGCTCACTAACCGTAAAAGGATTTGATCTCCTTTTAGACCTGAGTGTACAAAGGTGCTACTACTTTACATTATATTTGAGAGGCCACTGTCTTCCAGTAAAATTGTTAAACTATAAATTTAGCAATATTGCAGCGTTTCATTTAGTATCTCTCAACAACATCACTCACATGTTTGCTGCTGATAGTCTAACACCAGTCCTACAGCCCCTATCCCTGGACTTTCTCTGAGTGTACAATAACATTGAAGCTCCTTCTTCCTTGTTAAAACAAGATTCTGTCCTTCAGTTAAGCATTAAAATTAATTCCTTTATGATCCATCATCCCCAGGACTCTCAGCAATTCAGATATCCCTTTCTTGCTTGTTTAACAGTCAAGATATTACCTCTTTCAAATAGTCCACGCTGAGGAACATAGACTTATCACTAATTTTCAAAAGCCTATCTTCCCAAGACACTAAAACCCATAAATTTCATTGGGATTATGGGTGTGTTAGTTTGTGAAGGCTGCTATAACAAAATACCTTCAACTGTGTAGTTTAGATTACAGAAATTGATTTTTTTCAGTTCTTGGAGTTGAGAGATACCAAATCAATTTGTTTCTTTCAATACCACTCTTATTGATTAATGGCTTCTTCCTCATATCTTCCTGTGGTCTCTTCCCTGTACTGTAGTCTCATGGCTTATGTTTCTCACCAAAACATCAGTAAACTCCTATTAAGGATGCAATCCGATTATATTAGGATTTGTCTTAAACATATAAATTTAACTTATCACCCTTGATGGACTTCTATTTCTACAGGAATGGTTTAGGTACTAGGGTTTATAATGTGAAGAGGGGAATTTCGGATACACACAGTTCATCTGCAAAATTAAATGTGTATTGTAGTTTTGATACATGCTTTCCAAAGTTTGCATGTTGAAATTTCACGGGCAGGTGATGGAAAGGTCACTCTCGTAAGGAGAGGACTGATATGGGATTCCCCTCTGTATGCTGTGATTACCATTGCTTAAGGAAGAACTGTCTTGGGCCTGTGCTGAATAGAGGTAGGCAGGAAAACTAACCTGAATGCTGGGAAAAAATAAGGTGGAGTCAGAGAGAAGCCATGTAGCTCCACCAGAGACAGACACTGGAACTTTACCTGGCAAGCCGAAGCCTCGTGGTGATATACAAATTAGTAGAAATGGGTTAAAATAAGATGTAAGAGTTAGCCAATAAGTAGTTAGAGCTAATGGGTCAAGCAGTGATTTAATTAATACAGTTTCTGTGTGGTTATTTGGGGTCTGGGCTGCTGGATGGCCAGGAAAAAATACTACAGAGGACCATAAGACTCTCCTGTAATTGTGGTGCTTTGAATGAAAATGGCTCCCATAGGTTTATAGGGAGTAGGTGCAGCCTAGTTGAAAGTGTGTTGCTGGAGCCAGGCTTTGAGACTTTAGAATTTCAAACTGGGTCTAATAGCTAATAATCTAATAATAATAATAAGCTAATAATCTCTTCCTGCTGCCTGCAGATTCTGATGTAGAATTTCAGTGACCTCTCCAGCACCATGTCTTCCTGCATGCCACCATGCTTCTTGCCATGATAATGGACTCAGTGTCTGAACCCAATTAAACTTTTTCTTTTATAAGTGTTATTCAGGTCATGGTGCCCCCTTAAAACAATAAAACCTTATCTAAGATAGTAATAAAAGGAATTAAAAACTTTATCAAAGAGACCACATTCAGTAATACGTGTTCCTGTTGCATATATTCAATCTTTGAGAGCCACACCCTAGTAAGACCAAAGCAACAACTCTGTGTTATGGGGGCGGGGGAGATATCATCAGCTAGCACCTCCATCATTGGCTTAGAACCACAAAGGTTGAAAAGGAATCTTTCTTAAGTCAATTTCTTAGTCATAAATATTTTGTTAATGCAAAATACCATCTGAAGATGTAATTGTCTCATTTCATAAACCGTTTATTGTTAAATAAATGTACACAATAATAGATTGCATTCATATTTCTCTTCCTGTTTGACAGTCGAACCATTGCTCTACCAACTTTTAATACTCACTTATGCTGGAAGTTTGGAATTTCATAGTTTTGAGGATACTTTGATATCATTAGTTGCTGCAGCTTTAAGACTATTTCCACTGGTTTTTGAAAACGGTTGGAATGAAGGACAATTTAGAGAAAGAGAAACCTACCTATTCTGACAATATTTGGCCCTCAGTCATGAGACCTAAAAATATGCATGGCATTAAATATAAGTAAATATAATTTCAACTGGAAATAAAATTAATTAGTAAAATGTTGTCTATATCACTTCATTGCTCACTAAATGACTTCTTTTATGGGTGGAATATTGGAACTTTACAAAGAATGGGTGATCGTATCAATTCTCAGCAAAATTAAATGACAAAGATAGTTCAACAATTTCTAAGTTATTTGAAAGAATCATTGGTTCCAAGGAATAATTCCAAATGTTTGCTGAAAGATCTCAGCAGAATAAAATGAGTACTGCCACATCAAAGCCCTGACATCTGCAAAAAGCAGCTGTGACTAAGGACCCTGAAGGCAAGGAATTCATATTCAGCTATTCTGAAATGAAGTTATGAAATTGAGAGTGCTCAAAAATGTAATAATCTCATACCCATTTAAAATTACCTTTACAGACACCATGCAAATATATGCCAATCAGCCTTGCAATTAAAAGCTACATAATTAGTTCTGTGAGTCCATGCCAAAAGTATGTCACAATCCTGCTAAATTTAAATTGTGCAGTGTGGTAAATGAGGATGAATATTCTCAAATGTTGTTCCATTTAGCATAGTCCCCTCTGCATACATACAGAATACACATGCACATATACATACACACATGCACACACACACACACATATACACACATGGAATTGTAAAAGCAGCACAAATCTGGAACGAATTCTTTATTGGCAAACACCAAGGAAAAGTTCACAGGAAAAATAGCTTTACATTTAATTTCTCATATTTCACGCATGCAAGGGAAAGCTGGCAATTTTTTCCTAAGCATCATTTGTTACAATCTGAGGATTGCTTATTCTACAAAAAATAATGTAAAGATGTCCAAATGTTCTTTCTTCGTCTGCCTTATTAAATGACAAGCATTTTGATTCCAGATGGAATATGTTACATAGTATCATCTATCAAAAGTTGCATAACTCCCAGAACATAAAACTCTTTGGCAAACAAAAGCATAATGGTTTTGGAGTTCCTACTTTACTCCACCCTTTTCTTTAGGGTGATGACAGTAGTGTTCGCAGTATTCTTGGAAAGCATTAAAGATACAGAGACACCTAACCTCTTGTTCTAAGTGAGAAGTCAGTCTTTACTTGCAGTGCTTAACAAGCATTTATTGAGCTGTGCAATTTCTCTACAGAAGTGTGCAAGGATAGGAAATATCTATCTACAAATATAACCAGCATGCCAAATATAACAAAGTAATGAATTGGTTCATTTTGAAAGAAAGAGAGATGTTGAATGCTATTCTTTATCTATATCATAAGAACAGGGTGACTTCTAGAATCAGAAGTCTCTAGATAGCAGTTGGGCTTGTTTCTATGAGCAGTTAATCTGTTAGGTAGGCAGGTATTCTTGTACTTAAGGTTATAGGAAAGACCAAGAAGAAAACACACTTAGAGAGGAAAATGACATTGGCTTTTAATCACTGAGAGTAAATTATGGGGCAAATGAATATTACTTACTGACCTATGCATGTGAAAATTATTGACCAATTATAAAAAGAGCCTTTATCCCATAAGCAACCTGGAGGAATTGTGAGAACCCTAACATCAGATATATTATTTCTAGTCTGAAATGCAGAGAAAAGAGACTGGAGAATAAAAAGACCAACAGGCTTCCTATATCTACCTTAATCTAGCCATGAACGATATGTGTCAATTCCAGTGGCTGGAGACAAGTTAGATGACGTGTTTGTCAACCACACAACTGACTTTCTGTAAGATTCAAGGCGATATCTAGATTAAGTTCTGTTGGTTTAAAAAATATGGCAAAAAGCCAGGCAGTGGTGGCACACACCTTTAATCTCAGGACTCAGAGGCAGAGGCAGGTGAGATATCTGTGAGTTCGAGGCCAGGCTGATCTATAAGAGCTAGTTCTAGGACAGGCACCAAAGCTTCACAGAGAAATCTGCCTTGAAAAACAACAACATCAAAATGATAAAATATATTCTAAAGCAGAAAAGATTGCTGCCTATAGCTAACTTCATCCCAAAAGACTAGAAAGGCTAGGGACTATCCAGTGTTT
Organism: Dicrostonyx torquatus; assembly: GCA_028555095.1. NCBI lineage: Eukaryota > Metazoa > Chordata > Mammalia > Rodentia > Cricetidae > Dicrostonyx > Dicrostonyx torquatus. The sequence goes on from JAQHUG010000011.1 coordinate 6,821,948, forward strand.
CCCTTGTTGCTCTTTCAACAAATTTTATGAGTGAATGCTTCTTAGAAGTTACACTAGTATGGAATTAATGAAGTAAGGTAGGAAAGTCAATAACGGACAGGATCATAAGCAATTACAGGAGCGGAACGATGGGGATGGAACCACTCCTGGGCTTTCTGAGAAACTACATGGCACACCTCATGAAAATAGCCAGTGCAAGGTGAGGGCGCTGTTTGTTTTTTGTACGGGACCCTTTCCATTCTGACTGATGAATTTTTCTTCTCTATTAACTGGGTAGCTCGATGTGCGTTGACCCCAAGGAACTGATATTTTGGATAAAGTTTGAAAAATAATCATGCTAGCATACGTGCTGAGCTGTGGAGATGGCTCAGTGGTGCAGCATGGATTCTCACATAATGGTGGTTTGGGGTGACATTTGCAGCAAAGCTAAAAAGTAAGAGCTTACTAAGAGCAAACAGTATAGTTCTTTTCAAACATATGTTAAGGTTTCATACTTTATTACCAGTGTTTATTCACAAAACTTCAAAACAGAGAACAGAGACGAATCTGTAGATTTTATCCAGTCCTGATCCTCTTAAGAGATGAGAGAAAAGTGGAACAGTTTCTGTCTTCACCGTGAGATTTGCTGTCTGAAAAAGAATAAATTTAAACATCAAAAGTATCTCTTATTCCGATTCTGAGCTCTAGGGGCACGTATTTAAAGAAATTTACTCCTTCTCCTTTTTTATCTGAATCTTTACAAAAAAATCTCCTGCAGCACATTAACCCCTTTTTCTGAAAGAGAAAACAGTGCCAGGAAACCATCTGTAAAGTGAATAATTAGCAAGACTAAACAAAATCTTTTGCAGGAGAAATTAACTGTAAAAGTAACTGGAAAAAACTCGTAGATATTCATGATGGTCCATCCAGAAAGAGCAATATTTCCTCACAATCTGGCAAGAAGTTTCATCCGTATTTTAATTTTGAATTTTGTAGAGAAAGAAAATGGGAAAGAAGGGCACCATGTGTAAGTAATAAAGATTTAATCACAAACAAACCAGATCCTCCCACAGCCCTCATGATCAAAATTGCTTCCCACACTATTCTGCAATGGATGCCAGATGTTTATCATGGAAACAGAAGATAAAGAAGTTATGGAGAGAGAAATCTCCATTTTAAACAGTAGAAAGTTAACTTAGGGGGAAAAAAAGGAGCTGGAGCGTGTATGGTTAGGCAATCAGTCACACAGTAGATTGTTCTTCTGCAGATGTTTGTGTTTTATATGGTCACAGTCTCCTCTCCAGGTTAAAATGCATCCTTTTGAGGAGGAAAAGCTCTAGACAGTTTGAGGTCAGTAGGCATGCGATCGAAATAAACACTTGTGTTTTAAGAGAGAGCTTTTATTTTGCATATTTAGTTATCTTTCATTGATGCTAATCACATCTGCAACCTGCAGTTACAGCTCTGAATCCAGATTTGTCTACTAACCCGGATCCACATGCCACGGCTCTGGTAGTAACACCCTGGCCCAGGTGCTATTTTAGTATCAATAAGTCAACATGCCTAACATGCCTACATTTAACTCCTCTTCCCTAAAGTTTCTTTATTTCACTGATTTGTCTTTCCAATTTACAATGTATTTTTAAATTTTTTGTTATAAATACATTTCATTTTTATTTCTTATTTGAAAATAGATATTTTTCATACAACATATTTGGATTCCCTCTTCCTCTACACACATCAGGATCTAAAGCCTTTTTCTCTCTCTCTCTCTAGTTAGAATACAAATGGGCATCTGAAAAATAATGACAAAACACAATAAGATAAAACAAAAATACTCAAAGAAGAGATGACAAAGAAACAAACAAATAAGAAAAAAGAGACAATGAAAAGTACAAGAAACACAAAGTGTCACAGAAACACGCATGCTTACACACCCAAATCCCACAAAAGCACAAAACTGGAAACAAAACTACATAAACCAAAGACCTGTAAGGTTTTAAACAAAATGTCCTGAAAATACATTGTGAAGCAGAGAGCCTAGAAAAATGCCATTGAGTCAGTTCTGTGTCAGACATTGACTACAACACATTCTTCCATCCAATCATTTCTGTGCTCATTTAATTATTACTTCCCATTCTGAAATCTCCCAAGAGTTAGACATAGTAACAGGAGATTCAGCAGGTACAGAGAACAGTAGAAGTATGGCCTATTATTTAGCAATTTAGCAAAGAACTGTCATGTTGGAAGACTATAATACTACAGAGAAAGATATCTGTTGAGTACCTCCTTGTAATTCCTTGAACATCTCCTAGCTCTGAAGTCCCACAGAAGGCATTTCAGATAGTCTTTCAACATGAATTTTTAAGGTTTGAGTAAAATCATCCAGCTTCATCTTGAGAAAAAATCTGAAGGGGGGGAACAATGAGAATAGTAATATACTGCTCCTTATAGTTTTTCTCTTTCCTTACTCTCTCTCCCTCATTTCTCCCTGTTCTCTCTCTCCCTCTCTTCCTCCTTCCCTTTCTCTCTCTATCTCCCCCCTCTCTCACTCCATCCTTTCTGCCTGTCGTCTCTCTCTTTCTCTTCCTCTCCCTTGCTTCCTTTCTCTCTCTATCTCTCTCTCCACTCCCTCCTTTCTCCCTGTCCTCCTCTCTCCTTGTCATAGCTCACCTTAGAGATCTTGGTGGAAAAGAATGAATACATAAATACTGCAATAGACCCAAAATAATAATCATGAGCAAATCTCTGACT
>JAQHUG010000011.1:6847719-6870867 GCA_028555095.1 Dicrostonyx torquatus
TGGAATGCTAATTAAGGAAGAGGGGAATCTCTGTAAATCTCCTGGAGGCAATGGCTTCCTTATCTTTGTAAATTTCCTAGAGTCAAAAATCCTAGCTGGCTCTGTTAAACATTCTAAGTTAAAGGCCTTTGATGACCTTCTGTAATTATTAGGGCGAATGGTCCCTGACATATCTGTAATTATTAGGGCGAATCTTCCCTGACAGCTAAGAGGGCAGTAGAGGGTGACACATGATAACTATGCACTCTCATATGCATATGTACACCCATATCCACATGGACATGGATATATAATAGATCTGCATATAAAAAAGAAATGAACACTGAGCATAGATTGCAGATCAAGTGTCTTAGGACTGAAGGTCTAACTGTGACTCTGACTAGCAAAGTTGATGAAGTGGAATTTGTAGGCTTAATATGCTACAGGTTCATATTATATAAAATCAGTAATTTGTAAGAGCAGAATGAGACAGGTGGACATGTTCAGACACCCCTGGAATGTCAGCAATAAGGAAAGTGGGTGAGGGAATCTCAGAGATGAAGCCAGACTGGAATACATGTATAGAAGCAGATGGGTAAAAGAATCAAGCAGTAATAAAGACCAGGATGAGAAAGAACAAGTTTACATTTGCGTGCAGGAGTCAGGACAGCCTCCTTGCAGTAACTGCTTAAGGAAGAGATGCCAAGAAGAGATAACTGGACAAATGTGGAGTGTAAGAAATGAAAAAGAACAAAATGTCAGGCACTGGGTAGAGAACACTCTTATAAATGCTTGCACAGACACAGAAGGAAAGTCAAAGGTTTGTCATAAGTGCAGGTGGATCTGAGGGCAGAAAGCTAATCACTCAATGTTTATCCCTTTTCGGTAATGAGATAAAGAATACTGGACCACGGTTTTCAACTTTCCTAATGCTAGACCCTTTAAAGTTCCTTACATTGTGGCAACCCCAACCATTAAAGTATCTTTGTCATGACTTCATGACTGTAATTTTGCTACTATTATGAGTTCTAAAACATCCATGTTTCCTGATGGTCTTAGGAGACCTCTGTGAAATGGTCATTCGAACTCCCAAAGGGGTCATGACTCATATGTGAAGAACTGCAAATACGGGATATGGTGTGACAAAATGCATTTTCCAACCTATCCCTCTTAGTGTTAGTAACAGAATCAGCAGAAAAGCACTGTCTACCAGTCAACACTACAGCTCACCTTCGTGGATTTAAAATCAAAACAGTCATGGCTTTTGTATAATTTTCAATAGAAATAGCTGTAGCTTCTTATGATAGAGGGTGGAGAGGGAAGGGATGTGTCCAAGTGCAGAGAGTTATGGTAACTGGTTATCTGCCATAAGCGCTAGAGGAAAGAGAAGTTAGTGAAAAGATGCGGGAGCTTGTGGAATGCAGCTCTCAGAAGGCAAGAGGCAAGTACAGTCAAGGATACCGTAACAAGATGATGAAGTAAATAAGGGTGACAGTTGGACAATGTGACAAATGTGGTGTGCTACTGGCTAGGAATGTGACCTTGCTATCCATGAGAAGACAACACAGTGACATGCCACCAAGACAAATGAAGCAGGCCTGTGGAGAATCATGTCACTGGGAATGATGACATGGGTATGTATGGAAGGTAGAGGGAGCCGGGAACAAAGTTGAGTGCTAAACCAAGAAGTTGTAGGTAACTAAGCAAAGTATCATAAAGTCAGAAGAGATTCACCCGTTGACAGAGCAAAGAGGAGAAATCTCTAGGAAGATAAAATTGGGAAGAAATTCTCCCATCCATGAAATGGAAGTGAACATGACTGCCAAAGAAAATCTTTGTCAGGAGCTATGCTTTGCAAGATAAGGTAAGGAAAGTAAAATCTTCCCCAAGACCAACAACTCATATATTTACAGACTGCAGATCAGGCTTAAGTGATGGTGGGAAGGAGGGAACTGCCTACAGTTGTGGATGCAGGCAATTTGGTGCATGTGGGTTTATGGTACCACTGGTAGAAATGGGGTTTTGCACTCCTCCTTGATGGGTAGAAAGCGTTCAAGGCAATGGAGGATTCATAGGTCTTTATAAGAAGATAACTACAGTTGTGAGCAATAGTTTCATTGATTAGCATCAGGGGTATAAGGTATGTGTCCTCACTTGTACCACTTTGATACAGTCTCCTAGAACCAGTGTCAAGGGAAGGGAAGGGATTGCTACTTTTGGATAACTATTGCTACAGAATAGAAAGGAGTAATCATTAGAAAAAAGTCTTTCTGCTTTCTTTTTCCAGCACTGATGCTGTTGAAGCAATCAACCTAGTTTTTGATTCTGTAAAGAGTTGTAGTCAAAAGGTTTTGTGAAATGTTTTGGAGCTTAAAGGCCAAAAGGGTTCCATAAAGCCTCAGTTATGAGCTAATGCAACTTGTCATAGTAACTAATTCCCTGGGGTTTCTGATAAATAAGCTTAGTCTCTATTAGGAAAATTATCAGGAGACTAAAAGATGTTTACTGAGGATAAAGCAGACTGGAACTGGTAATTAATCCTTCCTCCCTGCTCGATGGTGATTAGGTCCCCAGGAGGTTGTTACAAACTTGAACAATAGCCATTCCAAACAGATTTTGAAACTTTGCAAGAAGCCCAAATAAGATCAAGGGAAATAATTCAAGAAATTAACATTTTTTTATAAGAATAACTCTAAGTGTGGTAAATTTGAGAAGCTTGAGGAAATAAAATTTTTGCTTAAATTTTGTACGATGACAAGTACCTTGCCTATTTATTTATTTTATTTTAACAGAGGCTCATGTATCCCAATCAGGCCTTAAACTCACATATCAGAGGATGGCTTTAAATTTTGGTTCTTCTCACTACCCAACTGCTGAGATTATAAGGCAGCACTGTGGTGTGATTGGGAAGTACTGGAGTTTGAACCCAGAGTATTGCAAAGGGGAGGCAAGCACTCTTTCGTGATCCCTTGCTAGTCTTGGCTCTTAAATTGTGGTAAAAGTGACATGTCTACTACTTTGGTAGATAGTATTGTGAAACTTGAGGAAGACATTATTTAAACACCAGTTTACCAATGGAGATTATTGGAATATTATTTCTGAAACTAATCCTGAAAGATAAGCCAGAATCTTGAAGGAAGCTCCATGTCTGTCTAGTGCTTCCATTCCTTGTCAATATGCACACGGAACTTAAATAATACAAGAATTAAAAGAAATATTAGGTATTTCATGGATTCTTGACAACTTACTTATTATTCTAAAAAAAAAAAAAAAACCAAGAGCACTAAAATCTACTGATAGACAAACAGGTTTAAAATAGAACCTAAGGATCTGAGATCTACCATTGCCTTTATCATCCACTCCCATAACCATCATATAAGTTCAGCATCATCCAAGACACAGGGTACTGAAACAATGGGAAACACAACTGGTTTTTCTCTTTCTTGTGTCATGCATAATGCTGGATATTAGCATCTGACTCTGAATGTCCCCATCTGTGAGTAGTGATAATCACTGCCTAAGAATGCATTGGAAGAATTCAGACCTTATAAATTGTCTGAATCAATGCAGGACTTTGATGCTAAACAGAGCTGGTACAGGAACCAAGATTTGGCCTTTCAAATGCAATCTAACTTTTCTCACATGAAGAATCAGGTAAAATGCCCCACTACAAGATAGTCTCTATATTTTGGGGGTGATCTTCACAGGCTTCCTGCCATAGTCATCATTATTATTTCCATTCTAAATAAAGTTGGGCCCAACAAAAGGAATACACACTAAATTTAACCTGTCAATTAAAAGCAAGTCTGGATGGTAGAAATGACAGATTAGAGACTCTCAACAGGATGGGTGGAGAAACATGCTTTGAAGGCAGAGAAGTCTGGGGAAGTGGTATAAGGAGAAGGGTTAGATCCTGAGAATAGACCCTAATATTACGCATAAGTCTGCCCAGAGCCAAACTGGCTTTCAGAATCCAATACAGCTATTTAGTTTGGTCATGTAGGAAAGATTCTTGATGCAGAAGAGTTGGGCTTCTAGTAGTCCATAAAATATAACATTATAGAAGATGCTACTTTTGTTGTTCTCTAGGGCTTCTATAGTTTGGAATGTAAGGCATGAAAAACTAATATACTTTTTTTCTCTCCCTGCAATGAAACTCAAGTTTACAAACTAGTTCCTGAAACAAAAGTTTAAAGCATTTTTTTTTAATTTGGAGATTTTTTTTTCTTATGTAATTTGATTTGTTTGGCTCTGTTAGATAAAAGAGGGAAAGGAGACTTTCTAGAACACTCGGATCATATTTGTACATTATTTCTAGAAGTAAGGCTTTTAAAATTCTTCATACAAAAGGTTCATTGTTCACTGTTATCAAAGCAGTCTAGGTAATCAGAATAATTTTGGATATCTTTTCTTACACAAAGTAAAATGGGTAAGGCTTTTGCAACATTTGAGATTTCAGTTAACAGGGAACGTAATTTAAGACAGGCAAAGTGTGGGGAAAATATTATTAGACTATTTACTTGAAAATCCTTCATCTATAATAAACTCTTGCTCATTCCCTTCCTTTCAAAGTTGGCGAATTTGTTATAGATGAGAAGCATTAAAACTAACAATTTTCTACTTAAATAATTTTAGGTGACGTGTTGGCAATGGTAACTCTAATTAACACCATTGAAAACTTTGTGTACTGTGTAATTGGGATTATGCAGCTTGGCCTGTGCGACTATAAAATAATGTGTGGTTTCTAAAGACAGAGAAGCATTCTCCAGGTTAGATTTTCCAAACAGAAGGTTGAGTGTTATAAATTCCACCTCCCACAGACCAGAATTCATATCCATTGGTCAGGGGCAAATACCAAAGGCTCTGCATCCTCAGTCATTTCGTGCTCCTTCATCAACTCGGAGCCAAAGGTAAGATTTTACACTTGTTTTCTCCTTTTTCACCCTAGTATAACAACCTGTAAAAAAATAATTCAACTTGCTTTAAGATCTGCTGCTGGTCTTTAATCCAGCGGGTTTGGTTTACTTTTACTGATGACTGTACACTGATATTTTGCTTGGAAAATCCAAACTTGAGGATTAGCTTAGGAATTAATAACTGGGCAAAATAGTTAATCTTAATAGTTATAACAGATGTGAGTAAAATTATAGTGGTTTCCAATAAATGCTTTAAATCAATAGTTCTGGTGCTGGTCACAGCTTTTGGCAGTAGAGACAGACAATATTGACTGAAATATTATGCAGAGGTGGAGCTAGTTATATTTAAAATGTACTGATAACTATATGGCACTTTCATTTTAGGATGTCTTTTGTAATGAATATTTAAAATTTAAAGTAAGCTTGTAGTTTTGGACTACTTTAATATGAACAGCAAACTGAAAAAATAACTAACAACTGCATTAAATACACCTATAACTACTTGAAGGAAGATGAATATTTACAGCAAAATACACATTGATATGCTCATAAATTTTATTTCACAGAAGTTGCCTGTCCTTGTCATAGTGTCTTTACTGGGAAAGCCAAATGCTAACAAACCCTTATATGCATACATTTGTAGTTACAGAGAGAATAAGAAATGAGAAGCAAGATTAAGAAGTGTATGTTTTCTTTGAATGCTGCAATTTGCTTGAAATGTAAAAAATGTTAAAAAAAAAAAACCTTAATTTTCAGCTTTAGCTTTATTGATACTTTACCCTTGGCTGTGGAGCATAATTTGCAGAGGATTTGTGAACCATGATGCCCTACTAAGGAAGAGCACTGGTCACTGCTTCCAACAATTCTAAATCCACAACCTACAAATCTATTTCCAAGGCAATTGAGATAAAGCCAAGTTCATCAAGTGTGAAAAAAGATTTGAATTAAGCATATGAGAGGATAGAAAGAGGCCCTTTGTCCTGTTCTTATTGTCAAGGAATCCCCAGTCCCTCTGTTTTCGTCAGCTTCATAAAGACTTGTTTCAAGTACCCAAAGCTGTGTTTAAGTAGAAAAGTAGCAAGTTCCTTTCACTGTGTGTAGAGAGGAATTAAAACCACAGACACTGTCCTTAAACTCAAAAAAGAAGTCTAACATATAAAATATTTTCTTATTACACATTAAGTAAGAGACTATATTATTGTGCATGGTGAACAATTGATTATTAATTAATATTCTTGAAATTGCCAATGTAAACACTTAAAATTAAGCATAAGATTTTTGTCCTTCAACTAAACTCTAGTCAAAGGTATACATGCAAAACTAAAATAGTTAGATGCTAAGCCTAAGACTGTGTCTGAACTGCTGCAAAAAAAACAAATTATGCTTCCTAACAACTGCAGAGCAAAAGATTTCACCATTACCATGCGTGTGCAAAACCCGTCTCAGTCGTGCAAATGCTGCCTTTTAGATGTGCATTCTTACTGCTTTTTCAGTCTAAGTCTCAGTCATCAATAATTAAAACAAAATGCTAAGGAATCAAAAGTATTTTTTATTCCCTTTATACCTGTTAAAATGTTAGAAAGATGGTAATGAGCTATTATCAACTATATATTTGCACGATTTTATATTCTGTGGTTAGGAAAGCTTGGAAGATGAAAATGCTAGCAAGAATTGTCCTGGTACTTGTCATCTTTGAGGCTGCATTGGCTGCACCTACTACAGAGCTCTTTAACTATGACTCAGAAGTCTACGATGCCATTTTGGAAGATGTGGAACCCTTTTATAACTATGAACAGATACCTATCAACCAAGTACAGGTAATGTTTTTCTCCCACTCTTGAGGCTTTTAAAGAATTGAATGGTGACTGATAAGAACTTATTTATTTTTGCAAATAAATTTGCTTACTTATAAGCAAAGGTTGGATCTTAATTTTCTATAAATATTTGGATACAACCTATGCAACTTTTTTAATGTGAATGCTGAGACAGTCTTTTGGTTCCCAATAGGAAAAACAAAAATAATAGTATTTGTATTGTGTGTGTGTGTGTGTATGTGGGTATTCGCACGTGTGGGGGGACACACATGTGTGTGTGGGTATGTCTGTGCTTGTGCACATATGTTTTTACACCAGAACACATGTGGAAATAAAGGAAAAATTTTTGAGGAAGTTGGTTGTCTACTTCCACCATTTGGATTCAGGAGACCAACCCCAGATGCCTTTATCCATTAACACATCTCACTAGCCTGAAAAAAGCAACAATATCTTCTTTTAAGTCACAACATGTACATTTTTAAAAGGCAAGGAAGAGTTAAAACATTCAATATGCAATGCTGAGAAAACATAAAGAAAAACATGTGAGATTAGACCAGACAAGAAGAAAAAGAAAAGCAAGCAGAGGGAGCACACTGATTTAAAATTGTGCTGTGTACCAGAAGGAAATGTGCATTTTTGAATGGTTGATTTTTCTCCCCAGTAGTAAAGGAAGCATTGGCAAGGTTAGAGCCCATTACATAAATCTGATATGACATGTTTCTAATTAAATTCTGGTCTTCTTACACTTTCACATAACTAAAGGATACAAGATAATTCTCGTGAGTCAGAAGCAAACAGACCTTGAAGTATGATTTATATACAACATTGGCAAAAAAGAGATATAAATAAATAAGGGGAAAAAATCAGATTAGCTTTAAGTGATCATTGCAAGTTCTGTACCCTCTTTCAAGTGTAAATCTTAGAATTACTATTTTTATGGCCTTGGCTACAAAATATCTAGACAAAATGATATATTTAACTTGTATGAAATATACAATGTCACAATCTTTGATACCATTCATGTTGCCTTATGAAATAAGAATCCAGTTTCTTAACAAAATAATTTTCACACTTCTCTCCTTCACTCTCAGCCTCACTCTTCACTTTTTATCTTATTATCTTCTGGGTTTTTTTTTATTTTTAAAGAAAAATTTACATTTACTCCCCTTGTTCCCGACTGAATGAGCATATGACCTAACCAGACTCTATGAATGTGACTGCCAGTGGGGACTGACTGAGAAGCCAATGATAATGGCACTGGGACTTATCTTCTGTTTTTAACAAAGTCTCTTAGAAGTTATCGGTCAAGATAAATACTTTAGTTCAAACATATTTTATTTAATACACATTTTAAAAGGAAAAATAATTCAGGGATTAAACACTTAGTGATTATCACCAAAGAATTTTGTTTAAGCAATTTTTTCTTAATGAGGAGTGGGCTAAGGGTTTGTTCATTTCCTTCAGAAGTCAATGAACAGTTTAAGAAATACTGATTAATTCTGAGACCTTTTCAGGCAAGATTGGGAAGGAAATAATGTTATCTACATAAAATGTTAAGCCCACTCATCTCTGTCAGAATTCTGCACATTGCCCCAACTGTCACAGATATTCGTGTAAATGAATGGAATTCCTCCTGTGATAGAGTAATTTGAGTGTGTGTTTCTGTATAAAAATGATTTGGTGTACAACCTTCCCTTAGGGTTTGCATGCTCTAAACCAGTGCTTCTCAACCTGTAGGTCTCAATCCCTTTGAGGGTCACATAACAAATATCCTGCATATCAAATATTTATATTGTGATTCAAAACATTAGTAAAATTATAGTTATGAAGTAGAAGAAAAATAATTTCATAGCTGGGGTCACCACAACATGAGGAATTGTATTAAAGATCATGGCATCAGGAAGGTTGAGGACCAGTGTTGTAAATGAACATACTCCTATGTCCCTTCCATGTGCTACGTGTCTCAGCTCTTGCCTCTTGCTAATATCCCTTCTTCATGGCAGAATTTTGTTTTAAGGCATAACTCATACTCACTTGATTCCTTGAACAAACTTTTGAAGACCTGTTACTATTTCCATTGAACAGATGTTATTATGAAGACAAGGCTTTTAAATAACTTGTCTAAGAGTCCATGACAAGGCTAAATATATAAACAATACTACTCACAACAGAAAATAATTTCCAGTAGATTATATATTCCTTTCCTCTCTTCCTACACTTTACCAAGTTATCCTTTTAACTAGATATGTCTTTTTTATTTTAAATATAGTTGTTTATTGATTCTTTGGAAATGTCACATCATAGGCCACAATTCCACTCACCTCCCAGTCCCTGCATATCTGCCCCTCATTCCTTCATCATGTTCCTCACAAATTAATTATAACAAACAAAACAGTCAAACGGACAAGGAACCCACTTAGCTCCTTTCTTCATCTTTCTAACACCTCATCCCAGTGTCTGCAGGAGCTGTGGTGTGTCTCCATGCACTACACTCCTTTTGTCCAATCAGTTTCAGCCACGAAACAAAATGTTCATTGCATAGAGTCTGGTTCAAGGCCTCTGGTTTCTGATATGCCATCATTGCTGGCATCACCCTGATTGAAACTCCTCTCAGGACTGAATTCAAAATGCTCCAACATCCTTACAAGGGTAATAAAAGCATTTGTGTATACTGTCCTTGACATGAACTAGAAGTATACTTTTAAATAGCTCTGTCTGCAACCTGATTGTTCTACAAAAGAATGGTTTAAGGCCATAAAGAATAATTGTATATAAACACTTTACAATATATGTTTCATTTCTTTTTTTATATTTCATTTTTTGACACTAGCATACACACAGATGTATGAATAGATATCATGTACTTATGAGTTATGGCATACATTATGTATCTGACATATATACATATAAAACGCACATGTCCTATATTTATTGGTTAGGAGAACTCATTATTGTACTTGCTGAACATCAGAAACTTCAGTTTTCAAGAGGTGTGGTTTAACTGTTTCTGATGAATGTGGTTATTTGCTGCTTTCTTATTTCCATGACTTAATGTTTAGGTTATGGATACTCCACTTTTCCTAGGTTAAAAAGAACCCCAAACAGTCTTAAGAATATTGGACTACCCGTGAGTGCTATATTGTCCTAGACAAATGTTCTGTGACAATGGTGATATTGATGGCACTTTCATTCTTCTATTTGAATCTCCGAGGCTCTAACTAATTAGACTTGTCCCCACACAAACTTCTACCTAGACCTATGTATTTAATTTTTATTCATTTGACCTGCATCGACCCCATGTCTTCAATGAACTGGAGCATTTTACCTGAGATTACAAGGGGTTTGACACTACGGACGCTGTGAGGTGGTGTAGGGTAGCCTACTAGGATTCCACCCAATATTCTTTGTGAAGATGTGTAGGAGGACTGTATCCCTTGGGACAGCATAAGAGTACAAGCATCTATGGACTTCACTTGTGTTTAAACCATATGCTGTACAACTGAGTCTTCCTCTTAGTCTGTTTTGTCTGCTCACAAATGTGGAACTCATTTTTACCTTCTTCTTCCTGAGCTTCTTGTAACGCCTTTCACCTGTTTTTTCCTGTCACCCTAGGACTTTAGGGTGTAGATTATTTTGAAGAATTGTTATATGCTGTCTTAAAATTGCTTTTTTTTCAATGTCTTCAATGGGACAGATTAGATATTCATAGGTAAATATTAGTTTAAAAGCAATGTTGGCAAAATTCCCTCCATAGGAATAACTCCTTGCTTTAATCCTCCAAAGCTGAGGACTGTCTTTCGCATCATGAACTTTTAAATGTCTACTTCATTTCATACTTATTTTATGCATTTAAATTAGTAATAAACCTATTATGCATAAAAGAAAACTGCATATTTTTATAAATCGGTCTTTTTTCAGGAAAAGAACCCATCTAGTGGTAACAATGGTACTGTTTTATTTTTATGCAAATCCTATCAGTGCTTGGCCTAGTGGAGCACAGCTTCTCCGTGTATCCGCATTGGTCTTCAGTGTTAGGTTGCCTTGTTTGGGTTCTAATTAAATCCTGCCTCATGAAGATATGTGGTCCAATATGCAGACGTGCTTTAGTATCTATTTAAGAGAGTTACAGACAGTCTTCATTGCTAGTCTAGACTTGGGTAGTTTGTCTCACCTTAAAGGTTAATTGTATTGTCGAATCTGAAGATATATTCTCTTATGCTATTCCTGGAAGATCCATTGGTCTGTCTTGCAGTTGGAAGTGGTGACATACTTGTGCAAGGGTTAGCATTGCCGTATTTGAAAAATATTGGTTCCTTGATTTAGGCAGATCTTTCAAATGTTCATTTATATTATTATATCCAATTAAAACACAGTTGATATTCCAATTATGCATCTCAGAAACATGGACAATCAATGAAAAAAAAGGAAGGTATGTGTCTGTATGATTTGTTCTTATAAAAATTGCATCAAAATGAAGTTTGAAAATGACATTTAAAGATGGTGAACAATAATTTCAGTGATGTTGTAGAGATGGGTCAAAGCTGTGAAAAGTGACTTTTCTTCTTCTGTCATTATTACCATATGTCACTCAATGATCTAATCTGATCTAATCACAGATGTTTATACACATATAGTTTTTACAAAAGTCAAACTAATTCTGGGATCTTTATTAAAATCAAATTCCATTTTAGATCGCAAAAATGCATTAGGTTGTCAAAAATAAAAGTTGGTAAACAATCTTTCTTTTTTTATATAATATACTTTAATTAAAATATAATTACATCATTTCTTTCCTGTTCTTTCTCCAGCCACTCCTGAGTTGCTATGCCTCATCATCTTCTCAAATTATGCTCTTTTCTTTTATTATTACTATTACAAAGATAATTTACAAATGTGTAAATGCAACCTGCTGAGTCCATTTTTATTGTTTGTGTGCACATGATTTCAGGGCTGACTGAGAGATTCGGGGATGGGTGGCTGAGCAGATCAGGCTCTCCTAATAACCTGACAGAAAAAATAAGCCTTAGTTTCCGTTCACTAAAATGGGACAGAGTTAAAGAGGCAGTCCTCAGAAAAACCACAGCTTTCTGCTAGCTCAGCAGGCACCCACCCCACAGTCCCTTCTGCTGGCTCAGAAGGCCCCTTAAATCCCTTTGCTGACTCAGCGGGCACTACCTAGTCTCCTGATAACTAAAGACAGCTTTCCCTACCCTGCTGCTGGAAGGTCCCTAACTACTAGGATCTTCCACAAATCAACCCCAGATTAATCCCTCCTCTCTGGAATTCCCCTAACTCTGCTTAAAAGAAGCTTGTGACCCTTCTGTGGGGGTCGTCAAGTGCCACCCCAATGTTAGAATTAATAAAGCACTCTTGTTATTGCATATGTGGGGTGTTGGTCTTCTTTAGGGTTTCTCCTAGACCCTAACACTGACCACTTTGTATTGGAAAATGAATTAGTTGACTCATGCCTAGGAAATATGAATTTCTCCCTCTTATCATTAGTGATCTGCATTCTCTGTATAGGGATTTAGTTCATAGTAAATATATTCTTTTTGATTTCTGAAAAGGGCATAAATTAGTAGCATAGCTGCACCTAGCCTGTTTGATGTCACAAGGAAAAAGAGAGACAGAAATAATGGGTTCTAAAGATTTTAATGATTGACCAAATAGCGGATCACTGATGGATCAGGGCTGCAGGAATAGGGTTCCGGAGCCTTTATCCTCCTGACAGTCCCAAGAAGGGGCAAAAGTGGAGTTTAAAAGCATAAAAATCACTAAATTGCTAAATTATAGTTACAATTTTCATCCGTCAGGATTTAGAGAGTAGGGGCTCCCTTGAATGTTCCATCATTGTCAATACAATGCAAACCTTTCAATGCAATCAGTCAGATTCATTTGTTCCTTCTGTTAGGAACAGCCATGGTGTTTCTAGAGAACTAAAGATGCGTAATGACTGTTTCTGTGGTTTAGGGAGGAGGTTGGTCAGCGATTGGAAAGTTCTCAGCTCCCCCAGGCCTTGGGAACCTGAACTTTATTTCACACTACAGGTAAAATGGAGTCTGATGTCAGAACGGCAGTACTCAGGCCAAGGTGCCTATTGCCTGTTCCCTTCAGTATCGTTATTATTTATTTCTGTAGGTAATAAAATATAAGCTATTATTAATCTTTATGTTTTAATACTGTTGCCTCATTTGGGCCAATTATATAGTGCATGTTAAAGTTTTAAACATGAGAATCACATATGAAATGCATTTCTATTAAAAGAAACATTCTAACTCATCAACCATAGTTAAACATTCTTTTCTAGGTTTGATGAAGAATAAGAGCGAATCTCCCTATGTACCGAGGAGACTCTAGTTAAACCAGGAGGGGAGAATTTTACTTATGAGATTTAAATAGACTAATCAACTCATTTTCCTTAGTTGAGCGTTCTAAACAATGTGATTCTTATTTTTCAGGTGTTTCAAAACTATAAAGCTGGAACACCAAGAAATATACAATCATAGTTTCTTACTGGGAAGATATATTAATAATCTTTGTCAATCATTCACTTTTATTTGTCTTACATTTTTATGAGGTCATGCTAATAAATTCATTCTGACTACTCCTGAAAATAAGATGTCATCATGTCCATTTAATAATACCAACTGAGAACTCAAATTTTGCTCTAGGTTACTTGCCCAATAAATTTCAGAGTGAAATTTAAGCTAGATTCTTTTAATGTCAAAGAAAGAAGACTTTGGTACTAACAGCCACCACAATTTTTCTGCTTGATTTCTAATCTTGAATTCTTTTAACCATTTCCAAATAGAGCTTTATTTTCTATGAAATTAAGTCATTAGAAAAACAGCAGCTTTGAAATGATTATAATTGGCACAGTATCGCAATATGAGTCTTAGCTGTCAATGTTGTTAAAGGCCTGACACAGGAAAAATAGGGTCCTTCTGACCTATAAGCAGAACTTGGAAATGTGAGGAGGGTGTTCACTGCCAAGCACATTTCTCCCTGATCCAGTTTCAAGGTCCATGGAGGAAAGCACAATTTTTGCTGTCAGGTGTTCAGGAACCTGGCGTTTAAATAATTAATGCAGATTACTTCAATAATTTTGAGCTCTAGGCTCAGGTTTAAAGCAGAATTCCACAGTGCCAAGCATATCTGTGTGCCAGTGTGTCAAATTCATCAGAATGCATCATTAGTAACACAGGCTGAATAGCTCTGAGCCTTTTAACGCCCTGGAATCCAGTTGCTGACATCACAGTTATTGAATAGTGCCAGAATTAATGGGCTCAACTATGAAATGTATTTGGGGAGACAGGTAAATTCAGAGATTCGTTTTCATCAATACAATCTTTGTTTGTGTTTGAATATATCTCCAAATGGCATGCATTTCCAAACACTTTTGTCTAAGAATGAGTAGAAGACAAAATTATAAGGTAAATAAGATCTGCTGAAGAACAATATTGCTGCTTAGGTATTGGGCAGCACAGTGTAATTGCAAATTAATTAAGTGCAGAGTTTAGTGGGTCGTCTTCTGAATCTGGTTTTCCCTGGGATTGTAGACGGAGCATGCATGCTTTCTATTACAAGCCCATTTCTGTATCAGAGTGCAGTTTGTCACTATGCACGATAACTGGATTGCCTAGAAATGAGCTACATGGGTCTCATACCAATTCCATGACCTTAGACAAGTCTTTAAATTCCTCCCAGTCTCAGATTCCTCGGATATCTTTTGAAGATTGGGTAAGATAAACAAGTGAACTGTTGAATGGAGACCCTGGGGCATAGAAAACGTCTAATAATTGCATATAGTTTTATGATTGGCTCATTCAAAGAAAAATTACTGAAGTTGATATTCTAGAGATGTAGATTCCTGCATGGAAAGGATGGACCTGAAGCAATAATGAGTGTTAACCTCCACTGTGCTTGGATTGATATTTGCACAGGAACTGATCAGACCACTTCTCTCTGTTCCTCAAGACTTTTAGACTAATAGTCTTATAAATATGAAATTTAAATACACCAGAGAAAAGGAAACTATATACATATAATATATTGCAATGTAAATTTATATGCTTCTACTCACATTATATATGCTAATAAGTTGTCCACAAATTTATCATAATCAAGAATATGTTAGCCAGTATGATGTGAAAGTATTTTACCTGTGTATTATTCTACCTCTTTTTCTTATCAGTGTCTTAGGTCACTTACATAAATAATGTAATGAACGATAGCCCTGCAGTGAAGAGTGTATACTGTTCTTCCAGTAGTGCTTAGAGTTGAGTTCCCAGGATAACTTCTGGAAGCTTATAACCACCTTTAATTCCAACTCCAGGGAGCTATGATGCCTCTGGTTTCCATGGGCACCACATTCATGTGAAAATATCCACACAAAGACACTCACAGAAGTATAGGTATGAAGGACCTGTCTACCCAAAGTCTTAGAAACTGCAGTCAAGTTTCTAGTAACCTTCACTCAAGGTCATTTTGATGAACTTTGGAGATGCTCATATGCCAGCCAAAGCAAATTCCCTCCTCTTCTCACTTAGTAGCACACTGTGTGGCAATTTTAACACCAGCTCTTCTCTGAAGTCCATTTTGGGTTCTAGATATTCACTGATGTGGCATTCCCAGTTGTCCATATGAACCCTGTGTTTATTACAGTTGATGTGGCATCAAGTGTGTGTTCTGTCACCCAAGACTTTTGGGTGAAATCAAGGATTTTTCTTCTAGGGCTCTCAAGGCTAGACACCACATGCCTGGTTGCTTCTCCTCCTGCATCCATGGAGCTTGAGCAGTGTGATTTCTGGAGAATCTGCCTATGGCTCACCTTTCAGTTTCAGTTGAAGAAGCCACCTCAGCATATTCTTCAATGGAACTTGCTATAGATGTTCCCTGAAACTTTTGCTGAATTGTGAAAAGGAACCTCTCTCCTTCACATTTTCAACTGTACAGGATCGAAATACTTTCTGTCGGCGGCAGCTCCTATTCTGCATGAGAAAATGCTTTTCTGGTCAATCTTTGATCAGATATTTGAATCAAGTGATGTGTGTGTGTGTGTTTGTGTAAACATGGATGCACACATGGACTAACTTGGCTATCAACCCTCACCTTCTCCTTTAGTAGTGACAAGGTCTCTTTTTCCTTTTTCTGCTGCAGATATGAGCTTAGCTGACTCACGAGCATCTCCTCCCAAGATTATGGATGCTCCCAATGTTTAGTTTTCATGTGGGTTCTTGGAATTCAAGTTCATGTCCCAGATATCTATAGTAAGTGCTTTATTAACAGACCCCTCCAGGCAGATGTGAATTTCTTCTATAGCTTTACGATCTTCCAATGTTGAAACCACAATCACAACATCACAATCAGTGTGTTGGTCAGTGAGAGTGGGGTTCCATGTTGAGGTACTTTTACTGCCTTATTCTGACCACTTCTGCTGCATTCTCAAATTATTTTTACGTGCATTTGTGTACATAATTTTCCCTTTGGTAAAATGAATATAAAATAATCGTATATAAATCCCTCATTTTTACCTTAAGTTCCATCTCTATCCTTCCCTCAAACATATCTTCTTTCCAAATCAATGTCTTATTTTTTATTTGGATAATACACTATATCTAATCAGTGATACACATACCTGTGGTCACACCCTCAAAAAAATGATTTCCCCTCTCCCAGCAGCTAACAACTGCTAATGGCTTCGTAGGAAGGTGTAGATCACAATCTCCTGTGCTGGAAAGCTCATCTTCTGTGGTTTTAGAAGGCTGATAGCTATATCATGTCCTGAAGAGAGCACAGCACAATGCTCTTTCCCACTATCCACATGTTTCCTGGGCCTCGATTGAGGGTGGTGATGAACATGACCCAATAGGACCAGGAACTCGGTGTCTTATTCTCCTCACTTTGACCAGTTATGCATCTTCCCATTGACTTCTGCCTGAATTAAATGAAGATTCTCTGACCAACTATGGGAGAATCCCAGGCCTATTAGTATAAACATAAATACTTAAAAGTGATTTGATAGTATAAGTAGTTAGGTAAATAAAAGTACCAAGTGCTATCCTAAGAACTCTGATCTCCTAGGACAAAAGTTTCCAAACAGTACCAATCAAGAAATTTCTTCTTGGGGAGCATTCTTCCATAAGAATGCAGTTAGTTACCCCTTAACGTGTCTGTTACAATTATATCGGGGGCACATTTTTTTTCTGGCACATTGGTGTGTCCTGTGGCATGGTGGATTGAGGGCTAGTTAAAATGACTGAGATCTTTTCTCCCTCCACAGCTGGCATAACACCTTTTTGTACTATAAAACTAGACAGACAGAAGGAAGTTTCCAAATTGTCTTGAGAATCATCTTCTGTCTATGACTGTTAGCCAAAATACCTGTTGCCTTCATTAACTGCATCTTACTATGTAGCTTTGGTGGGAAACCAAGGACAATGGTAATAGACTGTATTGCTTTGGAGACCTCTGTGGTCTTGTATGGGTAGCCTATTCTTTGTATTGTGATTTTCATTTAATAACCAAAGTCTTCTGAGTGTAGTTTTAGTTCACACACAGGATACATCCATTCAAACTCTCATTTTAAATGTTGTATTTTGAAACTAATTTGCTAACTAGTGAATTGTCCTTAAACTTTTTTCACATCTTAATTTTTATTAGCCCACCCACTAACACTATGCTCTCCTATCCCTCTACCTCATCGCAATTTAATTTTTTAGCCCTCAGTTTCACCCTTTCTTCTTTTGTAGCATATGTAATATACTATCCCTTCAAACACATTTCTACTTGTGTTGTGTGATAGCACACTTCCATATGGCCTTTTCCCTACATTCTTCCTTCTGATACTCTCATGTCCCCCAGGTCTCTTTATTTCTCTTAGTATTGTATATTGGGGGAAGTGGGGAACTTCCTTTCATTTCTTCATTATAATTACTTTCAGTTTTATTATTTCACCTCTCTATCATCATCCTTTAGATTTTTTTTTTATTGTCTCACATTTCAGAATAATGTATAAAATGAATGAACACTGAGGGATGTATCACCACCTGAGAAATACTTACGTATAGGTGGGCCATGATAAATTGACTAAGTGCTGTCACACAAGTTAGAGGAACCTAATTTCAATCACCAGGTACCATGTTATTTTTAAAACATTACACACAAAGAGAGAAACCAGGCAAGGAATGCTTATAGCCCTAGAGATGGGGAAACAAAAACGGGAGGATCCCGGGACTGCATGGGCACCCAATCTAGCCAATTGGTGAAGTCCAGGTTCAAAGGTACCATATCTTTAAAGTGAAAATATGACTAAGAAGATACCCAACATTGGCATCTGTCCTCTATACAAACATAACATATCTTCCAACACAGAGATATGCATGCACATGAACACCCCCTCCCCCCCCAACACACAAGCATAACATAAAATTTAGAAATTTTCATTTTTCTCTGCTGAATAATGTTACATAGATATTCTTCTCATGGAACTAATTTCTAATCTGGGATTGGCTAGTCTATCTTTTCCTTGCCTTGTTCACTAATAGTGTGTTTGATTTTCCCTGATCCCACAAATTTCTAATTCTTTATCTCCTAGGTCAAGTGCTGGTAAACAAACTTCCACTGAGTTTGCAAGAGGCATAGATTCACCACGTGATTCTTAAGTTCCACAACTGATCACAGACTTCCAAACAGGTTTTACAGTAGGAAGCTAATTATGGACATAAAGTGAAACAAATGACATATAATTAATTTTTCAAAATTCTACTAAATATTCACATTCAGTCTGCAACAAATATTACAACTGAATAAAGACTGAGGAGGATCAATGTATTTGGATGGCAGAAAGGCAAACAGGGAGATTCTCAAGAATGACATCATCAAGATTAGTAAACCATTTTAGATTCCACTGTTGAGAGTTCTCTATTTAGGTCTGTAATCCATTTTTTATTGGATTATTTGTTCCTTTGATGGTCAGTTTCTTGAGTTCTTTGTACATCACCTCTGCCTGATGTGGGGTTAGTGAAATCTTTTCCCATTCTGTAGGCTGTCATTTAGTTTTGTTGACCGTGTCCTTTGCTTTACAGAAGCTTTTCAGTTTAATGAGGTCCCATTTGTTAATTGTTTCTCTCAGTGTCTGTACTACTGGGGTTATATTTAGGAAGTGGTCTCCTGTGCCAATGCATTCAGGTGTACTTCCCACTTTCTCTTCTATAAGGTTCAGTGTGGCTGGCTTTATGTTGAGGTCTTTGATACATTTGGATTTGAGAAAACATCATTTTTGAGTGAAGTAACTCAGATCCCAAAAGATAAGTATCACATGTACTCACTCATAAGTGGTTTTTAAACATAAAACAAAGAAAACCAGCCCACAAATCACAATCCCAGAGAACCTAGACAACAATGAGGACCCTAAGAGAGACTCACATAGATCTAATCTACATGGGTAGTAGAAAATGACAAGATCTCCTGAGTAAATTAGGAGCATGGGGACCTTGGGGGAAGGTTAAAGCACGGAGGGGAGAGGCAGAAAGGTGAGCAGAGAAAAAATATAGAGCTAAGCAAAAACTGTTAAAAGCGACTAATAAACCATCATTCACCTACTTGAATTCTATCATGCTTATAATGGCCAAAGTGAAGGCAACATCCTTGCTTGATGGATCTGACAACAAGGAGACATCAAGCTTGAACTGAATCTGCTCTGAGATAGTGATATGTTTGCCAAATGGCCCTACTATATTATTGAAGATGATGCACTAGAGACTGAGAAAATCTCTGGAGCCTGAGGAACTAAGGTGAAGAAAGTATAGACTAAATTTGTATAAAACTCAAGGAGAAATTCTTCTGGCAATTAAAGATGGAAGAGTGCCATTTCTGTCCACAATATAAGGAAATAAAATAAACATATGAACTAAAGCAGAAAATCTCAAAATCCCTCAAAAGATAAAGATTGGAGAGTTTATTTAGATGAACCTTTAACTCACCTTGTGACCCTTTTCCATCATTTTTACTTAAACACTCAACTGACTACAAGAAATAGCTATATTATAGAGTTATAAATTCATGAAAAGTGAACATTGAGATAAGTTTTTTTTAAAAAGTACTAAAATTTAGCATGTCCTGAATCACATCATACCCTGGCAAGTTATTATTATTTTATATAACTTTCCTATTACCTTTTAAGTTGCTATATAAAGTAAAATAGTTTTCCTTTAGCATTTTCAAATGTACTTTATTCTTCTTTGTACCCCTTCCCACTGCCATGCACTGAAACACCAATCTAATTAATTTCATCAATTAATTAAATTAAAAACCCAGAGTCAGATATCAGGGTAATAACCTAAAAGATGAACAGGGAAACAGCGACCAGTAACCTCTTACCTCTCTGGATCATGCTTCTGTAAGGGCTGAGATCCTGTCCCCACCCCACCTTATCACTTAGTGTCTCCACCTCCTGGGTGCTGGGAGTAAAGACATGAGTCACCACCACCCAACTTCTATGAGGAACTAATGACCTGCTCCACTCTCTGATTGCCAGGCAAACTTTATCAGAATGCAAACAAAATATCACACAATGCATTGCTTCTATCATATTGCTATCCTTTACCTTGTTCTACCCCATCCTATAAAGTCTCTTCCTTTCTTACTTTTGCACCATTTGTAGTCTTTCATCACACTCACACACACACACACACACACACACACACACACAAGCTTGTACAGATTAAAATCTAGATTCTACATATGAAAGAAATTGTGGAGTTCTGCTTTCTGGTCTGCCTTCATTTTCTTAACATAATAACCTTCAGCTATCATTTTTCTTGCAGATAGCATTTCAGCTCTCTTCAGATAAATTAAATAGCACTGGGCAAGTATGCCATATTTTCTTTATCTGTTCATCTGCAGATGGGAATATATGGTAGTATTTGCTGTCATGAATAATGTGGCAAGAAGTATGGAATGTGAAAGTGTTCAGGGTATATGTTCAGCGGTGATATAATTGGGTCACACAGAAGCCATACTTTTAATTCTTACTTATTTTTGATGCTGTTTGGTCTTTTGTTTTGTGACAACTCTTTACTGAGCTTTCAGTGTTGATGGCTGATATATTTTCTTTTCTTGTCCTGTTTTTATTCATTTTGAGTGCTGAGATAAGGCTAGCTTCAGAATGAGTTTGGCAATGTTTTCTCCATTATTTTTGTGTAACATTTTGAAACTTATTTGCATTATTTCATCAATAAACATGTGGTATAATTGAACTGTGAATTTATGAATTCTCGGGCTTTTTTTATACAGATATACTTAACTACTACTTTCATTTGTTGGCATAAGTCTGTTTAAGTTTTTTATTTCTTCTTGGTTAAAGTTTGATAGGTCATGTGTGTCTGTGGATATAACAACTTATTTAAGATTTTTCAGTTTTTTGAAATTAATGTTCCAACTATACCCTAATGACCTCACAGGCTCCATTCAAGACAATTGCAAAATTTTCTTGTTGTCTCTAATTTTAATTGAGTTTCTCTCTTTAATTGGTGGTGTATTTAAGGAGCTGTCCATCTTTTTTATCTTTCAGAACACTCTCTGCTTAATTCTAGCTACTGTTATTTAGTCTCAATTTCATTAATGTCTACTCTGACATTTATTACTTATCATTCACTGTTCTTGAGTTTGTCTTTCTGTGACTCTCACTCTCATGCATCATTAGCTTATTTATGTAAGCTCTCTCTGACATTTTAATGTAAGCACTAAAAAATATATTTGCAGAGCCTAAAGCTTTCCTCTTAGCAAGGTCTTAGGTGTATCCTAGAGGATCAGGGAAAATAATAATATGTTATCATGAAATATGACAATTGCACATTATTTTGAATAAAATGTTGATTGTTTTTTTTTCAAAAATTTCAAAGTATAATCACTAATTTTGAGTGGTAAATTAATGCTGAGAGTTAAAAGTAAGAAAATTGATATAATAATTAGCTCACTCAAACTTAGTAATTATTTCACAAAATGCTACATAAAATACCCAAGCATTCTAGTTTTAAGAAAGGAAAATTAGAATCCCAAAGTGGTAACACTTGGATACCTTCAATCCCTCCTTATCAGTTTATTTCCTTCCAAATTATAAACACATTGTATCTATTGAGATCATCATTTAATACCTGACTGCAAATTAAATGCTGATGTTAAAAAACAATACCAAATAACCAACAAAATAAGGAATTCTCGCATCTATTAATTGAAACAGTTTGTTTAACAGCAGCAAGAAATTTGTTATCCTTAAGAAGTCTATACTGAAGGTGGTGTTTTCACTCTGAGGCTCCTTTCCTTTGCTGTATAGAAGCATTTGAATATCATATAACCACATTAATAAATCTTCTGTGCCATGAGGCACAGAACGTTCTGAAAGTTCTTGCCAGTATCTATATCTTGAAGTTTTCACTCTATTTTCTCTATTTGTAAGACTTCAGGTCTTAAATTAATATCTTTGATTGGTTTGAACTGACTATTTTTATGAAAGGTAAGAGAAAAAAGATCTACTTTTATTCTTCAGTGATTAAATATCCAATTTTGTCAAAATAATTTATTAATGAATTTGACTTTTCTCTCAAAAGCATTAACGCAAATCACAAATATTTGACACCCTTAGCTATTAGGTAAATGTAATTTAATGCCATTTTGACAGGCTGTCTTGCACACATCAGTCTTCAGTGATACTGTTTAATCAAGAAAACAAAGAACAAGAATGTGGGAGAAGGGGAAGAAGCATCAGGTATTGGTAGAAAGGTGGACTGGTGCAGGCATTTTGAAATCAGTGCGCAGGCTTCTATAACTCTCAAGAGAGAACTATAGAGGACCAAGCTGCGGAACTCTTGACGGGCAAGGAATGTCTATTCTACTGCACTGACACTTCCACAGTCGTATCAATTGGTGCAGCGTTTACAATAGCCAGGAAGCGGAATTACCCTAGATGTATACGACATGGTTAACAGGTAAGGAATGTATGTGAAATGGGATCTTATTCAGATGGGAAGAAAAGTGAGACTGTGAACTTTATAGGAAAACGGGCACAGTTGGAATATATTGTCTTAATTGAGACCACCCAGGATCAGAGAAAAGTAGCACAGGGTCTCTCTCATGTGTGAGTTTAGTTTCCAAATTTTTAACACAGTTTCTTTATTGATTCTTTGGGAATTTCACATTATTCTACTTATTTCCCAGCCCCCTCCCGCCACATCTGCCCTTTACGCTTGCCCCTCCAAAAGAATATTTAAAAAAAAATAAAACTGAACCAAACCAATCAATCAAATAAACAAATTAATTTAAAAAAAAAGCTTCTTTGCTCCTCCTCCTTTCCTTCCCCAACACCTCTTAGTTCATCCTGGAGGCATGGGAGACTCAGCTTGTCATGCAGTACTTCCTTTGTTGTCCAATCAGTTTTTTTT
>JAQHUG010000011.1:6902031-6949714 GCA_028555095.1 Dicrostonyx torquatus
GAAAGGAGGGAAAGAGATAGAAGGGAGGGAGAGAGAGAGAGAGAGAGAGAGAGAGAGAGAGAGAGCATCTTGGACAACCATTGATTTTTGAGACTTCAAAACCCACCTCCTTTGAAACACTTCCTCCAAGAGGCAACATCTAATCCTTCTAATCCTTTCCAATATAGTGCCACTCACTCGAGGCTGAGTATTTAAATATATGAGCCTACAGGGAGGGGAGGAATTTTTATTCAACTGTCACAGAGATATAAGCGACCATTTAGGAGTTTATATTCTAATCTAGGGACTGTCATTTAACAGTTATTATTTACTGTGGTTCACCAAACTATGTGAAAAATAATGGTACAAATGAAGCTCCACCAAAACACTTTTATCTGAAGAAACACTATGAAAGGTCATATCCTAAGGAAACCTTAGAGTGAGGCTAGGATATTTGCTGTTGTCTGGGGGTGGGGAGATTGGAGCCTAAGATGGCCAGCATCTGGGAGAAGCTTTGTGACATTGAGGATCAGAGGATTGACCTAAGGAATAGAGTCTGGAGGAAGAAGCAGCCAATAAGAAGCCAAAGAGGTAGGCAGAAGTCATTATATCTACTTTTTTTTTCCTTTTTTTAAAGTTGATTTTTATTGAACTCTACATTTTTCTCTGCTCCTCTCCATGGTCATTATCTACTCAATGTCTGTGCTTATCTGTATCTTTTGAAAGACAGGAGCAAAACAAAGAAAAACTATTCACTGATGACTCCCTACCTAAACTTGTTTTAGAACCAGACACTGTGATGATCCTGTAGGGTAATATGAAAAAATAAAATCATGTTTAGAACTGGAGTGCCCAGCAACACAGTACACCATTATACATTTCATAGACCAGGTCTCCTCACTCTATCACTCAATGAAGTGTGTTGAGTTAGCTTAGCATGATTGTTGTACCTACTCCTTACCATCATTTAGGAACTCCACATAGCTTATTCTTGTAACTTAAGGACGGTTCAGTAGACTTGAGCATCAGTGAGGCTCAAAGTAGACCCAGTGTTTATGTCTGGAGGTAAGACGTACTGGAAAAAAAACAAAAACAAAAACATGTCTCAAGGTAACTCATTCTCTTCTTCTCCTCTTCCTCTCTTTATTTTTAGGGCTGACATAGTACTTTGATAACAAGTGCTAAGATTTATCCATTATGCTCTATATAAACATGAGGTATTAGATACATTAATTTCTAAAACTGTATGATATTTAAAGGAAGCATTTCAGTTAATACTTGTTAAATGCTTTATGTCAGTTATATGAACACAATTGAACAAATTATCAGTATATATGTATACAGCATATACATTTGCTTATATATAAAGGTTTAAATAAATACATATATTTTAGTAGAAAATACCCAAGTAAAGTTGTCTAATTTTATTACATCTCATTAAAAATTGTACAAACTTTCAGTTAAAAATACTCATGAATTTATAGGTAATGCAAGTTTTCAACACAACATCATGTGTAAGTTAATAACTGAAAATTCTGTTTATGCTACACTATAAGGTTTCATAACAGATAAAGAAACAATGAAAATTCTGAGTAATATCAGTGTACAGTATAAGACTGTTAAAATATACAATTCATATTCTAAAAACATTTGGACATATATAAGATCTTTGGCAAACATTATCCATTGTAAGCACATAACCACCCTCACAACTAATGTTTCACTTACCAGTTACATATAAAGGAAAAATCAAATGAAGAAATTGTTTTCAGTCCCCAGTTGTCTACTATTAGAACAAAATCTCAGGTATGCCTTTTTACTTGAATATACTTCCCTGTAGCCAATTTAGAACTTTATCCAAAATATATTGAGTTATATATGTGTGTGTACATATATACGTATATACATAAATATACAGGATCCTACATCAAGAAATGAAATACAAAGGGAAGAAGAAAGGAGAGAAGAAAGGAAGAAAAGGAGAATAGTATGGAGAAGGTAAATAAAACAATTTAGAAATAACCTAAGTTTGAGCTGAATTCTGAGTAGCCAAATGATGCTCTCTTCAGTATGAGACCAACAACAAGTAGACATCTAAGAAATGTACCAACGTTCTTACCTTCTGGTAGTATACATAATTTTTATGTCATCTGCAAGTTTGATTCTCTCCAGGCTATTAGACAGAGGTCAGTCTTGCTGGAGTATATTCCTTTCAGGTAATTAAGCAGAATTCATGGTGATCTTTTTGTAATCATTAGGACATAAAAAAAGTTAAAATACATTTCTCTATTTCCATTCACATTGGTGTAAGAGATAGTTATAATTGTTTCGTTACTGGGAGACAGAAGAAGGATTTGAGACAAATTTATTGCTGAAACAAGCTACACTTAAGTATTTTTCTGGGAACTCATCTTTTTACTTCAAAATATACTCAATATTTAGCAAATAGACATTAATTACTTTTTGAAAAAAATCACCATATACAGCTACATGCATGAGCAGAGGCACAGGGCAGACTTCCTCCACCAGGAAGACTGCCCATTGAGAAGATTGTCCAGGCAGACATTCTGAGCTGCAGGTGGTAAAGAGCTACAGAATGCTGTGGAGCAGCACTCTTCCATAGCTATGAACACTAGCTCTGACTCCTTAGCACTTTATCTCCTCGAGAGCTTTTCAGTAATGAGAAAGGGCCATTTCTCCATGGTAGATGGTTACCTCCATGAGTGAGTCTCCCTTCAAATGAGAAGCTGATCTCAAGGGTACAGACCAAGAATGTGTTGGTCACTTTGCTTCCCAATTACTTACTTGGGACGGTTAATTTTTACACAATAAATGACCCTGAACCAAGGGCTTACAGATATTTCTGTTGAAAAGTCTTAGGTTCAAGCCTCTTCTTGCTTTATGTAAATCTTGCCTGGATATTTCCCATGTGAAGGACACTTGCAAGAGGTATATCTAACATGTTTAAATGCATCGTCATAGTTCCAGCAATGAGAAATCTCAGGGATGCTGGACAAGGCTCAGTCAGTAAAGTACTTGCTCACAGACATGAAGACCCAAGTTCAGATTCCCAGAATTTGTATAAAATGCTGAGTGAATACATAACATGGAATGTCTTTCTATATATGTGTAGCATTTACTGGTTGATTAATAAAGTTGTTTTGACCAATGGCTTAGCAGAGTAAAGCCAGGTGGGGAATCCGAACAGAGATATATAGAAAGAGTAAGTGGAGTCAAAGAGATGCCATGTAGCCACACACACACACACACACACACACACACACACACACACACACACACATACAAAAAGCCAGCACTTTGCAGGTAAGTCACAGCCTCATGGCAATATATAGAGTAATAAAAATGGGTTAAATTAAGATTTAAGATCTAGCTAGGAATATGCCTCAGCCATTGGCCAAACAGTGATGTAATTAATATAGTTTCTGTGTGATTATTCAGGTCTGGGGGACTGAAAAAGGAAAGTGCGGTCTCCGTCTACAGATAGGTATGCTTCTGAAATCCCAAGCCTGAAGAAGTAGAGATATACCTATCTGTAGATAGATATAAAAGTAGATGCCTGGAGGTCACTTGCCACCTAGCAGCTACTGATGTGCTCTACATTCAGAGGCAAGATAGCTTGTCTCAAACAAACAAAAACAATGAAGATCTCTCTCTGGCACACACACACACACACACACACACATACACACACACACACATACACACACACACACCATACCACTAACATACCAAAAATAAATTGGATGAGCCTTTGTACACCAGTTTGCCCCAAATTTTCTCTACAGGAAAATACAGAAAATGTAGCATTTTAAATAAGATAAGGGTATAAGGCATTTAAAATACCTTTTACAGACAGTCCATGCACTATCTGGACCACTGCTTCTTGTTCATGTGTCCCATTAAGTCATCCTGCTAGGTATCTATATTCTGAAATTTTTTTCCTTGACGTTGCTTTTAAAATCATTTTTTCCAGATTTAAGACACCGATGATTCCAGGCTACAACAGACATATCTCATGATTTGAATGCTGAATAGCTTTGTATTGCTACCTCACACTAAGTTATTATTATATTCATTCAACGTTGCGGTTTTAAAAAATCATTGTAAGAAGAGAATCAGTAGGAACAGTTGTAACACAAGCTGGATGCTTGCTCTAATACATTTTTACTTTTCCAATAAGTTCAAATTCGATTGGAGATATTGAATATCTCAATAGAGTTAATATGAATACAGTTTTAACATGCAAGAAATAAGTTTTATATTTCTTTTTACATGTTTCAGACATTAAATGTCATGTAAGGAGCTATTAGTGCTATTGATGTGGACAAGCATGGCATTTGAGGTATCTATGGTGGAGAATCCTTACCTATACATATATTTATATGTATTTTAATTCTATTAATTTAAATTTTTGCCTAATTAAATTTTGCCTATATAATTTGCAATTTCTCAAAATGCTTCAATTACTTTCTATTCTTTAACATTTACTGTAACTAAACACACCACCAAAGTCAGAAATTCAATGTTCCAAATGTAGTCAGGGGTTTTGTATTTTGTTAACTTCTTATTAATGGTAGGACCTCCTTGAACTTGGAGATCATAGTGGCACTGCCACACTGCAGTTGATATGAAGTCAAACAGTTTCTGTGTTCTGGCTTTATGTCCCACCGTTTTTTCCAAAGTCAGTATTCTCATTTTTAAAAGTAAGTAAAATGTCAAGGCTTTTCTCTCTTCTTTAAAATATTATGTGGTTCCAAACTACTCCCTGCACAAATATTTAAATAGAAAACACCGTTAATGAAACTAACTCTTTCTTAACTGCTGTCTTATATGCACTGAAAAACTTAAATTCTCTAGCTCGATATACATCTGCCACCTAGTGGCCATGATGCACGTGACACGTGGGAGACCACTATGCCACTTGTAGGAGCATTTTTGAAAGATACAGCACAGATGGGACAGGTCATGCTCTATGTGTTAGTCCTCATGAACTAGCAAATCATGAATGGGGATTAAAAGAAATTGTCACACCTTAAGCTTCTGATAATTGTGGATCTCCTAATTTAATTTTAATTAATAAACAGCTCATTCAGGAAAAAAAGAAACACATAGCATATTAATACACATAAAATAATGTGATTGTGTTGGCAAAATGCACTTTAATTATGTATTTATTTAAATATATTGCTATGTGAATTGGTTTTTTGTGATCCAGAAGAAAAAGACATAGAAAAAAAAACATAGATGCTTTGAAAAAGCCTTAGATTTGTGTATTTTAGATTGCTGTACAGGTTTTTAGCAGTTACAATAACATTATCTACTTATATTTTATCTAAAGCATTCTCACAGTGAATCTGTTGAGTCTCTTTTGACATGCCGGCCAATAATTATCATGTTTTTCACTGACAGTGTATTTACTTTGTTTTAATGGTGCCAGTAACAAGGACAATTAACAAATTAGTGGTTTATATGCTTAGATATGAAATCCAAGTGCCTTAGCTAAATAATGTTTAATACCTCGATCTTAAGAATTAAGAGTAATAATTCTTCTTTGTCTTACTTTTAAGAAAGAGAGAGATGTGTGCCAGCAACACTTACGACCTGAACATCACTTAATTGATGGAGCCAGTCACTAACTAGAGCAACAGCTTACTAAGGGAAGAAACAAACTACTGGTCTGTTGCTGGTCAGACAAACTGAGAGTAACTGATATCTTTATACCTGCCCTAGTTTCAGTTCTTTGCAGCTGTTTAGATAGTAATGGGAGAAGACACATGTGCTTGAAATGGAGTCTGTGTGCCTACATCATTTGTAGTAATGCCTTCAGCCCAGAGTCCAATGGAAGAGTAGACAGTATCTTTCCATGATCTCCACATTCCGCTTCACGGATACTTTGTGAGCCATAGTCCGTTGTCTATGATTCTATTCCTTCTCGTATGATCTATAGGGCAGAAAGTGGATCATCTATCTCCAGTGTAGAATCTGTAATGTTATCAGTGTTGATGGAGCATAGAGAAACTGAAAGAAATATATAAAACAAATGGTGGCCATTAACTAGTTCTAACAGAGGACCAATACTGACTTACAATGATTTCTTCCAGTGGAAATAAGTCTGCTTGGTTAAGGTAGCACAGGGAAATGTAGGTGGGGGTGACAACCACATCTCTGCCATTCCAAAGCCTCCTCTCTTAGTATGGTCCTTGTAAATAAACAGATATTTTTACAGGAAATAAAAATAACATTTGTAAATATAAGGAGCAAATTCTTGGCTCCACAATGTTGGTGACCATGACCACGGAATCATCAAGAAAATGATCCTTTTTGAAAATACTCAGAGCAACATTCCTTCCCAGAATGCATACAAAAAGACATGTTGATGTTAAAGTGTCTGGAAAAAAACTTTCAAACAATAAACACTTATTTTATTCTATGTTATCTTTATCCAACTCTTAACTTGGGTGAAACTTAATGCTACTTTTACATTCTGAACTCACTAATACAAAAGGCCAGAGTTAGAAACTACTAAAAGATTTGACCTTGGCTGGATGGCTACTGTACGTCAGGTTGGAAGCCAGTGCTCTGTTTGCTAACATTAGTAGCTGCACTCTGAAGTGGAGAGGATATGAATAAAATGTTACAGTCACTTCAGATTATTCAAGGATGCAATTTTCATTCAATATTTAAAGCCGTGAGTATTTAGTCATACTGCGTATTGCAATGCTGTCTTTGCAAAGTGCTGAGACTCTATTATTGAAGTCCAAGGGTTTTATGATAAATTATTTATAGGATGAGATATTTTAAAGAGGGAGAAAAAAGCAGAGCGCCAAATTGTGCTGGCACACCATTAACAAAGTTATCATGGCCTCTTCCTTCTAATATGAAAGTAGAGCAATCATTCTGATTGAGAAATCCTTAATTCTCTAAATTAACTATCACTAATGAAAGTGGATGAAAATGGAAATATCTGGCTCCCAGGTGAGAGGAGTCATGTGACTCCCTAGAAAAAATAAAATCTAACATAAAAAGTAAACATTTGGGGCAGGAGACTTGTCTGTTCAGTCAATCATGTTTTAAATAAATGCTGATTGGCCAGGTAGGAAGTATAGATGGTTCAACCAGACAGGAAGTAGAGGCAGGGCGAGGAGAACATCTGGGAAGCAGGAAGCTCCCTTAGCATTCCTGTGCAGACCATCAAGGAGGCAGCAATGTAAGCTGCCCAGCTGAGAAAAGGTACCGAGCCATGTGGCTAACATAGATGGGTTAATATAAGTTATAATAGCTAGTAAGAAGCCTGAGATAATGGGCCAATCAGTTAATAACCTAATGTAGACTCTCTGTGTGATTTTCTTTGGGGCTTGTCGGCTGTGGGGTACCAGGCAGGACACAAACCCCAATGAGCAGGACCCTCATGTTACAAACATTGTATTTTCAGAAGATCAGAAAAGACAGAGCATGGGGAAAAGTCAAAGTGTATCAACTGAAAATCATTTGGCCTTTGAAAAGAATTAGAAATTACAGTGGAAAGCATTAAAAATTAAAATTTAATGTGCTGCATTTGCTTGTGTCTTGCACACTGAAGGTAACCTGTGCTTCCCAGACCTACTGATTACCAACTGAACTCTATAAATGCATCTTCATTTATCCAATCATGTTTTCTTTTTCATAACTCAATTAATCACCATTCCCTAAAATTATATGCGTATACAGCACTTTTGAGAATGTGTGTATGTATGTATTCACATATGTATGCGTAATTTAATAAGCAAATGTTTACCATTGGTCTATCACCACCTCTTGGTTGGCTATGTAAATTACTAAGGTAGCAACAATTACCAGAAAGAAACTTTGAGTAATTATTATCTTATTGGAATTATAGTCTTCTGTACTAGGTCCATTTCTTAAATATTTTTCATTGTATAGGAAGACTATATTTTTATAAGGTTATATATTTTGTAAATAAATACTTAAAGCAAAGGTCACAGCTAACTTGGGGACCTGTGCATTAATTAACTTGCACATTCTGCTACATGGCTCTACTAAATGATAGGAATTAGTTTATAATTTATGGATTAGCCAGGATTATGTTCAGAACATTTTACCAATAGTTACATGAACAGTAATTTCCCAGAACACAGGCCAAAGAGCACCCATAAATGGCTGAATTGATATGTAATAGGCTCTGTGTTGTGGGCTTACCATTTACTTAGTAGGGACAATCTCTGGGCAGGTTGTGACCTCACAGTAGGGAATCTGACCAAATGAGAATGAGTATGTCTCATGTCATATCCCTCACAGCTTTGCTTTCCTCTCATTAGACTTTTGTCTACCCCACAATTCTATAATAATACTCAGAACATTAATACATTAATATCTACCCATCACAAGTTATCTGCTAGCTGGAGTTTTGTAAACATATAAATGAAAGAAGACACAATACATTTATTCATAAAAGATTCTGACAAATGATGGGTAAAGGCCTTAGAAAAAATAAGCCCAATTCCTTTTTTAAATTACTATATTTTTATTTTTTCTTTTAAAAGGCCATACATTTATATGAAGTATTTTTCATAACTCTCTACTGCTACTCACTTCCAATTTCCTATAGGAGACAATAGTCTGGTCCTCTCACAACTTCTTGTCCATTTTTTGATATTAATAATTATGAATTCAATTAGTGTTTTTCAGATGTGCGTGGTAGTGTGGCCATTTACAAGGTATGGGCTTATCAATACCCACATCCTTGAAGAAGTATGATTTTCCTCCCCATGGGTGCCAGAGACTGCCCATAGCTCCTCTGCAAAGAATGGGGCTTTGGAGACCTCTCACTATGAGCTCAATTTGGAATTTTACCTGGCTTGACCTTGTGCAGATCAGCATAGCTTCAGTGAGCTGATGTGTTCAACAGCTATGGCATGTCCAGAGGTCAGCATTTCAACACCTTTTTCTACCTTTCTTCTGGAATGTTCCCTGAGCCTCGGGGTTACTTTGACTGCTTATTAGTCCTTGTACCAACCACTACCACCAGATTAAGAAGCTTCTCTAATCGAAGTTGAAAGTCACGCAAATCTATGGACAGAAAAAAGGCAATTTGACAGCATGGCCCCTTAACATAAACATCAAAAGCAGGCTCCCCACTAGGGTCTGTGACCTGCCTAGTTGTAATGGTAAATTATTTGTATTTCTTGCCTGAAAACCAGAGGCAAAGCTAAAGTCACTAGAGGTCAGGCAATGGTGGCACACACCTTTAATCCCAGGATTTGGGAGACAAATGGATCTTTGAGTTCAAGACCACTTGGGGCTACATAAGAACAATGTAGAAAAAATCCAGGTAGTGGTGGCGGCTCACACCTTATTCCCAGTCCTAAAGAGTCACATAACCTTTAATCCCAACACTAGAGGGATTATAAAATGGGAAGAGAGAGGCCTAGTCTGCTTAGTTTACAGTTCCAGTCTTGGGAGAAGTAAGACTTCTCTCTAGTGTCTTAGCTGCTTTGCTTCTCTAGTTTTCAGTTTGAACCCCAATTTCCATCTCTGAGTTTTTATCATTCATAGGCTTTTGATTAGGCCTGTAGAACTAGGCATGAAATCCCTCCTGTGGAACAGGTCTCACAGCCCAATGGAAGAGAGTTGTTATCACCATAACCAATGCGCCATGCTTGCAACAGTAGGTGCATCTTGCCCAAAGGGTTAGTACTGTAGCAGGCAGGGCCAAGCATCGGGCAGCACTATTTGTGATTTTTTTTTCTCCTCAAGCAGGCCACACAGCGCCTTCTGTCATTATGTAGGGTAACTGTCAGTGAAAGTGTTTTCTGTCCAACTTCAGGCTAATTTATGACCTGCATCCAAACTCGGTGGTGTTTTCAGTATTAGGGTCTTATCACACAGTTATGGTAGGCAAACATTTGCCTGGATTGTTTGCATGACTCTGGGTACCCAGAGGACCAATTTGTAGGGAGATATCCTGTGTCTAGCTCTGATGTTTTCATATAATTTTCTTTGTCTTTTGGGTGCACCTCTGTCTACCCTTAAATGATATTCTGTTTCAATTCTTATAGCTAATATTTTTGTTAGATTATAAAATTAATAGATTTCTGTAAGGTTTCTTCATTTATACCTAGCTTAGACTAACCCATCCTTACCTTCTTTCCTCCAAGTTACCCTATACCTCTGAAACCTTTAACACAGATATACCCCCCTCCTTTTTCCTTTTCCACCACCCATGTTCTAAAGTGCCCCCTAATTAGTTTTTCCCCCATGGGTTAGAAGATAATAGATTCCATACCACTCCATATGCCTCTCTTATTTCGGCAAAGCCTTCCCAACCCCTTCATTTCCCATCCCCACCATCTTTGAATTTTTTTTAACCCAGTACTCCACTTCTCTTTTATTTTATTCAAATTTCCTATCTCTTCCTCCCTAATGATTATCTCTGTACCCATGGTGGCCTATTTCTGGTTTCTTGGCTACAACACATACTTCATTTCAAATAGATTTGAAACTATGATCCATATATGAGAGAAACCGTGAAATATTTGTGTTCAGGGACCCGAGTGACCGTACTCAGTAAGATCTACCCCTGAACTGCACTCCATATTTTTTTTACATTTAATATTCCATTGTGTACAAGTATAGCATTTTTTCTTATCTATTCATTGCTGATAGGCAATTTATTCATCTGCTGAGGGACATCTTGGTTAATTCCTTCTCCTAGTTGTTATGAACAAAGCCATAAAGAACATGGGAGTGTCAATATCTAAGCAGTGGGTTATAAAGTTCTGTGGTGTATGCCCAAGTGTAATATAACTATGTCATAAACTCTATAATTCTTGAACTGATGAAAATTTATAATCCATGGACAATAGAGATGGCTCAGGCACAAGCATGGGGAGCTGAGTTCAAATCCAAGTTTCTATGTAAAAAGCCACACACGGTGGGTAGTCAGAACCTCAGGGTTGGGTGTGCGGACACAGCGATCCTTGGAGCTCCCTGGCCAGCTAGTCTTTGCTGAATTAGTGAGCTCCAGGATCAGCAAGGTGCTCTGTCTTGAAAACTGTCATGAGGAATAACTGGAGAAGACACCAGGTGCCAACACCTGTCGTTCACACTCACATAGGTGTGCTACACCCATATGGCCAGGCAATCACAGGCTGAGTGTGTGTACAGACACATAACACAGAAATGAAAATATACGATCCAGTACCAGCAACTCTCATCTAAAAATTCTGTGACGTTTACCACAGCATCGACTTTGGATCTTGTAGAAAGAAGTCAACTTTTGATATTTGTACCTTTTTCAAACAGGACATTCAAGCTTTAGCTGGAAGCCACTATTTAAACTTCTCTACTCCTTTGCTGCTTTCTTTCAATATCTTTTATCTGTGAGAATCATGTTAATATTAGTACATGAATGATATGTTGTGTTTAATATGCATTCAAAAATTTCAAGTTTCTCTGAAACAGTGATTAAATGCCTAAAACAATTCATAGACACGCTCAGTTTAAAGAAGAAATAAGTGTAAGGTTAGCCATGATTAAGGTTTCATTCACACAGATTTTTTTTTAATACATTGGCAGCTTCAGACCTTTCAATTGGTCTGAAGGTAATGATCAATCGTCTTTGATGATTTTAAATCACAAAATTTGCCCTAAACACAACGTTCATTCTTGTAACAATATATACTTATTTTCTAAAACTATCTATTTAAATTGCTTTGCTTGATACAAAAGAAAGCATGAGAAGCAGTTCCTAGCATGTAAACAAAAGCTATATGCAGGCCTAATGATAAGAATAGACACAAAACGGTGCACACATGCTTTCTAGACCCTATAGGCATTCTGTGCTATTAAGAAGAGTCAACTCACTTATTGCAATGTGGTATTCATTCCTATTTTTTCTTATGCGTGTCATTGGAATTAAGCACCGGGTGGTGCATTGCAGATGTATCGTTGGCTCTGTCAATTTCCCCTAGATGGCGATCTTTTCCAAGAAGCTATACAGCCACATCTAATCCCTACTTTCCTTTCCCCCTTTGACTTGAGCTAGAGTCAACACAAAAACCTTACACTAACTACTGTCCTCATGTCTTGAGGAGCAGGTACAATTCCGAGACACAATATGAGCAATATGATTTTGAAATTTTTTCTTGATTTTTTTTCTGAAACCGTCAAGACGTGTGTTACTCCAAAACCTTACGTATGAAATATAAGAAATGATATTTCAGTAGCATTTATTCTGAGATTTTGGTTAATTATGGAAAAGGCTGTGAAAAATTATACTTGAATGTTAGTTTCTGGGCTAAATGCCATGGATCTTTTTATAAATCTTGCAGTGTTTATTAGGCTCTTTGGATTGGCAGTGGATTTCTCAGGCTGGCCTCTGTCACACACACACACACACACACACACACACACACACACACACACACACACATGAACTGAGAGGGTGGGGGCAGGCTCTGGCAAGCAATGGAGGCAATAAGGCATAATTTTATTGCATTTATTGTGTGAGGGGGGGAGAAAGATGGAGAGACAGAGAGATACAGAGACATACAGACAGACAGAGAGAAAGAGGGGTGAGAGAGGGGTTTGTGGGCGGTGGTGAGAGCACAGTTTGTAGGTTCTTTCCCTCCACTGTGTGTGAGTTTAGGGGATGGAAGGGTCATCATGTCAGCAAGCACATTTAGCTCCCGAACCATCTTACCAGGTCCTCTAGTGCTCTTTGGCGACTTTTTTTCATGTGCTCAATTTCAGCAGAATGAGGAGAGGCCCTTACTCTGGTCTGGCTGAGCCTGCTTACGTTTTCTGTTCTTCCATGGTGCGTTGAAACCACTTAGAAGTGGAGGGGACGTGGAATTCAAACCTGAATTACATTTAGAAAAGTAGACTATTTCTTTCCTTCTGAGTGTCTCCCAAGCTCAATGAGACTCTCCTAAGACACCCCACATACTGGATATTTACAGGCCTCACCTTGTCTTCCTTTGCATCGCTACTTCACCTCATTATTTTCGCCTTGTGTTTCAATTTTCCACCGTTCCACCTAAGGCTTTAACCTTTAAGAGATGTGGAGACCGCCAAGAGGAAGGATGGCTGTAGCTTCTCCTAAACCTGGTAAGCAGTGCTTTGAGGAATCCTATAATCCTTCATGGGGTGGGACAAATTTGAACTAAAGTCACAGTGTTTTTACAGTTATTTGCAAGGAGACTAAACATACATTAAATACTGAACATCCAGAAAGCAAGAAGTACAGCCTCTATTTTCTAGATAAACCTTAAAGAAACTAAGGTCATGCATCCCAGTTTAGAAGCTGGTGGCTGAAAGGGAGGCACCAAAAGCTGTTTCTTCTGTTGCCTAAACCTCATGAGGTTTGTGTTGTAACCAACTTTGAAAAGTGAATACCAGCCCGACAGGTCTGTAATCTCACCACTTGAAGAGGTGGAAGCAGGAGACCCATGAGTTCAAGGCCATGCTCTGTCAGATGGAGAGTTCTAGGCCACCCGAGAGTTAAAAATTCTGTAACCCTAAAATGTAAGATACTATCTAAATAAAACAAATAATCAAAGTGGAATATAATAAAAATGAAGCCTAAGATTTTCATTGCTCAGCTGTGGCCTCCATCTGTACAACCATACCTCGACGCTCCCTCTGCATTCAACATAAGAAACTGTTTCAGATTCAAAGTGAAATTTCTATAAATAGATCATTAGAAAGGATTTACCGAATCAATTCATAGGAACCTTACAGCTTTCCTGTCTTGAGCCCGGAGCAGGAACCTTTGCCAGTAAAGATGACCATTGGGGTTCGGCGCACTCATGAAAACTTTGGCCTAGTTCCATTTGGAACGTTGACAGGATGTCTGCTCTGTCTCTCATAAATGCTTCCTTGGCAACTGCTCAGAATGTGAAGTCCCTCAGCCCCCACAACCTCAATGTGGCCATCCATCCTCTCCATGACCCCTGATGAGTTTTCTAACTGCTCATTGGCACCTTTCTTCCGGCTCTTCTCTGTGAAGTATGGGCACCTCATAGTAGGCTGTAAGGTCCAGCACAAAATGCCAGTTCTCTATGTACATACAAGTATAGTGGTATAATATTAGTGATTTTATAAATAAAATTTGTCTGAAGGTTAGTGCAAAGCAACCACACTAGTCAGCCATACCGACCAGGCAGTGGTGGCACACACCTTTAATCCCAGGGGTCACATTAGTTAGCGATAGAGGCCAGGCAGTGGTGGTGCATGTGTTTAATCCCAGCACTAGAGAGAAATATAAGATGGGAGGAGACAGGCCTGAGTCTCAGTCTCAATCTGAGGATTCGAGGCAGGATCACCCATTTGGGTCTGAGGTCTGAGGTAAAAGCTTTTCTGATCTTCAGGTTTTCATTATTCATGACATACAAGAGTAGGGGGGAAGCTTTTAATTTCTTCTGTAATTTATAATTTATCTCATGATTAAGAGAAAATGATGAATGCCTTGTTTCTATGTGAATGGAAATGAACATAGACAGACAAATGCAAACCTCCTAGGAGCCTGTGTCTGGGCCACAACTCCAGCTGCCAGCTACTGCCACCTCTCTGCCACACACACACACACACACACACACGAGAGAGAGAGAGAGATACAGAGAGAGAGAGAGAGAGAGAGAGAGAGAGAAAAGATAAGAAAGGGAGAAAGCATATACACAGAGATAAAGCATGTGCATGTGCACATACAAACACACACACAGACACACACACACACACATGAACTGAGAGGGTGGGGGCAGGCTCTGGCAAGCAATGGAGGCAATAAGGCATAAGAGGCAAGTTCTGATGTCCTAGCACATTCTCCACCGTTTGATCAGATGTCACTTCCAACACAAAATCAAAGACAATATTGTCAGGAATTTCAAGAGAAGGTTCACAGAATATGAGTCTAGAGTCCAGTCCAGGAGAATGAGGCGGTGTCTAAGGAGGCCATGTTTAAAGGTATCAAGAACAGGTGGAAACCGGGCTAGCCCCTTTCAAGATGCTTCTCCAGAATTCTCTGTCTTTGCTGTGCTCAGATCTCTGTATTCCTGGATAAGATGCTCCTCAGAAACACGGACCGCCTTGAGAGCTTCCTAAGTACGCTGGATTTATGATGCCTGCCTTTAAAGCCTTCCTCCAACCCTCATGTAAACGAGCTATATGCCATGCTGGTTCCCTTAACTTCTTTTCACCCATGCCCGCTGTTCACTGCCCACCTCTAATATTTCCATCTCTTCTCCAAGCATTCCCCTCCTCTTCACTGTGCTGACCACCCAGAGTGTGTTGCCATCACAGGCCCCTTGGCCCCTAGCCCATCGCTCTTTAGTTTTCACCAGTGATCCTGAGAGCATATCTTGGGCCTTTCTATATCAAGGATCCCTTAGACCAATGCTTCTCAACCTTCTTAATGCTGAGAACCCTTACTACATCTCCTCCTGCTGTGGTGACCCTCAACCATACAATTTTTTCCTTGCTCCTTCATAATTGTAATTTAGCTACCGTTATGATCTGTGATGTAAATATCTAATATGCAGGAGATCTGATATGCAACACTTGTGAAAGGTCATTTGATATCCCAGAGGGGTCATGACCCACAGGTTCAGAAGCACTGCCTCAGACAAATAAATGGTCCAATGTAAACTCCGTAACCAGATTCTTTTTTTCCTTTAGTTTAGTTTAGTGGTGTTTTTTTTTTGTTATAGTAAATTTTCTTTTTCTTTTTTTTATTACAGGAAATTTTTACATTTACTCCCCTTGTTCCTGGCCCTCCCGCTCCCCCCCCACCCCCCTGCCCTCCCCCTGCTTCCTTAAGATGGGGCAGGATACCCTGCCCTATGGGAAGCCCAAGGTCCTCCCCCCTCCATCTCGGTCTAAGAAGATGTGCATCCATATAGAATAAGTTCCCAAATAGCCAATATATGCAGAAGAGCTAGGTCCCAGTGCCATTATCATTGGCTTTTCAGTCAGTCCCCATTGGCAGTCACATTCAGAGAGTCCGGTTAGGTCATATGCTCATTCAGTCCTGGTCCAGCTGGATTTGTTGAGCTCCCAATAGATCAAGCACGCTGTCTGTTGGTGGGCCAGTCCCTCACGGTCCTGACATCCTTGCTCATCTTCTCCCTCCTTCTGCCCTTCCACTGGACCTTGGTAGCACAATCCCTTGCTCTAGTGTGAATGTGGGTCTCTGGCTCTATCTCCATCCATCATGCGAAATTTCTATGGTGACGATTGAGATATTCAACAAAGTAACTATGAAACAAGTTCAGTTCAGGCACCCACTCCTCTGCTGCCTGAGTACCTAGCTGGGACTTCCTTATGAATACCTGGGATCCCCTCTAGAAAAATAAATTGGTAGGGAAGAGAAATGGGTTCATTGGATAGAGAAACATGATAGTTATTTCCTTTTGAAGATTAAATTGCCACACATAAAATTGTCTGGTGCCAACTACATCTTAGTTTTGGAGTGGATTTTATGACTTTAATAGTATTATCAGAGTCCAAAAATCATAAATATGTACTTGTATAGATATGAATGTGTAAGTATTCATACATACACACACATAAACACCATCTCTCTCTCTCTCTTTCTCTCTCTCTCTCTCTCACACACACACACACATAAACCCCCATATCTATCTATCTATCTATCTATCTCTCTCTCTCTCTCTCTCTCACACACACACACACACACATACTTGCATTCTGTATACTGAAATTTGGGTAATGTAAGTTTACTAAACATTATTCTTTAATTTTACTGAAAGTCTCAAATTCATTACTCATTTATTTTTCATGGTTTTTTGTTTCCTTTACTGTTATGAGTAACATGTCTGAACTTCATGATATATCACTGGAATAACTTTCTTGAAAATATTTCTTTATTTCTACTGAAATACCCCCAGAAAAGTACAAATGCTGGGCCAAAATTAATGATTCAAAACACGGTATGAATTTCACCAAAATTTTTCTAATGTGATCTTCACACTGTGACCTAATGGTATAAATATAATTCCACATTCTTTACATGTGAGCAAAGCAAGAAACAACCAAATAGAATGATTTGTTTTGGTTTTCTCATATGTATGGTCTGTAGCTTTTGAATTGTCTTTTTTTTTTTAAAAAAAAAATTGCATTCAAAGATCTTAAGTGAGATTTCTTGGCAGTGCTCAGAAGGTGGGAGGATTGCATATGGCAGAGGAATCTGTATGCTCAGTTAACTCTGCAGAGGGCTCTGAAAGGGACATTTAGTAAAGTTCTCTAGAATTTAAATGTCCTCACTGCAACATTTCCTGTTTTGGGAACAGTCTTTAGAAAGACAAGACAGGGTGGCAGCATCCTTTTTTCATCCCAACAGTCCTGTCAACATTGTAAGTTGATTAAGCAAAGTAAGATTAGGGTTATCTGCATCCGAAACCATACT
Organism: Dicrostonyx torquatus; assembly: GCA_028555095.1. NCBI lineage: Eukaryota > Metazoa > Chordata > Mammalia > Rodentia > Cricetidae > Dicrostonyx > Dicrostonyx torquatus. Next base: position 6,919,454 of record JAQHUG010000011.1, read on the forward strand.
GGCCTTGAAAGGCAAATCATACAATTAATAAATGCCAGCTGCTGTATGAAAAGAGATCTTTTATTTGTCACCGACTCAATTGAAAGCATGGCATTTGGTTATTAGTAAGTAAACTGGTTTATTCCCTGTTCAATACTTTTGACCACTGTGACCTCAGACAAAAATATTCACATGAAGTACAACAGGACAAACTGATGTACTTTCAGTTCTGTCCTTGAACAGGTAAAGCTCTTGCACAAAATACGCCAGATAATAACACAAAGAGCCTGTAAGAGAAACATCACATATTGTTATTTCTTACAAAAACCATTCTTATCGATATTTTATCCACAACTGAAGCAACTCACTGTTTGTTTTACTTTAATAATCTTGGCTTGCACCTTATGTGTTGTAAATAGCATTGCGTTTGGAAGTCAGGCATCCTATATGCATGGAAGGGACTTCCGTTTTCCCATGATTCCCACTTCACACGCTCACCATATTCAACTGCATTCAGATGGCAAAGTCCTCAGTGTGTGTGAGGCACTGCTGAAATGTTATATTCCTCTTCTTTTTATTCCCTTCTGTCAGTGGATGCTTTATTAGACATAGGCAGCTGGGAGAGCATATGTTTCTTTGAAATAAACCTTTAAAATTCAGAGATCACATTTTCAAAAACCACCATGGCAACTTTTAGTTCTTATAACATATCTGGAAGGATTCAAAAAATCCAACAAGTAAGAAGCCTCATTCTGCATTTAAACCTACGTCAAATTAAAAGTAATGTCAAGGGATGTTTTCCTTAACTTTTGATAAACTTTCACATGAATTATTTTAATTAACTAATGATATTGTATTTTCTCATTTAAAACAAAATTAATTTCATTTGTCGTGTTTGTGTTTGACTTGCAGAGGTACCTTTGGACAGGACATTGTCACCTACTAATGTGGTGGGCTCCTTTGTACCTCTCCTGGGATGTAGTCAGCCTACAAGCCCCATGAGTTACACGTACAGGAAGAGTATGAATACATGAAGAATTAAAAGAACAAAGACATATTGAAAAAGGTTGAAGGCAATGGATCAGAGCCAAATAGTGTTTGTTAGGCATCCTTCTGTCCACACATCATATACGCTGCCTGTTTAATCTTCATAGCCTTCTCAGTAGAATGTAGGTTGAGTCCTCAAATTAAGGAAATTGTATTAATGCTCTTGGAAATTTAATGCTTTGCCTAAACTGTATTAGGAAATGACATAAAAGTAAATTATACGGCTTGGCCAGTAAGTTCTGATGCCTCCCCTCTCCAGCGGATGCAGCCTAACTACTTCATCTTAATGCTGCCAGTTGTGGCCTGGACAGTTTGGGCAATCTAACTCTCATCTTATTTTTGCCTTTGGTGTCCCTCCAGTCTGTTCTTAGCACAGAAGAGGGAACGTTTGTCAGCTCGTTCATGCCTCTTCTCAAAACTCTCTAATTCCTAACTCATTCAGAAGAAATGTCAAAATCCTTAAAGTGTAACAGAGCCCAACAGCCTCTGGGTTCCTATTTGTGATTATGTCTCTGGGTTCTGTATCTCATCATTGTGTCCTCCCAGGGCTATGATCTAGTCACACTGGCCAGTCACCTGCCGTGTCTTAGTCTATTAATGTTCTTTAGAAGTTTTGTGTGTATCTAGTATCTTCATAATAATATGGTCTTCTCATCTATTACAGATGTTTGTGTAAAAGTCATCTCCTCAGTGAAGCTTTACCTCAATTGCCCCACACCTCACCTTTACGCTTGGAACTCCCTTTTGCTTATATTTTTCTCCTGTGTATCACCTTGCACTACTGTAAAAAGGTAAATTTGAATTGCTTCTCCTATGCCATCACCTTGAAATAAGTATGAGGGTAGGTACTCACACATTTCTGTCTATTGATGTATTGAAAATGTGGCCCACTGTTGAACCTTTTTAAAAAACATGGTGACATCGGTCTCACCAAGATAATTCCTTTGTCGTGTACCAGTTGACACTGCCACACTCTGGCACAACTCTGAAGAGCCACTGTACACTTCAGATGTCCCATTCAGACACGGGCTGATGAGTTTTCTCTTCTGCTACTGAGCTATAATTCAGTTCCTCCCTGTGCTCACCTCTGCTGCTTTTATTTTTCCTCAAATTCTTTTCCCTAAGAGACCTCCCCAACAGGCTTCCTGTAAGCATATTATCATATCATATTTGTTCCCCATGAAACTCAGCCCGGGACCCACCACTTTAGAAAAGCGTGATGTTCAATAGGCCCATCAATAAATACATTATGAAACATGGACAGTTGCATGAATGCAATAGAATGGTAATTTAAAATCTGTGAGTAAAAAGATGTTCCGAATTCCCATTCTTTCTCTCCCTGGGAATATGCAAGTAGCAATGATGCATATCTATGAAAGAAATGACAACAGCAGCTACTTTTTTGAGAATCTGGGGAGATAAAACATGAAAGAGACACATGAAATAAGACACTTAAAATCTTATTCTAGGGCTTTGGATTTGGGTTGATAAAAAATCCTATAAAACTGTTATTGTTACTATTTGTGAAAGCAAAATAATCAATTCAATGTCTAGTTCATGGTTTTTTTTGTAGCTTAGTTCAAATTCTTTATCAGGAGAAAATCTCATGAAACATCCAAATGGACATGCTTTTGTTTTTCATGTGGGAGCAAAATTTAGAAATATGATTACAACCACATTGTGCACAGATTAAATACATAAATAAAAACTGTAGTTAATGCCTAGATGAAAGAATACTAGTGGCCTTATACATCAATAAGCATTGCAGAGCTGTTTGGGAAGCCAGAAAGGCACGCAACAGAGCCCTCTCCCACCCCATGGCTAGGCTGGATTGAACAACTCATAGCACTTTCCCGTCTAATTGGCTCAAATAAATATGGATGCAGGACACTTCAGGTTCTACCCCTGAATTCTGTTCCAGCATTTTACGACTCACAAGGCTCAGGAGGCTCTCTTTTAAATCATCGCTAATGTATTTCTAGAACTTTAATTTATTTCAAGCAGTTTTGGCCAGTGTACTAACGTACAACTACTGATCTCTGTTCTTTAAGCCTTCATTTAAGTACTTTAATTAATCAAACTCTTCTTTTTTTATCAAGTCTTGGACCAAAAATTGGTCTGAACTGGATGACAATTTTTAATGCATGGTCCTCTTTGGTGTCCTCTGACCTCCATGGAGTCCCAGAGTCCTTTTCATCTTTTCTAATAGTCTCATTTTTATTTTGTTGATCTTCCTTGAATGAAATCCAATTTTTCTACAACTTTCATAAATACTTCAGTAAAAGCTTGATTATTGCCAAATATGGAAGCAGGATTACTGTGATAAGCTAGAGTAGCTTATATTAATATATTCCAGCATGATGTTGGCTTTTAAAATAATTGCTTTATGCTGCAGAATCATCTCTCTTTCATTACCTGAAAAGTTTAAGGAGTATCTTCCTTAACACTTGTGCACACTCAAGCTTTCCTTTCTTAACTCAGTCAGATCTGGACTCTATTCCTTATTGTGATTTCTCACTTAGTTGTATTAAATTCTGGTTTTTCATAACTCTTTGCACACGTTTTTGAGATAAATAGTTTTCTTCAAGTTAAAGATTACTGATTCTTGCTGCTTTCCTAGATTGGTTCAGTTTAATCCATCCAGTTTGTCTCCGATTTTAAAAATCAGAAATTATGCTAGATATTAAAGTCAGCGAAACATAAATACAAGCATTATTATTCTAGAACTGACAAACTTACTACTAAATTTCAAGTGCCAACTGGGGAGAGATTGGGGGTGGCAGAGGGAGGAAATGGAGGAAGGGTGGATATGGAAGAAGGGAATAAGATATCTACATTAAGGGAGTCATTTTAGGTTTGGCAAGAGACTTGTCTCTAGAGCAGATCCCAGGTGTCCACAGGGATGTCACCAGCTAGATATTTGGGCAGCAGAGAAGAGGGTGCCTGAACTGACCTTGTCCCATATCTTGATAAATATCTTGATCATTGCCATAGAAATTTCACCCGACGGATGGTGATAGAGCCAGAGACCCACATTCACATCAGAGCAAGGGACTGAGCTCCCAAGGTCCAGTCGAAGAGCAGAAGGAGGGAGAACATGAGCAAGGAAGTCAGGACCCTGAGGGACTGGCCCACCAACTGAGACAGTGTGCATTATCTATTGGAAGCTCATCAAATCAAGCTGGATCAGGACTGAATGAGCATATGACCAAACCGGACTCTCTGAATGTGGCTGCCAATGGTGACTGACTGAGAAGCCAATGATAATGGCACAGGGACCTATCTCTTCTGTATTTATTGGCTTTTTGGGAACCTATTATATAGGGATGCACACCTTCTTAGACCGAAATGGAGGGGGAAGGGCCTTGGGCTTCCCACAGGGCAGGGTATCCTGCCCCCTCTTAAGGAAGCAGGGGGAGGGAGGTGGGGTATTGGGAAAGCAGGAGGGCCTGGGACAAGGGGAGTAAATGTAAATTTTTCTTTTAACAATAAAAAAAAATTTCAAGTGCCAAGATAGAAGAATGATCTAAACCATAAGGAAGTTGTTAAATAAGGTTTGGGGTAAGTTTTCCGATGGAGATAATACTAAATTGAACTTATTTTAGTTTCATGTGAACTAATAATGCAGAACACAAGAGTGTTGCATGCTAGAGAGAAGAACCTATGAAACTAGGCACACTATATAAATATATGTAGCAACACTAAAGATTTTCTTTAATAAATATATTTTATATGCATGTGTTTTGTCCACATATATGTCTGTGCACAATATGTGTGCATTCCTGGTTCTCGTAGAAAACAAAAGGAGTGTTGGGTCCCCTGAAGCTGGAATTAGAAGATGGTTGTTAGCCGCCATTTTGCTGCTGGATTCCAGATGAGGATTCTCTGTAAGAACAGTGAATTCTTTCAACCACTGTGTCATCTTTCCAGTCCTGTTAAAACATTTCTTTTTTAACACTAATAGAAAATGCAAATGGTAGAATAATGAGGAACTTAACAAACAACATTTGACTTCATAACTAACTAATAAAATAAATTATCTTCCTCTCTGATGGTATTGCTAATATATCCAATCATTATTAAGTACAGGTTTCATCATTATACATATGTCCCAGATTTGTTTTTCTCTTTTTTTGAAAATATTTTTTCACATATTGTATCATGATTGTTCATTCATCTACATGTTAAATAATAACTTCAAAAGCAACACTGCCAGCACCTTTGTGATCTCTCAGATAATTTACAGAATATTGGTGAACTTGATTATCCAACCTATACATTATTAGAGAGGCTCTAGCAGAAATATATTTCTAAAACAATGACAAGCACAAGAAAAGAGTGATATGTGTTGTGAAAAAACACTAATGCTAGGTATACTTCCTCTGTCAGGAGTTACAATGGAGTAAGTTCAACATTAATGAGGCAAAAATATGAGACATATTGTTTGAATAGAAACAAACACAGCATTATATATTCATTGATTGTCAAAAATCCTGTGACAAGCACTTGGCAGAAATGACTGGGAGCAGTGGCTCGTCATTTACTAACTCAGCATTTTCAGTTACTTATTGAACATAACTACCATGAATAATGAGAATCAACTGTGTACTGTGCACTATGCCAGCTGCTAAAGAAGAAAGCAATTAAAATTGCTAAGGTGACTAGAAGTAAGATGCATTTCCAAACAAAAGCATGACAGTGCCTAAACTTGCAAATTACATCAAGATGAGGGTAGAGACGGACAGCCTCTCGAGATTTTAAGCCTGCTGTCAGCATTGCCAAGCAACCCTTAATGTTGGTCATTGCAGCCAATGAAGTTCTTCAGCAAAAGTTGTTATCTGCATTAAAGATGTGAGCATTACCTGCATGTTTGCTCAGCTGAAGCTGTCTTGCATTTGTAAGAGTCAATCAAAATTTACAACTGAGGGATACGGTGGTGATGAGATGATGACATTGATAAGCAAAGACGTAAAGATGCATGGACAAATGATGCATGCTCATCTGTAAGGAAGCAACTGCAATATACACTGGAAAAGCAATGTTTTCAGGGTAAATGCAATCCCGTTAGATAAAGTTGACAGTCACTGAAATGCTTCTGCATTCATTGCTCTGAGCTGTGCTCAGTTAGACACAGCACAGCCTCTGTGGATAAGTTTACAATCTACTGAATTTTAGAGGTTAAGACAATTATTTACTATGGTGAAAATTAAAATGAGAGGCCTAAAAAGAAGGGATTAAGATACAGTGAGGGGAAAAATATAATCACTGGTGATTGAGACCATGCTTAATAATATCAACAAAACTAAACAGAGACACTCTGATCAGAATGATGGGACTCAGAATTACCATGGAAACCAACCCCAGGGCATGTCTGTGAGAATTTCTACATTGAATCAATTGAGGTGGGAAAACCCACACTAAGTGTTTGAGGACAAATTATATGGGGTGACATCCTGGACAGCATAGAGAGGAGAATGTTAACTGAGCACTCCATTCGTCTCTGTTTTCTGAATGGATGCAATGGGACCAGCTGTCCCAAGCTCCTGTTGCCACACATCCTCCACCAAGATGGATTGCACTCTTGGGCTGTGAGTCAAAATAAACTTTCTTCCTTAAATTTCAGCTGCAGATACATCCCATTCTGTATTATTGAGAACCTCCATTAGCAATTTCCTTTCACATGTTTCCTTTTTAGTCTGTTCATCGTATTATCTTCATACACCAAAATTTCCAATTTCCACTGGTCTACTTAACCTCAACTGGCATAACTTTCTTCTGACTTACCATGTTAAAAGCAAGCATTTCGAGGTATGTGAAGATCACTTAGTTTTACACTCAGCCCCTGTCTCACTGGACCTTTAAGGCTATGCTGACACTTAGACACACTTAGCTCCAAAATATATAACTAAAACACTTAGACTTGTGCAGTCACTGTTCTTTATGACAGTAATTACCTACATCAGTAGTCATCACTTTTAAGTGTCAGTTCACTTCTGACACAGCGAATGTACTCAGCTCTTTGAATACTCCTAAGTTCTACCATTTCCAAGGTAAGAGACTTTAAAAGCTCACCACTGCTCTCATCTTCACAATAAGCTCAAGGATATTTTAGAAAACTAAAGGTGTGAGTGGTTTAAATATCAAACATTTACATCTTCAAATCTAATGGCTGGAAAGTTCAATATCAACATACCTGCAGATTTGGATTCCAGGAAGTAACATTTCCTGGTGTGACGACAACTGTCTTCTTTTTTATGTTTAAACATGAGAGAGAAAAGAGAGAACAGGATCAAGACCTCTATTTTCTCACCTCTTTTTGAAAATTTAGCTTTTCTTTTAAAAATTCTTTGATTTTTTTGAGATTATATTACAGTTTCATCATTTCCCCCTTCTCTTTTCCTTCCCACAAACCCTCTAATAAAGCACTCCGTGTTCCTTTTCAAATTTGTTGACTCTTTTTTCATTGATTAGTGTGTGTGTGTGTGTGTGTGCCCATGTGTGTCTGTATGTGTGAGTATGTTTATTTAAGGATATAATGTTTAATATATAATATCAAATTCCTAACTACATAACACTATTGTATATGTGCATGTCTTGTATGGCAGTATATGCAAACAAGGATAAGTACCTCTTAAGAACAGAAGAGGGTATTAGACATCCCCCACAGCTATAGCTATGGGTGATTATAAGTTGTAAATATGGGGGCTGGGAACTGAGCTCAGGTCTTCTGGAAGAGCACTCTGCACTCAATCACTGATTCCTTTATTGAGTCTTTCCACTGTCTTTTACAATGGTTCTGGTCCTATTGAGATGTTTCCAGTTTTGCAACCCAGCCACCTACTGAAATCTGGGGTACTTAAAGCCATGTGCAGCCAGAATTTCAACAAATGCATTCTGGGAGACAGAAGCATTCAGTCTATACCAAAGTACTCAGAACACTCCTTACAGAAGGAATTGCATGTTGTAGGATGGGATACTGAACAGATTGTTGCTTCCCATTTTTCAATCTCCATTTGTGACTGTCTTTTTTTTCAGTGATGTGTAGCACACCCCACCTGTCTGTGCTCTATGTGCTGTCATACACTTCGTGAACCAGGCAAGGGGCTGGAGTTGAAACACACAAAGACTCAGAGACAGAGAGACAGAGAGACGGGTCATCCTTGAAACAAGAATGCCCCCTTTATTGGGATCCTTAACTGATAGTCACACCCCAGCCAAACCCACCAGAAACCACTCTCCTGCCATCAGGAACCCCTGAGGGTCTCCTGCTCAGACCAGCTGCAAGCATTCCAAGTTGTTTACCAGAAATTCAGGATCTGGGGGGTTCACAGCTCCCAACAGTGATGAATAGTAGATGTTCCATACTTGCCACCTAACAACTTCGGAAGGGCTACTGGCTTTTCTTACATTAGTGAGTATGTTGATCCTATGTCTGAAATCTAGATCTGATACAAAGAAGAGACTATTCATCATCTGCCATCAGTACTGAAGACTGAGTGTGCTAGCATACAAAATAAGAAAAGATGAGGCTTGGAAATTCCCCATTGGAAGATTTTATATAGGTGACACATGTCAGGACTGGAGAGCAAGCCATATAGAAAAAGAACTTGAGAATCTTCAGCTTAAAGAGGAAGGCTGTAAAATTCTGTAGGTATCAGTACAGAAACTGAAGTATGGAGCATGAACTAGGTCTGCATCAATGGTCTTGGTAAGAACATTAAAAATTCTGGTATATTTTTCCTTCATTTTTTTCCATTTGGTAGATGCTTTGGGGATTGGAGACACTGTCTCGTTTTATAGTGCAGGTTGACTTTGACCTCTTAGTCTTCCTTCCTGTGCACTAACCTGCTAGACTAAAATTTAACCATTGAGACTGTTCTCAGTTTTGTAGGAATATTAAAATCTCGAGTCTGGGAAAGAGAAAACTAGACTTAAGACCATGGGAGGTGAGCCAAGGAAAGTAAGTTTTATTACAGAAAGTCATTACAGGGGAAGAACTACATTATTAAACACAGCCTGAACTGGAGATAAGAAACAAGAATACTGTTGATGGCAAATAGTCTTTTGGGAACAGAGACCTAGAGCTATTCCAGTTCCAGGTGACAGAAGGTTAACTAGATCCACAGTGAGAGCAGAAATATTGTTGCCATGGGAGCAAATGGAAGAAAGAATAAGATGAAGAAGTCAAGAGCCTGAAGCAAAGCAACGTCTTGGCACACACATGTACATACGTATTCTGCTCCCCACGGTGTTCTTTTTTTCTCACAGACAGGAGAGAAATGGTCCGTAGTAGCAATGGTATAAGAGCATCAAATAGAGTCCGAGGATAGATTCTTGATATAGTTTTCAGACACAAGAGGCATAAGTTTCCTGCACTGACACAAACTCTTTATCTTCCTCCTATTGTTGTGAATTCTAAGAGTCATATAACAAAGAGGAAGGCAACCAGGAATTACATAACGTGGTTACTGAGTCATTCTGCTAACTTAGAAGGAGAGAATGTAGCACTCAGTTTAGACTATTTGAGAACCCTTATCCTGAGCATAGCCATAAGAGTTCCCCAAAAGGTCTGTTTGTTTGCTTTTTAGTACTGCACACTATTCACAAGGATTAGAAAATAAAAATAAATTGAAAGGAGATTTATTAGGATGCAAACAACAGATAGAAAGGATGACAAAAATACAGTAATATTTCTTCTCTTCTGAGGCCTAATATCCACTACTTAATGCCCCTTTACTTACACATCCAAAGTGATTAACAGAAATAGGATCCATTCTATGTTGGTTGTAAAACATACATCCATCAGTCTACTTCCTTTCCAACTTTGTCCTGAAGTGAGCTGTAGTGTAGCTCACATGGGTGACTACCTTTCTGCATATGTCTCTCACACAAAATCTCAATTGGGCTGAATGGATAGAAAGTCTCCGAAAATAGATGATCATTCATTGGATCTTTAACCTTTGTTTTTAGTGACCATTGATTAAACCCAAATTATAAGTACTAATGGAAAAACTATTCATCTCGCTGAGTTTTTAATTAACTTACCTGTTGTGTGAGGTCCTTCTGTCTACGTGTTGCTTTTATTGGTTAATGAATATAGAACTTTGAGCCTAGGGCAGGGAAGAACAGAACTAGGCAGGAAAAGGTAAGCTATATGCTGGGAGAAAGAAGGGCAGAGTCAGAGAGAAGCCATAGAGCTGCTGGAGACAGACGCTGGGACCTTTACCCGGTAAGCCACAGCCACATGGCAATATACTGATTAATATAAATGGGTTAAATTAATATAATAGCTGGCCAATAAGAAGCTAGAGCTAATGGGCCAAGCAGTGATTTAATTAATAGAGTTTCTGTGTGATTATTTTGGGTCTAAACTAGCCAGGTGGATGGGAACTAACAAGTGGTCTCTTTACTACACTTACCCAAGCTCTATATGCCTGATTCCAATAGTTCTTGTTACCTTCAACCCATTACAATATTTAAAAAGACAAAAACAAAAAAAAATCTTTGTATGGTGTTCATTTATTTTAGAATGACAGAAGGTAAGGTTTTTGGTTTTTTTTTGCTTTGCTTTTTGAGCTATATGTACCTTTTATTGTTTTCAAAATGCAGACGTATATAAAGTTACACATTTTCTAAATTTTTCTGAACATCAGACTAATTTTTGAAAACCTGCAAAAGTGGCACTGATTATTTATATTTTAAACATTTTATTTCTATACTTTGCTCATTACTGAGTTATCTTTGTTCAAGAATATTGGCATATTGAGTGAAAAGAGTATAATAAGAATCTGGAATGCAAAAAACCATGTCTTTTTATTTTCCAATTAGACGTTTATCAACATCACATTCTTTTATCAAAGGGTTAAAAATATTAAGTCCAGCATGAACTAAAGGGGCATGTGTGGTTTCAAAGACTATATCATGAATATTGCCCATGAGTTTAGGCAGATGTCCACCACATGCCTACTGACTAAGGACTCTGGGGAGAAGATCAAACCCTCTGTTTTCCAAAGAGCCTTGTTCCGTGTGTTGGATACATTGCTAATGCACGCTGGCCTTAACAGCTATTGACATTAAAACTCTTTTCATACAGGTCTTCTTAACATAGCCAAGGGAGTAATGGATTGCAATCTTTCCTAATTAGTGTACAGACAGAAATTAATGTCAGTGATTTAGCATAATGAACTCCACGTGCTGTCCTTTCCAACCATAGAATATATCCCTCACTTCTCAATTCAGAGCTGAAGAGAAATTTCTTGACATTCCTATGTTGTGCTTACTAATGACATTCTAATTTGACACGGATGCCATTTCCCCATGCTTTGCATATGGTATAACATGTTTATCCCTTTGGGAAATGATGGGCTCTGGTTCATTGACTGATCCGTAAACTCAATGGGATATTTTTATAGTTTGATTTTTCATTGACTAAAATTTACAGATTCCTTCCCAGCAGCTCATACAAAATCCAAAACCCTAAAACACTTAGCCAGGTCACTGAGAGAGTTATTTTTAGTAAACACTAGTCATTGTTCAGAGATAGCATGCGGGGGACTCTATCACTATTTTTTTTCTGAAAGAAAGTTCCAGCTTATCATTCAAAAATGTTAGACTCTTGACCTAGAAATCCAAAGGATGGAGTTAGTCTGCATTTTTGGTAACAATCAGCTGAATCATCAATCACAAAAATTCATTTATACTCTCTATCAACAGGGTATATTCTGCCTAAAATCAATATGCCACAAAGCCTTGTGGTAGATAGATGAGGTATATCTATGTACATAAGATTAGCTTGATTTTAAGGTTTAAAGTGAAGTCTGATTATACATATGTTTGGTAGTTTAAAGAAAAAAAAGATACTTGCAGATATAGCTAAATCACGTGACAATTTGCTTAATAATTTGTAAACTGTTCAACATTACACACAGTTCTTCTGTAGATGATGAGGATAAGCTCTCATATATTCATGGGGTCTCTATAACAAGGGTTATCTAAATTCAGCTCTTCTGATTGCAAATGATAGTTACCTGTGTCAATTACAAAATGGCCTGAGCATGACATGGTATCCATTTTCACTGCTGTTGCTAACTTATTGTTGTCATTTCCCCCTCTAAGTGCTGGGACAGACGTTCCTTAACGCTTTCCCTGTCTACAACATAATTGACCAAAGAAGCTTTGAGGACTTATGTTCTAGAATTTATATTGGGATGAGAGGATTCTGCAGGAAAGCATCTAGCTATGGAGAAAAATAAAAGGAGATGAATTTCTTGAAATGCTACTTTTTCTAATTCTGAAATGCCAATTGTGTAGATTCCATTCATGTGAAAAAAAGGGGGGGATCTTCTAATGAGGAATTTGTGTCCATGCTGCTCACAGGATTCTTAGGGGTCCAATTTATTTTATAGCACTTTCTAGTCTTCAGATCAATTTGTCTTTGTTCTTCATTTTCATGACTTGAGATTCAGCCTTCCTTCCCAGAGTGCTTTGGGATCCCTAAGCGCACACTTTATTAATTTTTCCATATAAAAGTTCTCCCTAATTCCTTACCATAGCTCTTTGTGGATAAATGTGCTCATCAGTCTGAACTAGATTGTTGATTTTTCTATGCAGTTCATAATGGTGTGTCCATCAATAAGGGAAGGTGTACACAATGGTGGTCATTACACAACAGTAGAAAAATCTCTATCACATATGGACATTATCACCATGTTAATGTTACAGCATATCCAACTCACATATTGGTGGTACTGTTCGCATAAATGAATATGAAATAAATACTACCAATCTTAAATATGTGGCATACAAAATGTACTGTATATACTTGAAACCGACAAGCAGTATTTTACTGGTCTAAAAGTAGCATGTTTTGTTTTTATTCATATTCTAAAATGACTGAACCCTTGCTTTGCAAATTAGGCCTACTAAAAGCAATGAGCTTCATTACTCCAGTATTATTATTATATATTTTGTGTGTCTAGTCCCTTAACTGTGAAAAGAAGCCCCACCTAACGAAAGTGACACAGTAAATAAACTGTGATAGTTACAAAATGATAAAATCACCTATGGACATCTTTGTGAACCCCATTTAAATTTAATGCCCTTAAATATTTTTATTTATTTATTTTTTATTCTGTGAAATTAAAATGGAATTACATCAGTTCCCTGATATGGGATTCCCCTCTGTATGCTATCAATACATTTTATAAGTATTGGTTAATAAAAAAGCTGCATTGGCCTATGGCAGGACATACTATAGTAAGCTGGGAAATCCAAGCAGAGATAGAGGAGGAAAGAAAGTGGAGTCAGGGAGATGCCATGTTGCTGCTGAAGAAGAAAGACGCCAGAACCTCACTGATAAGCTCCAGTTTTACGGTGATACACAGATTACTAGAAATGAATTAATTTAAAATGTAAGAGCTAGATAGAAATGCCTATACCATTAACTAAAAGTGTTGTTATTAATATGGGTTTTTGTTATTATTTGTGTCTGGGCAGTCAGGAAACATAAAATCAGTCTCTGATTATCATTCCAATTTCCCTTTTCTTCCTTCAAACCCTTCCATATAACTAATACTTATACCTACTTTATCTGCCTATATACCTATATATCATGTATATCTATCCATAGCTCTTATATATGCATCCCTAAATGTTTAGTACATATGATGTTACTTATGTGTATATTATTTCAGGGCTGACCACTTGTTATCAGTTAACCAATTAGCAATTAGGGGGAAATTGATATGTCACCATATTATTAGCAGCAAAACTCTGGCAAAAGAATTTAACCTTCCCAAAGATAATTGCATAGTATTCCTGTTGATAGCTATGGGGCTCTGATAGAGTTTTAATAATGACTTATTCTTGAAAGGGTTCCAGAAGAGTGAGGAAACAGATGGAACATGTTAGCTCTCAACCCAGAGAAATCATGAACCAGAGTAGGTTTTTGTACTAATAGAAATCTACTAATAGGATCTAGTATATAAACAATGGAAGCCATGAGTGGCCCAAGTATTCTTTAAATGGGCTCTGAGTGCATTAAATTTAATAGATTCAGCCATTATGCTCCTAGCAACTAGTAGAAGCCCCTTCCCAGACCACACTTGAAGGTTTCTTTCACTGAACACTAGAGAGGTCATGTGCTGTGTTGCATATTTGTTCTCTTCTGTTTCTTTAAGGTTCATCCAGTATGGTCAATGGTCCAAGATGATAAGACTTGTAATTTCCAGAGAATGCCATGCTAACTACAATTCAAAGTATATATTCAAATATTTCTATTCAAATAGAAAATAGCTTGTGTGGTTAATAAAACCTTGGATAAGTGATTAACTGGAAAAGGGTAAAACATTAGAAATCAATTGGAGATATAAATCAATTTAGAGGTATAAATAACTCTGGACCATCTGCAAGTAATAATTTCCTTCTTTAGGAACAAATTATCCTGTAAAATGGTATCTATGATAATTTAATTGCTTTATGACTAGTTTATCTAAATATGACATCTCATTTAACACTGGTATCTCATTTTTTAACCAAAGTATGGGTAAGATTAAATCCTTAAAGATTTTTCCATAAATAAACGTACTATATTATTTTCTTTTGTCAAGCAAAATCAATGTCTACATGCAAGATCGTTGTGTCCATTTTAGTGAATATAACCTGCAGTCTGGGACCACCAGATCTTTTTAAAATGTGAAGATCATCATATATTTTCTAGTTTAAACTGGCTCTCTGTTTTATTTATTCATGTTGCAACAATACTTTTCCTTCAGATTTCATGTATGTCTCTCTGGGAGCACTTTTATTAGTAGATCATAGTAGGAAAAAAGGAAGTGCTTGGTTTATTCACTAGAGTCTCAATGTGCACACACATTCTCACATTCTAAAGTTGAAGGCACATAATAGGTTTTGTTTGAGCAGAGACTAAAGGTCTGGATTGTTTTAACTAGTTCCCTATTACTTTAGGATGTTGCCTTTCCAGCATTTTCTATGGCTACTCTTGAGAACTACAAGTTATAAGGAGAAGAAAATGAAAAATAGCTTGGTGGAATGACACCAAGGGATGTCTTGAAATTTTGATGTTAACCACTATCTACCTAGTTCAACTCCATTGTGTACCACATATTTTTGCAGGCAAATTATTGGATCTAGAAAAACACTGAGTGGGGTAACTCAACCCAGAAAGACAAATATAATAGGTATTCACTCATAAGTGGCTTCTAGACATAACACAAATAAAAACCAAACTACAATTCACAACCCCCAGAGAACCTAGACAACAAAGAGGACCCTAAGAGAGACACATATGGATCTACACAGGAAAGAGAAAAAGATAAAATGTCCTGAGTAAATTGGGAGTGTGAGGGTCACAGGAGAGAGTAGAAGATGGAGAGCAGAGAAAAATATATAGCTCAATAAAAACAATAAAAAGACTAAAAAATTTAAACCTCACCGTGCTGATAGTTTTAAATTCCATCATTCCTATGTTGTGACCTTCAGACCTCATGGTATGTACAGCAATAGAAAGAACTACTTTAGTTTTTATTATTTAGATGTTAATCCCTTTCAATTAGAAACATTTCTGACTTCAAAAAAAAAGATTATTCTCCTGACTTCCTCATTATTTAGTCTTCCATCAAATCATTTCTTCATCATAGAAAAACAATTAACACTGGAATAAATAATTAACTTTATAATTATCATGAATACTCAGTTTTGGCAACTGGTACTGATTTAAGGGGTATGCAGGTGGATTCTGAGGAAGGAAAGGGAAGGGAATATGATGGAATTAGAATTTCAAAGACAAAAGAAAAATGTACACAGTTTTAAAATAAACATAACAATACATGAAAACCATATTTCCTGGAAAATTTTATTTATGTTCTTTCTTTCTACCAAGACCAAACAAGTATCATATTAATTTTATTGTTTCCCATAAGCTTTGCACTGGCCATCTATAAGAACTGACAAAGACACATTATCACCTTGAATGTTTTATAGATATAAAACTGGAACTGAGATCCTCTAGGGACTACGCCTTTTGTTGTGGAACCACTGCCCCCCAGACATTCACTAGAGCCCCTTTGAGTCATGCATTGTAGTTCATCTTCATTTGTTTCTGACTCCCAACTCACCCACAAAACAGTTGTCTACTAGGGACCCCACAGACACTCACCACTCTTGTCTAGGATCGAGAGCAAGAACCAAATAATGGATCAGAAACTCAATAAAAGTGAGACCAGGCATTTTCACAAAGAAATATCAGCAAATATTTATAGCTCCCAACACAAGAACACAAACTTGAGCAACCAAGACATATGACTATTCCAGAAACCAGCAACCCTATTGTAACAGGCTCTGTGAAAGGCAATTTAGTTGAAGCAAAAGACAAGGACTTCAAAAATAGCAATTATAAATATGTTCCAGGGTCTTAAAGAGGATATGAATAAACCAATTAATGAAGACCATGAAAACACAAGCAGTTCAATGAAATAATAGAATAACTCGGATGTAAAAGTAGAATTTTTACAAAGGAAAAGAATCCCTAAAGAAAACCCAAACTGAAGTAAGATTGGAAATGGAAACCTCAAAGAGAAGCCTCAGCAATGGAATAAAAGGTATGCCATGAATAGAAACCCAAAGAAATCCTCAGCAGAAATAGGATAATTGAATAGCACTTTGTATCTTATCTTGCCACTGGGAGTTAAACCTAGATATCAACAATGACAGAAATGCTGTAAATGATACAAATCTAAGTAACTGAGTAGAATCAAGGAGATTGGAACCTCCTTAGAAGAGAATGAAAGCGAACACACAACACACCCAAACTTTTGTGACACAAGACATTAATAAGAGACAAGTGCATAGCACTAAGTACCTCTATAAAGAAAAAGCAAAAAACTTGAGGGACCTTTCTGAAATAGCAACATACCTGAAAACTCTATGTAAACAAGATGATATAATATCCAAAAATAGGTAGTAAGTAATAATTAAAGTCACCTTAATTGAATGAAATATAAACAAAAAAAGAATCAATAAAATAAAGAGTTGGTTCTTTGAAAAGTAATAAGAAAACTGAGAAGCCTTTAGCCAAATAAACAATGAGAGGATCCATATTAATAAAGTAGAACTAAAAGGAAAACCAGTACAGCAGACACTGAAAAAAATTAAAAGAATAATAAGAATGTACTTTAAAAATCTCTGTTCCACATAGCTGACAAATATAAAAGAAATAGATTTTTTGATAAAATATGACCTACATAATTAAAATCAAGATAAAAATAAACATTATAAATAGCCTCATAATTTCTGCTCATGATTGGACAGTAATTAATAATCTTCCAACAAATAAAAGCCTGAGGCTAGATGGATTCGGCACAGAGTTCTAACAAATCTTCAACAAAATTGACACAAACACTCCTTGCATTATTCTACAGAGTAGAAGTTGAAAGAAAAGTGTATGTGTCTTTTACAACGCAATAATGACCTTGATACCAAACTACACAAAGATCCAACCAAAAATAACAGAACAACATTCCTTATAAACACAGATGCAAAACTGTCAACTAAATACTTGCAAATCACATTAAAAAGTTATCCACCATGATCAAGTTGACTCCATACCGAACATAAAATGATGGTCAACATAAATAAATGAGTAAATGCAGTCTAATACATAAACTGAACAAAAAATACCATATAATCATATCCCTAGAGGCAGAAAAGGCATTGGACAAAATATAATAACTCTTCATGATAAAATCCTTGCAAGTTTAGGTACAGAAGAGACCAATATGAACATAATAAAAGAAATTAGAGCAAGCTCTCAGTGAGTATTATTCTTAATAGAAAGAAACTAAAAATATTTCCTGTTGAACAAGAAAAGGATGTCCAGTCTCTCATAGCTATTAAATACAGTCCTTGCCATCTTTGCTATATCAAGACAACTGAAAAAGATCTAAATGATACAAAAAGAAAAGGAAAAAGTCAAAATATATTTATTTGCACAAAATATGATTTTATACATAAAATATCTTAAAAATTTCATCAAAAATTGCAATTGTTAATCATTGTAAGCAAAGTAGTGGGATACAAAATTAACACGCAATGCTCACTAGCCTTCTATATGGAAGTGACAGTCATACTGGGAAAGAAATCAAGGAGATGGCATCTTTCACAGTAGCCTCAAAAAATTGATGAATCTTGGACGAAAGGTGATAACATGAAACATAATTTGTGTTGGACATTTAACGTTGTTTCCAACAAAAGTTAATAACATAAAGATTCGGGAAGCATTTATATAATTATAATGTCTTAAATTGTGAGATTAAACAAGGTTCTCAAAGGAATTTATAGTTAAAGGCTTTAGGAGATTTTATGCAGAGGTGGTACTTAAAATGCCACATATGTCAGTGTTGTTAGATAGCAGCCTAACAGAGCAAAGGAACCGTAATTTAACTTACTCAGCAATTCAGCCAAAAGGCAACCACATAAGTTAAAATAAATCGCACCACTTGCCTTCCTCTCCATATATAGACTGTGGAAGGCCACCTCAGTCAGCTTTGTTTCATAACTGTAATTACTCCAGGCACTGGTATCTGGCGATCGGCACAAAGGCATTCTGTCGACAGTTTGGGTCATTTCAATCTATCATCTTAACACAGGTCAAGCTTGACCAAAAACAAAAAAAAAAAAAAAACCAAAAATGTTTTCACTTCTCTTCATCATAGTTGGTGTTTGTTTCCTAAAGATAGAACATTCTGATTTGCCACAGTGTTTTGCAAGCTGAAAGTGCTCTTAGAACCCTTTCTGTAGTTAAAATCATGGAGATGTGTTTTGCCGATGGTGTGACACTATTTTAAAGGAGGGGCTATACACTTGTATCTTTCGAATTGTTGTCAAGAGCTGTATTTTTAGAGAGAAAAATTACATCATGGTACAGGAAAGAGTGAACATGATAATATGTAATACATGGGTAAATGAAGTAGTTCATGGGTTTAAGCAGAGATAAAGGAAATTTGTTAGCCACAAAGTAAAAGAGAAGCTGGCAGCTTGAGGACAGCCTACAGGCTTGAATCGAGTTCCATAGAATGAAAATAAACTTCTGGATTAATAGATGGGCTCTAAAGCGACCAATATGTCAGTAGGTTAGATTAAAACGTTTGTGAGAATGGGAAACAGCGCAGCTCTGCACTTCTCTATTTATTAAAGATATTCATTTCCTTGAAGCCTCATGGTCCAAGACTATGAAATGGCAACTAGTAACACCATCAGGGGTTCTTCAAGGATAGATTGATATAACAGCATCCTGGAACAATAGCTATTAAATGAAAAATTATCCCCCTCCCCCTGCTTTTTTTTTCATTCTTGGATTTAAGGACTGTTTACACTTAAGGAGAGAAAATCCTCCCCAAAGCAGTAGATATATAATATGAAACTCCAGAGTCTTTACGTTTTGCCTAAAAGATGTTATGACTTTACATTGTGGCAACATACATATAGAGAAATTACTGATACCTCAAACATAACCTACTCACCAGCGTTAACATCACCTTCTCACCGGGCTCTTATACATTAATCAGTGGGAAATAACATAGTCAGTCCTATTGATCTTGTTAACCCACTGGCTCTGTCATTCTACTTTTTAGCCTCTAAGATTTTCAAAGCTTGTTCTTGACTTAGGATGTCCAAGAAGGCTCCTTTCATCATTCTCTGATGAACTGGGCTTCGGGTCCCTCCCCTCAGTCTAACGATTTATCTCTGAATCTCCTACGTCTACACCTCTCTATAGGTAGAGCAAGTACATATATATCAAATGTGGTGTCTTACAAGATCTTAAAATTTATTGAGTAAAAAGAAACTTGGCCCTCCAGCTGAGACTCCTAGTAATAGTGGAGAGAGTGCTTGAACTGGCCTTTCTCTATAATCAGATTAGTAACTATCCTAAAACCTACATAGAACCTACACCCAGAAACTGATGGAAATACATGCAGAGATCCACAGTCAAGCACTGTGCTGAGCTCCTGGAGTTCTGTTGAAGAGAGGAAGGTGGGATCATATGAGCAAGTTGGGTCAAGATCTTGATGGGGAAAACCACTGAGACAGCTGATCTGAGCTAGTGGGAACTCATGGACTCTGGACTGACAGTAGGGGAACTTGCATGGTACCAAACTAAGACCTCTGAAAGTGGGTAACAGTCATGTGGTTTGCTCTGTTGGGGTCAGGGAGCTGGAAGTTGGACCAGGACTTATCTCAGGTGCCTGAACTGGCTTTTTGGAACCCATCCCCTGTGGTGGGATACCTTGCTCATCCTTGACACATGGGAAGGGGTTTGGTCCTACCTAAACTTGGTATACCAGCCTGTTTGGACTCCTTAAGGGAGGCCTCACCCCTTGTGAGGAGTGAATGGAAGGTGAGAATGAAGGAGAGGAATGGGAGAGGGAGGGGGAACTGGGGTTGGTTTGTAAAATGAGAAAAAATAAATATTTAAACTAAAAAATCCTAGTTGTGGTGAAAATTCATTTATTCTTAGAATTTTAGAGTCTGAAATATCTGTCAACACGATCTATGCTTTTTTCTTGACAGGGTTATTTTACAGAGGGAAAGCTGGGGCTCAAGGGCTAACTTAAAATAGAGGTATCTCTGTGTACTGTCTAAGCAATGCCCTGGTTAAATGCAGCAGTGGAAATGAACTGTGTTCTGACTTGATCTTATTAAACCACATACATAATTAAAAAGGAGTCATCTACTCATGAAAATTGTTGACTAAAATGTCCCAAACATACACACACACATGAAATCAGGTATACAGGAATGTGTTTGTGAATACAAGTTGATGTTGGAGGACTTTTTTTTTCATTTTTCTTTTTGGTTTTTCGAGACAGGGTTTCTCTGTAGCTTTGGAGCCTGTCCTGGAACTAGCCCTTGTAGACCAGGCTGGTCTCGAACTCACAGAGATCCACCTGCCTCTGCCTCCCGAGTGCTGGGATTAAAGGCGTGCGCAACCACCGCCCGGCTTGATGTTGGAGGAGTTTTTAAATCCTTCTTCACCCTATATTTTTGTGAAAGGATCTTTCACCTGTTTGATTAAGATGCACAGAATAGGTAGACTACAAGGGAGATAGCAAGAAAGTCCTGAGGATCCTCCTGTCTGTGTCTTCCCAGCACTGGGATTGTAGACACATGGTACTCTGGCTGCTTGTTAAGACAGGTTCTGAAAACCAAACTCAAGTCTTCATGATCACAGAGCAAGCCTTTTACCAACTGAGCCATCTCTATTCCTCAGAATTTTTTCTTCTGATTTTCATAGTCTTGACTATCTTGAAAACTAAGTAGTGAACCTAAAATGGTATTTTAAAAATAACGCTCACCTGAGGAGTGGTGAAAGATGATAATTTACATCTTTGTCATATTTCATGTGCAACCATTGCACGACTTTTGACCAGTGATCATGCTCTTGTCTACCTTTTCACTTCCTTTCCACACTAGACTTGGAAATACTCTGCTTAACCGCATTTAGAAAGGGAAGAGTTATATACAGTTTCTTTGTTGGTAGAATGTCTATGTGACCTACTAAAAATCTTATCATGCAAGATTTATCTTCTTTTTATTTATTTATTTATTTATTTATTTTTGTTAAAAGCCAAATTTATATTTACTCTCCTTGTTCCCAGCCCTCCTGCTCCCCCCTTACCCCCCCGCCCTCCCCCTGCTTCCTTAAGATGGTGCAGGTTACCCTGTCCTATGGGGAGCCCAAGGCCCTCCCCCCTCCATCTCAGTCTAAGAAGATGTGCATTCATATAGAATAGGTTCCCAAATAGCCAATACATGCAGAAGAGATAGGTCCCAGTGCCATCATCGTTGGTCTCTCAGTCCTCATGAAGATTTATCTTCTTTTTTGTTTATTATATTAACAATTTTGATGAGTATGGACTAATTGATATATCCTTTATACTGTGGGTTATAACCCTGTACTATTTTGGTTATTTTATTGATCAAATCAGTCTGTCTTTGGCTGTAGGAAACACTTTTAGATAAATACTTTAGATAACTTTTAGGTAACTGCCATCCTTTATAAACATGGTAAACTTTTCTTAACACTTTCCTACTTTCCAGCAAAGCAGGATTCTATCCTCCATCTTCCCTGCCCCACTTCTGGTTCTTTTAGTAGAGAATAGCATTGGACATCAGCGAGCCTGTGCTGGGATGTATATGCTGCAACTGGCATTTTTCTTTTAAGTATTCTTAGCTGACTAATCAAGGGAATATATTTATGTTAATCTGTTTCTAAATATCTAGCTATATACATCTTCATATATGACCACGTTCATATGAATTAAGTTAAGCATGAACTTTCACTGACATCTTCAAACCTAATTTGTCACCACTGGGATTATTCTAGCCTTTTCTCACATGGGAAATTCTCCCTTACTGATGAGAAACATGGCTCTACCAATCCTATTAATTCATTTAATAGTCACATTAAACAAGTCTGGCAGTTGTATTGCTGTACTTTCTTAACAAGCTTCTCTGGACCTTGCTGCACATGTCAAAGCAGAATGGAGAATCATGTTCCGTGAAAAACAACTGCTCACTCTACTTATATTCATGTTCTTTCCCTTTTTATGAGACAAAATAATTGCTTCTGAATTTGGATGGACACTTTATACACTTTTCTTAGGTAGTTAAGAAATATTGAAATTAAATGTCAGTTTGTAGTAACTTTGAGACATCAATAATAAAGAACAAGGAGGCAGCAGTCGGGATGATCACAAAAATATTTCATGTAATTTAAATGTTGTTTAATATTGAGTGATAAATTCCTCCATTTGAGTGAAATTAGGGGATTTCATAACTGCACAGTCTTGGTGCATTGATAAAACTGTATTTAATTCAATAGAAAATGTAAAAACATGAACTAATGATTACCTTACCGAAGAAGTAACTTAATTAAGCCTCAGGATTTAGCTAACTGTGACCTACATAAATTACCTTAGGGAGAAAAATGGGGCAGAGGTGGTTTAGATTCGAGATATCTAATGGGAACACGAGGGAGGCACACTACAGTTAGGAGCAGCTAAGCTCCATTGACTTTTGCTTTCACATCTCTACTGTTTACTCTGTTATTGTTTTCTGCACAGTTTTCTGGTTCTCTCCTAGCCTCACTGATCTGCAGAGCTGAAAGAAGTAGCTCACTATGTACTTTCCATCTATATCCCAAATGAAGTTCTTTTCCCTGTAACAGATTTTTGGCTAGAGATTTTGCTTGGTCTTAGATTTAATCAACCAGACTACAGGAAAACAGTTACATTGATGATGCAAAACACTGCCCGTGATGATCACTGTAGGATTCATGAGAAATAAATGGTGTGTGAGATGGGAACGGTTCTCCTAGAGTATTTGTTACAATGTCTGCTGATGCAGAGAAAATTAACTCTCCTCATTTACGACATGCAACTCTGCATATATGTGGTTGAATTCTACCTACTGATGTTAGAAAATCTAAGGTGTGAGTCACTTTCTGCAATTTTATACAATGTCTTTATGTAATACCGCTAACATTGCATTACTTAAGAAAACTATCTTAAAGAAGTTTTGAGCTCGTGGAACAGTGAACAGAAGGAATTGAGATTT
Source organism: Dicrostonyx torquatus (assembly GCA_028555095.1). Classification (NCBI taxonomy): domain Eukaryota; kingdom Metazoa; phylum Chordata; class Mammalia; order Rodentia; family Cricetidae; genus Dicrostonyx; species Dicrostonyx torquatus. The sequence goes on from JAQHUG010000011.1 coordinate 6,943,112, forward strand.
TTCATATTCTGTTTTCTTTCCACATGCACAGCCTGCCCTCTTACCAATATCCCACATCAGACTCATGCCTCTGCTGCAAGAATGAAGCAATATCAACCAATCATTGTTACCTTCAAGGTCTCGGTGCTATACATCCTCTGGCAGATGTACAGGGAAACATATTCACCCCAACTATCTGAAAATAGTTCTGACACCCCAACGCACAATGTTTCACGTGTTCATGTGTTTCCCCTTTAGTCCTGGAAACACTGGATCTTTTCACTGTCTCCACAATTTGCCTATCAGAAATGACAGTAACTTGAATCAGAGTGTATATGACCATTACGTTACCTTTTGTTTACGAATATGCAGGCACGTAGGGTTCCTTCATGTAGTGCAATGCTGTTTAACTCATTTCAACAGTGTGTAAAAGATGTGTCCCTTCATTCATGTGTTCCTTCTTCCTCTGTGACCACCAGTATCACCCTTCCATAAGAACTTAGTCATATCTCCCAAGCATGTATCTGAGAATAGCAACAACCCTTCTCAATGTCTCACTGCCAAGTAAACCTCTCCCAGTGAGTTTTTGTTTGTTTGTTAATCATCCTGGAAATGGCTCCAGAGATAATCATTTAGGAATCTCTCTGCTTCTCAGAGCTTATATTTTCCATTCTGGAACATTTCCTGGTAGTGAGATTCCTCTAATTCCTCAGAAATGCAGAGCCCAGCTAAATTCCGAGACTTTCTGAAAAGGATAAAGACCGGCATAGACACAGCACAGCTCTTCAGCAAATACACCTTCAAATTACTTTTCTCACTTGAGGCTATCTTTCATAATTACATCCCTCAAGAGAGAGAAGAATTAGCCTGCCTGGTTTACGAGTCAAAGTGTGCACTTCAGAAGTTAATGAAATGTGAAGAGCACCTATAATTTTCCACAAAATGATTTAAAAAAGAACCTTTTATTGCCCCTTCAAAAGATAATGGAAACTTACCTTCATATCTCCCTCTTGACTCAGAAACAAAACAGAACAAAAAACAAATGCGATGCTCTGGAAGTCATGTAACATTTCCTTGTATGCCCCAAAAGCAGCCACGCTTTCCAGCACCTTTTCTTTTTTTGTTTCCAGTTACCAAGAATGTGAGATGACATATTTGCAAGCAAACAACAAAGCCTTAGATATTACTACATAAACACGACTTCCTGATGTTAGATGTGGCAGAGAACCATCCACTCACCAAAGGCACTTTGATTCTAAGTTGTTTAATGGAGGACGTTTCTCTTGTTGTGACATTCTTATTGATTGGGTCCAGTTAGTGTCAAGCTCATTAAGAAATCCATAATTCATCTTCAAGATGAAGGCTTCCCAAGATGGCAAACCCTTGAGATGATCGTTAATATTTGACACCTTGTAACCAAAACTTCCAAATGCTAATACTAACACGATTTAAGGTCTTAGGACTTTTCTGAAATAAGAAGAGTTAGATTTTTGCATAACTGCCCATGGGACATTGTCACATCCATTGTTAAGACTGAGCACTTGAATCATAAGGATGAATGGTTATCTTTACATCAAAAGCATAATATCTTAAAACAGAAACTATGTGTTAAAGATTGGGTCCTGGAGGGTCACTGTGATAATAACATGAAGGACTGAAGCATAGAAATGGTACAATGGTACTAAAAGTATGGTCATTATCCTTGGTTAACATTACTGACTAATCATATTTTATGCAACATTTTTTCATGAAAGCCATGATAAGTATAGTAATAGAAAAATCAATTCACTCTGGCAGTAACTGTATGTATAGAGATTCTGTTGAACACCACAATAATAGAAAGATGCGTTATCAGTAGGAAAATATTTCAGGCATATATAAATATGTTATGTAACTCTTCCTGCACTCAAATGTTAATTTGCATATAGTCACTTGCCAGAAGCAGGTATTTTATGCATAACCACAGATGGAAATGCTATTCTGGATTTCTTCCTTTATTTTTCCATCATTAAGCTTTAATTGGAATAGATTGGTTCCCACCTACAGGCTCTCACAATGACAAGATGAAAATCCAGTTGGAAGATCAAAGCCTCACTGCATAGTAGGAGAGCATCATAGATGATGGGAAATATTTAACACATACTGTTTAAAATTCAATAGCTTATATATGAAGAATTTGAGTGTTTAAAAAAAAAGTCCTGACCAGGAGCAGGGCATAGATGAAGCATTTATTATCCGCTTGTACTATTCTGGAGTTACCATTATGGAAAAATCATGGAGTTAAGAACCAATTTTCTGAAACAATTTACTAGACTTACTTTGAATGTTACTATGTTTGGAAACATTTATATTCAAAAATTAGTAAATATTCTTTAGCATGCTATTTTCTATTTTAAATAAATTAAATACATATAAAGTATTTAGATAATTAGTTTAAGCAAACTAAATGCATACAAATTATTTAAATAAACTTAGTGAATTGAACTAGGATTAAGAATGACAATATCATTTTAAAGGACAATTTGGAGGCAAGCAAGTAAGGCAGAAACACTTCTGTTCTTTGGCTTCTGGTTTTGCACAGTTACGTCAGGGAATTTTCCAGAGCCGTCTGAATTCTGGTCTCTGTTCCACTACCCTGAGTCATCCTCACATACATTTACTTCACTCTGTTATTTGATGCTAAATTCTGTATTTCTACAAGCTTCCCAAAACTTTAAAATAAGATCCTGTATTCTGGGGACTTTCAAATTGCATTTAAAAATTTTTTTTCAGAGAAATGGGCTGGAATATGAGCAGGTATGAAAAGAAAACTCTCATTGATGGCAAAAAGATAGTTGAAATAGCACCTACATCTTGCTGATGCCGTTTCCCTCTATTGATCCTTTTTTCCCCCCATTTTTTCTTTCTTTCAGGCAGAGATTACCTGAGAACTAAAAAGCTAACTGTCATTTTCTTCTTTTCCTGGGAAAGTAGACCTTAACGAGGGAAGGCATGAAAGAATGAAGGCGCCCCACGCATGTGAGATCACCACTCTATTCCTTGACATCTTGGCAGTTTCTGATTGACTAGCTCTTGGCGCAATGGCCTTCCTTTGCTCAACTTGTTAAACAGAGGCTCAGCACCAAGCTAACCTGGAAAGCTCTGCCTACAACCCCAGGCCAAAGGAAATAGGGGCATGAACAATTCAGCAACAACTCAGCCCTGGAATCTGAACCTGCATCTGCCCGGCGTGTTACACTGACATCACATACCTGGCAAAAGTGCCATGTTTCATCCACCAAACTGGAAACACATGGTAAACCTGGCTCCAAGGCCCACTGCCTCTTTCCCTTCCTCTCAAGAATTACCCTGTAGCTCAGGATCTCCTGAAGAGCTCCAACACTTTCTTCCCTTGTGGAAACTGAGAACTTGGGCTGAGCACCCACGACTTTGAGTTTTCCAATTCAGTAAATTTTTCCCCGTTAGCTCTCTGACTCAGGGTTTCTCATGACATACCACAGACACCAGGCCTGAGAAGCAAGGTCAAAGCAGAGAGTATGGCTATGTGATCTCTACCAAGCTCCTCAGTGCTCCTGCCTGCCTACTGTCAGAAAGCAATGAAAATGTTCAGTTCTATACACGTCTCAAAATATTAGTTCTATAATAAAGAGGTGGCTTCCTTGCCAAAATAGCTTTAGCAACCATCTCTAATTGCTTCCCAAGCTTGAATTTTTCAACAATGACATTATTAAAGGAACCCACGAGCATCAAGTGTATGGGAGTACTTGAGTACCAGTTTCAGCACCTCCACAAGGTCCAAGTTTCATGGTAGAAAAAACTTTGCCTACTTGGATCTGAGGTAAAATGGAATAAATCAACCCACATATGCTACCTCTACATGTTCTTTATTCCTTAGAGTGAAGACACAGTGAAGAAGATAAAGAAAAGGGACGATTTCCATGAGGTTTTTAGATTTACAAAGTTACAAAATCCCATAGACAAAACAATGATATCACATGTATTTTAGAATCACAAAGACGGCAGGTAGAATCTGACAAAGCAGCACTGCAGAACAGGTGACATCATCCAGGAAATAGCCAGCATCCAAGGGGAAGTACCTGACGGTTCCAAACCATTAGATAAAGTTACTAACCATCCTTGAATCCTGGACTTCACCTACACCCATACCTGTTTGTCTGGTAAGGTCTTCCTATCCTATTCCTATGTGATCTGTTAGCAAAGGTAATTTTGAGGGATTAACTCTATGTAAATTGGACTGGTAGAACAAGGAGTGAATGTTATCGCTCTTAGGCCTCATGGTGTGGGGAATTGGAAAGGTCATTCTGTTGCCTATGCAGAAGTTACAATGTTGAGGTATTTGGGGGAATGAATGAATCCCATTTTGAAGGGAAGAAGCATGGCTTCACAAGGTTTTAACAGATTTGACAGCAACCATCCAAAAGACAAGTGTTGACGCAGCAAATAATGTGTATGTATACACTTCCCATGCATTAGTCTAGAGATCTGTCAGCTGTACATATACTGTATAGTCTTGTGGGCTCCAACACAAGTGTATTCTCTCTCTCTCTCTCTCTCTCTCTCTCTCTCTCTCTCTCTCTCTCTCTCCTTCCCTCCCTCCCTCTCCCTCCTCTTTTCCCTCCATCCTTCTTTCTCTCCCTCCTCACTCTCCCTTCACTCTCCCTTCATGCCTCCCTTCCTCTCACCTCTCTCAGTTGCATTTATTATTTATTCTGTGTGTGTGTATTTGGTCAGATGAAAGCTGGAGTCAATTCTCTCCTTCCTTCATCTCAGTTCTAAGGACTGGATTCAGATCATTAGGCATGATGACAATGGTCCCTAACTAACTGAGCCATATCATTCACATTCAAGTATATTTTTTAATTCTTTTAATTATACCCCCAAAAGTTAGAGATGTTTGAAAGCTACGGTGGTTTTAAAGAAAATGGCTCCCAAAGGGAGTGGCACTTTTAGGAACTGTAGCTTTCTTGGAGTAGGTGTGGTCATTTTGGAGGAAATATATCACTGTGGGAAGTCCACTTTGAGGTCTCATATATGCTAAAGACATGCCCAGTAAGACAGACCACTTCCTTTTGCCTTGTGATCAAGATGTAGCCAGTACCACATCTGCCTGCACACCCGTCTTCATCCCCCCATGCAAACAATGAACTGAACTTTTGGAAATAAAAGCCTCATCAATGAAATATTTTTCCTTTATAAGAATAGTTGCTGTCATGGTGTTTCTTCTCAGCAATCGAAATTCTTACTAAGATAGACACTAAATGGAAGTCTTTTCTTGAAGAACTCATAATTTCATTTAAAGAACCAGATACACATACAAACAATAAACAAAGAGAAAGCCACACAGAGCTGCATTATTTTTCAAGCACTGACTGACATAAAGATATTTTGAAATGCTATGGGAAATCATAGATTAAAAAAATACAAACCAGACTGACACATAGAGAATTTAAAAGTCAAATGTGTAGACACAGGCTCTTTAAAAAAGTGAATACATATTCATAATATGTTTGATATTAGAACTCATAATAGACTTGAAACCCTCATTCTCAACATCTTATTGCCTTTTATTAAACAAAGCTGGGCCAGGAGGCTTTAACTAATCAGAGGAATAAGTGTCTTAGACTTGCTGTCTAAAGGTATACTTTAATGTTGACAGGTAATTTCAATATCTTTCTGTTTTATAGCATCAATAGATCTACTTTGCACATCATTTTCTTAATTTATAGTGAAATCAAATGAACAGAGAACTGTTTAACACAGGGAAGAGCAGATAATAGATAAACACTGACTGAATTAAAAGTATGACAATGATGAATACACAAAGGGATCTATTTTATACTTAACTTTACAACTCTAATAGATGATATAAATCTGACTCGGAAAGGAGCAAGTGATATGCATGATAGGCTCAGAGGTTGAATTCCCAGGCTACTGTTTACTGTATTAGTTGTGAACCATTTATTCTATCACCTGAATCATGTGGCTCCTTTCTTAGATAGCATCATATTTTATGAGTAAATATCTGTCAGGAGACATTTTTATTTGAAGAAAGAGCAATAGAAAAATATTTTTAAAATTTGCTTTGAACATAAAGATTATTTTTTCTTGATTTTCAGTAATAAGGAACTAGTTTCACAGAATTTTTTTCACATTCAGTTAGTAAAACATTTATTTAGGATATACTTTGTGTTAAATGCCATGATCAGTACAGAAAATGTGGAAGTAATATCTTTTCCTATTTTTCAACAAGGAAAGAACTGACCAGAAGACCAAGGCAGGAGAGGAGTCATCTGCTAAGGACAAGGCTAAGCTACACACAGAATCCCAGCATAGCCTGTGGTACCGATTGAGCTCAATTCCCTAGCCATCCCCCCTGACCAAAATCAAATGAAAACTGAAGAAACAACAAAATATTCAGATCAGGCACCCACTCCTCTGCTGCCCAAGTACCTAGCTGGGACTTCCCTGTGAATACCTGGGATCCCCTCTAGAGACAAGTCTCTTGCAAATCAGAATGACTCCTGTTAATGTATATATCTTATTCCCTTCTCTAATATCCACCCTTCCTCCATCTCCACCCTCCCACAACCCCAGGCTCTCCCC
>JAQHUG010000011.1:6970217-7003308 GCA_028555095.1 Dicrostonyx torquatus
TTTTTCTCTTTTACATTCTATACTTTAAGTTTTGGTGGAAAACCAGTAGCCATTTAGTTTACCGTCTTTTATCTGTTGTGAGTACCTTCTATCGCCTCTTTAAAGTAATTTCTTCATGTTCATGAACATCCAATTCTCTTTAGAATATTTTTACTTTTTATGTTTAATTGTTTTATTTACAAATCATTGGGACAATAGGATTTCCACCCTGTAACCCATGCCATCATTGTTACTGGGTTTTGTCTCTAATATCATTAAGTTCTAAAACTTTCATTTAGTTTTCTTTTATAGCTTCTTGCCTGTGACCAGATTGCTGGCTTTTTCCTTTCGTCATTAAGAGATCCAACTTTCTCTGATTGAACACTGTTGTAATGTCATTTAAAACTCTCTTTGTATATTCAGTAAGACATCTGGGATATTTCAGAGTTGATACCTGGCAAGTATTGTTTTCCTGAGAATGAGTCAGATTTTCCTGTTTGGATAAGTTGGTTATAATGTATGAATCATTTTGTAGATCAATTATATTTCCCCGGGAGTACTAATGTATTTCATTTATCTTAATAGACAGTGAGCCTCATTGAATACAAGTTGCAACTGCTTTTTGCAGGGGAACATATTTATTGAATCTGTTGAAAATTCTTGGCAGGTTTTATACACAGGTTTTCTAAGGTGGTCTAATAAAATATCACTAAAAAGGTGCTATCCAAGGGCTATAAAAATATGAACCTTTTGTTGTCAGATTGTGGACAGATGGTATCCAAGAACCCAGAGTATTTTGTTACCAATTAAAAAGCCAAAGTAAGTCGTTTGGACTATGAATCTTCCCATCTTCTTTCTGGACCCTCATCTTCTACACAAGCTGCTTTAATAAATCCTATACAGATGAATGTAACTTCTGTTCCAAGATTTGGTAAAGCCTAGCTATGCCCCTAGGACATTGATATGATTTGATTTGATTGTGTGCCAGATAATTGAGTACTTCCAGAATCAATGAATCAGTTATTGACACTCAAGATGTAAAGGCACAAAAATCAAAGAACTGGGGATCTTAATGTAAAAATCCACTTCTGAATGTGTCGATTAGAAGGCCAGGACCCTGATGCACCAAATATATCTTTAACTTGAGAGAAATCACTTCACCTTTCTGGAGTCTCAGTATCCATAGTAAAAGGTAACAGTATCTGTTTCCAAATTTATCTTAGGAAAACGTAAAATGAACTGTGAAAACACTACAAATTTGGCATATAGCTTTAAAAATGGTGACATGCTTATTGGCGTAAACTTATAAGAGGGTTACTCTAGCACCAAAGTGATGATTTTCAGAGGACAAACAGTAGCTATTGCTGTATCTTCTATTATATTAATATATACTATAATAGTTTATATTAATATATGACATACATATTAAAATTCCTACTTTACTTTGGGGATTCTTTTAAAGACTTCACTGTTTATGTGTGAAACATTAATTTTCTCATGCTGTGGAAATGCATTTAAAGATTAAAAGATGAAAGTTAATTTTCCGTTTTCAAATATCTGAGGATGATAACTCCAAATGTAAAAACACATATTCTCTATGATAAATCACCACAATTCATAACACAGTGCACAGAAGGCTAGACAAGACCAAAGCACTTGTCATTTCAACTACTGAGATTTCAAAACCATATAACCACATTTTTAAGGTAAGACTTGGTCATTGTGATTATACCCCGGTTAATAGGTTGAAGAAATTTCCTGTTAAAATTATTGTCAATGACTGCCAATATTTGAACATGGATACATTTCTGATTATTCCTAAGATTATAAATCCCAGGTATAAAGTCATTGTTTTTCAAAAAAAGTCATGAAATCCTTCTCTGTGAGAAGCATTCCAGAGTCTTCCAATATTTTATATATTTATTTATTTATTTTGATTTGAAAAAATGCTTCACTTTGTGGCTCTGACTCTCCTCAGATGCACCATGTAGAACAGGCTGCCCTCAAAATCACAGAGATTTCCAGGTTTGGGGATTAAAGGAATGTCCCGTTACACCGGGCTGACTTTTCCATTCATCATGGTTCACAGCAGAGAACTGAAGCACCAAAAGAGAAACTACAACAGAGAGAAATCACAACATTAACACTTTTATGGTGACTTCATTCAGTCATTAGTGCACCAGGTATGCACCATCACTGTCCCAGACACTTTTGACAGGTACAAAGAATAAGTAGCATCAAAAGTCATATGTTTCTGTTTTTTAAGGACCTTAAAATTTTGACAACAAATAAATAATCATTCAGTTATGATCAAGTGAGGTATTTCAAAGGTAAGAGGCAAAGGTCGATGTTTATATACCTGACTTTTGGAATATTTTCATCTGAAGCCTTCAACTCTTCGTGAGAAGTTTATAGATCCCTGGTTTGAGAGCCCAGGCACCTGAAAGGAAAGATTGGAGGGAGTTCTACCTTACCTGATTCTAGTATTTAAGTTGAGTAGTTACATTCCCTGCGGACTAAAATACACACTACAGGAAACAGAGCCCTACTTGGCATCATAAATCACTAAAAGGCCAACCAGACCTAAGCTCAGCAGGATGAGACAGGAATAAGTGGCCACAGTGGCTGCTCTATCACCAAGGTGGGGACAGCATGTAAAAAAGATGTGGAGTTTGAGAGCAAAATTGTATCTTTACTAATATACTCATTCATTCATTCGTTCATTCATTCATTCACTCATTCATTGAGATAGGATTCCATGAATGCAAGGCTGGCCCTAAAACAGCTATGTGGCCCAGGATAGTCAGTACTATCATACTCAGTTTTATGCCATGTTAAGGATAAAATTTGGGTTTAGGGTATGAGAAACAAGCACCTCCACCACCTAAGCTAAATCCCCAGCCCTCTCAATGTCTTTATCTTTTTTTAATATATAGGAAATATATAAAGATATACTTAGAAGAGTGAAGGGAACACGAACAATTTAGAAACTTTATGGCATTTTGTTTTATTGGGTGTGGGATTTTATTGTTTGTTTCTTATTATGTTGTTTCTATTACAATTATTGTTATTATTCTTTTAATTATTGAAAATAACTGAGGAGACACGGACCTTTGTGGATTAAAGCTAATGTTGTAACGTTCCTTGAAATGATGAGTGAAAACAACCATGGCAAATATTCAATTTCTTATTACCAAGAAAAGCACATTACATTTCTGGGAAAGGTCATTTTCTAGTAAACACTGTCAAGCAGGAAGTTAAGGGAGCAGACAGGTTGATATAGGGCAGACATTCTTTCTCTGGCGCAGTGCAGTGTTTGCGTTCTTGTTCACAGGCCTGAAGGAGAAGGACGTGGTGACACACGAAAGGGGCCACTAGCCTTGCACATCTACCACTTACATGATGGGACTGCAGTCTGTACACACTAATTCGGAGGGCTCGGTGTTGTAGTGCTCCGGGGGTTATGAAGCTCATTGTGGGTAGTGTATACAGACGGGGGATTGGTTTGATGACAGCAAAATAAGGCTATGAGGAGTCAGAACTCCACTGAGGGCCCCAGCTCTGCTGACTGTGTATGGCTTTGGAAAAGTTACTGTTGCGTTCACAATACCTGGGTAAAAGAGACAGCAGTTGAAGGAGGTTGCCCTGCATGCAGGCATATTCTGGAAAGAAAGTTGACAAGCAATTTCGTTTCAATCTCCTGAAGTTCTTTCTCTTTTAGTCTTATCCATAATAATGTCAGCAGTGCTTTCGAAAAGTCATTCTTAAATATAATTGCGTATTTTAATGAATAGCGTGTCTGCAATAATTACAAAATAATTTGCTCGGCTGCTAAATGCTCATCTGGCTTGCTTTTCCATTGCAGGAGCACCTGCTAAAGTGGGGGAAGCACATTTTGTTCTTGAAAACGAAGACTCTCAGTTTTTTTTTTCCCAAAGCTATTCAGCAGTTAAAATTCCACTGAAATACTCACTAGTAAAGAAAATCAAATGTTCATACTACCTTAGTAAGGTACCTTCAATGCAAACTCACAAAACTCATGACTTGGTTATAGACAGTTTTATTAAGCTTTTCACATAGACTTTAACTCCAAAATGCAGGAAATTGACTGAATGTCACTAGAGGAAACATGCTTTTGTTATCCTTTCTGCCAGAAAATAAGGTGTGGGTTTTTCAGGTATAGAAGAATATGAACCACTTGGCTCACTGTCGCTTCAAGTGTCCTTCAGTATGATAATGTCACAAGGCTTGAAGAAGTTGAAGCTATCTAGCTTATTTATTTTAAATGACTGTGTTTATAATTTGAAGTCTTTAGTGAATATTTACTATAATTTTGCATAAAATACCATTTTATTGACAAGTTTAAGGGGCGTTTTTAAAACAGCATTCTTTAGTTGGAATTTTTGTCTTCTAATTTTAAATATTAAAATAATGTTATTTAAAATTTTATTTCATTAAATACAGTTTTGGTCATATTATTTCTTTTCTTCATACTCCTACCAGATCCTCATCAACCTATCCATCCAGTTTATGCTCTCTCTCTCTCTCTCTCTCTCTCTCTCTCTCTCTCTCTCTCTCTCTCATAGTTGCACTAGTTCTCACTCTCTCCTTTCCCTCTCATGCTTTGCTTGACTCCTTACAAAAATAAAAAACAAAAACTGGCCATTATGACTGAGAATGAGAAGTAGATCTATATGCTTGCCTAGGGCTACCTGCCCTGGGGAATGAGGAGAAGAAAACTTGGATCTGCCAGGAGCCTTTTGACACCAGGCAGCTGGGTATTATTATGGCTAGCAAACAGATGGTGTGATATGGAAAGGGAAATGGAGAGAGAGAGAGAGAGAGAGAGAGAGAGAGAGAGAGAGAGAGAGAGAGAGAGAGAGAGAGAGAAAGGTGGAGGGATGGTTCATGACCTGTGGAGAGACACAAACCTAAAGAGGTAAAGGAAGTTTGGAGTAACTGAGGTGGGTGGCCTGTGTGCTACCCAAGGCCACTGTGAAGTCTGCAGTTGGACTGCTGCCAAGGTCTATGGCCCTTCTGTAGACTCTGTGTTGATGTCCATTGCTCCTATTACCACCGAAGGCCAAGAGGATAAGTCTGCACAGTGCCATCCCCCACAACCTCTGTATGCAATACTAGGGAGAACACGGTCTGTCCCTCACTGACTGTAACACTTGGTAGACCAAGTCCTGCAACTTGCCCGGGGAACACAATAGGTCTGAGCCTGTTTGTGGGGCACAGGGGACCTGAGGACATGAGGGTGGGAGAGCTAGTCCTGCCCAACTTGTCTGTTACATGGGAGTGTGGGTAAGGGAAAGGTGCTGTCCCCCACCAACCCCTAGATGCCCATGGTAGATGGGAGAGCAGGTCCTGAGGTCATGAGTGCAGGAGAGCTAATCCTGTCCCTCATCAGCTGCAGCAATTCGAAGATTAAGCCCTATACCTGGGCAACACCGTAGACCTGGCTCTGAGGGTGTAGGTGCTGATGACCTGGCCCTGAGAAGGTGAAAGTGGAAGAAACTGCTCCACCCCTCGCTGCTTGCTGCTTATGGTGAACTTGCTAAGGCAGTGCTGGAGACCCCACCCTAATGGTGAGGATAAATTAGAGCTGGTGGGCTCCATCACCCTATAAACACCCAGACCCAGAACCAGAGCTACCAATGATCTGCTGGAGGCCAGTCCTGCAAATCTGACCTGCAGGATCTCCATGACAGATGACAGCAACAAGAAATCCAAGAGGAGTCTTTGTGAGGGTCTAGCATTGATAGTGTAGCAGAAACCAGAGACCCTGGACTAGACCAATGATTCATTGCAAAAAGCACTTGCAAGAAAAGATATACGGACTAAAGGGTATACTGTGTCACAAACCACAGCTTCCACCATGATCGTTTTCTTTCTTTCTTTTTTATTTTGATTGTTCTTTTCCCTTAACTTTCACTGTATTTTGCAGGCAAGGTTGTAAAAGCAAAGGGCAATTCCAAAAGGATGAGGAGATGAATGAAATCTAGATGCATGATACGAAAGCCACAAAGAATTAATAAAAAGTTAGAAAAATTCAAAACAACACCAAACAAAACCAAAAGTTCACCCAAACTAAACAAAACAACAACAAAAACATAACCAAGCCAAAAAAAAAATCCATGGACCATGTTTAGTGTTGGTTAACTGTGCCTTTTCACAGGACCTGAACTGGAATGTTGTTGATATACCAGGGACACTGTTGAAGAAAACAGTTTCCTGTCCCTAGAGAGTAACTGTTGAAAATAGCTTCTTGGTTAGGAACAGGGCTTTGCATCCACATCTCCTCTGTGCTGGAGCTTTGTCTGGTTTGAAATTGTGCAGGCCTTGTGCATGCTGTCAGTCTCTCTGAGTGCCTATATGTGCAAATAAATGCTTGCGCCTCGAAGGAGGGATTTGATGAAGACACCCTTTGTAGATCTGAGTGCTTCGTAGTCTCTCATTCTCTGCTTACTGTCCAATTGTGGAATGCTGCGCTAATTACCAATTAAGAAAAGACGGAGTTGCTTTGATGAAGGATGAAGGATATACTGATCCATGTATATATCATAGGTCAGTGGGAGTCTTTTTATTGTTAAGATGCTTTAGCAGAATAAAGTAGGCTTTCCCTTAAACCTATCTAGTCTTAGGTTCTTTGCCACTTTAGCAAGTCGGGTATGGGTTCCAGATCATGGAGGGGATCTTGTATCCAATCAAAACGTGGCTGATTACTCCCAGAACATCCGTGTATATCTTGTGGTACATCACTGTTGTAAGTTGCGGGCTTTGTAGCTGGTGATGTTGATGATTACTTTTGTCTTCCAGTAGCATGCAGAGTACCTACCGGTATCGTAAATACAAGTAAGTAGGGGTGAAGCTTCTATTTGGGAAACAGCTCAACGTTTGCATGTACAATAAGGTAAGTATGTAGTATCTTCTGCAGCAACAACTTGCCATGGGGCTGTAGAGGGCTGCTAAAAGCCTTGGCGATAGCCTGTGTCTATCAGACTGCTTTGGCCAGTGATTCCACAACATACAAACTATTTCTGGTAATGTGTGGTGGTATAAAATGTCTAGCTGGGGCATTGTCTTCCCCATTATGTGAGTCTATTTAAATTCTATTTAATTCTATATAAAATTAAACATACATATATGTGTGTGTTCTTACAGTATATATATATATATGTGTATATATATATATATATATATATATGTTCTTACAGTAGTAGGTTTTTCTATGGGTTTTCAAACAGGCTTTAGTGTTGGTAGTGTTAGTAGTTCTTTCCCAGATTCCCTCCCTTACCCCTCCCCACTAAAACTGTCTCCATTTAATCCCTCTGTTCTAGCTCCCCAGTCACCTCTTGCTAGCACTATATTCTCTTTCTTGCTCTTTGAATGATCTGCCATAGCCCCTGATACCTTTGGAGCTGCCTAACATCTGTGGTTATTCAGATCGATACACATTTATTTAAAGCTTAAAAGCTAACTTTCAACTTTAAGAGAAAAAAAAATATACAACAGTCGCATTTTGGTCTCGGTGTTACGTCACTCAGGGTGATTGTTTCTAGCTCTATTTGTTTACGTGAAATTTTAATTTCTTCATTTCTCGAAACACCTGAATAATATTCCAGTTGTTGAATTGTGCCACATTTTTATTACACATTTAATCAGCTGATAGATGTTTCAAATTTCTGGCTATCATGAAAAGAGTAGAAACGAACATGGAAGAGCAGGTAATTCTCTGGAAAGATATCTATTCCTTTGTGTATATCCCCAAAGGTGTATGACTGGATCTTGTGGTGGACTGATTTTCAGGTCTTCCAAGAACCACTACGCCAGTTTTCAGATAGCTGTGTGAGGGAGCCCTCACCATAGCAATGAATAAGTTTCCTCCCTTCACCCTGTCCTTGCCAGCATCCGCTGCCATTTGTTTTACTTTCTTGACCATTCATTCTGACTAGGGTAAGAGAAAATCACAAAATAGGTTTGATTTTAATTTCCCTGATGGCTAAGCATGTTGAACATTTTTCCAAATAATTTCTCTGGCATAAATTTTTTTCTTTTGAGAACACTGTTCAGTTCCATACCCCATTTTTTAAATTTTTTTTCTTTTTTTTATTGTTAAAAGAAAAATTTACATTTACTCCCCTTGTTCCCGGCCCTCCCGCTCCCCCACTACCCCACCGCCCTCCCCCTGCTTCCTTAGAATGGGGAAGGATACCCTGCCCTATGGGAAGCCTAAGGCCCTCCCCCCTCCATCTCGGTCTAAGAAGATGTGCATCTATATAAAATAAGTTCCCAAATAGCCAATACATGCAGAAGAGATAGGTCCCAGTGCCATTATCATTGGCTTCTCAGTCAGTCCCCACTAGCAGTCACATTCATAGGGTCCAGTTAGGTCATATGCTCATTCAGTCTTGGTGCAGCTGGATTCGATGAGCTCCCAATAGATCGAGCACACTGTCTCTGTTGGTGGGCCAGTCCCTCACGGTCCTGACTTCCTTGCTCATCTTCTCCCTCCTTCTGCTCTTCCACTGGACCTTGGTAGCTCAATCACTTGTTCTGATGTGAATGTGGGTCTCTGGCTCTATCTCCATCCATCATGCGAAATTTCTATGGTGACGATTAAGATATTTAACAAAGTAACTATGGGACAAGTTCAGTTCAGGCACCCACTCCTCTGCTGCCCAAGTACCTAGCTGGGACATCCCTGTGAATACCTGGGATCCCCTCTAGAGACAAGTCTCTTGCAAATCTTAGAATGACTCCCGTTAATGTAGGTATCTTATTCCCTTCTCCAATAACCACCCTTCCTCCATCTCCACCCTCCCACAACCCCAGGCTCTCCCCGGTTCTTCCTTTCTCCCTTCTACCCCCTCCCTTTCACCTACCCCCTCCCCCAAACCCATTTTTTAATTGGGTTGCTTCCTGACATCCATATATTTTTTTTAGTTCTTTGTATATTCTAAGTATTAATCCTCTGTCTGAGGTATGATTTATACTTTTTTTCTACCATTTTAAGCTTTCATTTTACTCCCCTGATGGTGTCCTTTGTTGTGCAGAAGGTCTTTAGCTCCATGAAGTTCTCTTTACTAATTGTTTTTGGTGCCTGTGCAATCCACATTCTATCCGGAAAGTCCTTTCCCTGTGCCAGTGAGCTCAAGCCTAGTATCTACTTTATATCTATCAGGTTCAGGGTATCTTGTCTTATGCCAAAGCCTGTAATCAATTTGGAGTTGAGTTTTGTGCAGGGTACTAAGTATGTATCTATTTTCATTCTTCTACATGCAAAAATTCAGTTTGATTGGCACCATTTGCTGAAGATGTTGTCTTTTCTCTAATGTCAAATATTGACTTTGTCAAAAATCAGATGACGTTAGATATGTGGAATTATGTCTGGGCCTTCCGTTCTAGTTCACTAACCAATGATTCGCTGTTAATGACACTCTGTACTATTTTATGGTTGCAGCCCTGTAACAACCTTAAAATCTGGGATGGTCATCACCCCAGCAGTTATTTTTTAATTAACAGTAATTTTACCTATTCTGTTTGTGTATGTGTGTGTGTGTGTTACATATGAAGTTAGAGATTATTTTTTCAGTGTATTTGAAGAATTGTGTTAAAATTTTGATGGGATTGCATTGAATCTATAGATTGCTGTTGATAGGATACCCACTGGTACAGTATTAACCAAAATTACTTATGAGCATGGTCAGTCTTTCCATCTTCTGTTGTCTTCTTCAATGTCTTAAACTCTTTATTATACACATCTTTTACTTACTTTGTTAGAATTATCCCCAGGTATTTTATAGATGCTCTTGTGAAAGGTCCTGTTTCTCTGGGTTCTTTCTCGGTATTATTGCCAATTGTTACTACAGAAAGAATACTGTTAGTTTTGTATCCAGAAACATTGCTGTAGGCGTTTATCAGTTGCCTAAGTCTACTCATGTTGTCTTTGGAGTCTTTTATGAATAAAAAGATATGATATGAACATAAAGGTATGCTAATTTCTTCCATTCATACGCACCCCCAATCTATTCTAGTTATTTAATTACTCTAGCTATGTGAGTAGGCATGGAAAGACTGGACACCCTTTTCTTGTTGCTAATTGTAGTGTATCCTGTAAGGATGGTGCTATCTGTGAGCTGGTTGTTAATTGCATTTATTACAGCAAATTATATCTATTTTATCCCTAGTCATTCCAGGGCTTTTTATCATGAAGGGATGTTAGATTTTTGTCAAAGACTGTTTCTACTTCTAAAGAAATGATTATGCAGCTTTTATCTTTTAGTCTGATTGTGTGGTACATTATGTTTATTGATATTTTAAAATATCCTTGAATCTCTATGATGAAGTCGACTTGATCATTGTGGATAATACTTGTGATGTGTTCTTCAATTTGTTTTGCAAGTATTTTATTTAGAATTTTTACGTCTATGTTTATAAGGAATATTGGTCTAATTCTGTGGGTTGGTGGAGGGTCTCAAAGGAATGGAGATACTAGAAGGAATAGCTGAAGAGCTTGCAGGGACGACCTCGAGTTCCAAGGATTCTGTGTATGCATCAAAGTGGCATAGTCACAAGGGAATTTAATTTGATTTTTTTTTGCTTTTTAAAGATATGATGTTCAATACTTAATAATATTTGCTAAATTCATGCTAGCAACAGAAACATAGATGATCCATCATATCATACATAATATATATACAAATGACAATGGAATATTTAACTAAAAATTTATAAGCAAGTCAGTTCTGCTCATGCTAACCTGGGAGGAGGGAAATCTCACTGGGCTGGGTTCCAAGGCTAGACAAAGAACTAAAAAGAACTAATGAATGTTGAGAAGAAAAATCATATTATTTCCCAGGAACCCAAGAATGAGCCCCCTAACTGGGGTTCCTATGTTATCCCATAAGGAGTACAACCCTGGAATCAAATATATCCAAGCCATGCTAAACAGACTCAGAAGTATATATATATTTGTATTTATATATGTGCATATATGTAACAACACTAATAAAATTAAAAAGAGGCTATTGATTTGAGATTGAGTGAAGGGAAACATGGTAGCAGTCTTGGGAAGGCTTAGAAGGAGAAAAGGGAAAGATATGCAATTATATTTTAATTAAAACTTAATGATAATATAGTTTTTATTTTCATTGAAAATATGGTTTTCCTGAAATATATTCTGATTATGGTTTCTCTTCGCCCAACTCTTCTCCACCTTCTCCTGCAGTAAACTGAAACAAATACAGAGACCCACAACTAGACAATATGAAGAGACCGTGAAACACCCTGGCATAAATGGGTTATCTCCATTAAATCCCTTCCATCAGGATTCAGGGAACCCTGCAGAAAACAAGTGAGAGGGGATGGAGGACATTAAGTAAATAAGTCCTTGTAAACACAGCAGGTCCAGCACACATGAACTCAATAGAGTCTGCCGAATCGTGCATGGAGCCAGCACAGGTCTAAGTCAGATGGGGTCGCAACACTGAGAGTAGAAATGGACACTAGCCCTCATCACTAACATAGAAGCTATATCCAATTGATAATCATTATGAAATGAGAAATTAATTTTCTCCAATGGAGTCTAATGGGGTATACCAATGACTCTTAAGGGTAGGTCTCTGGCACAGAGTGGATGGCCAACTCGAAACAAACTGGATAGCATCTTTTCAGGCGCTTGTCTCCTCATACTTTGTTATGGCTTTTGCTTGCTTGTTCTAACCTTACAGATCTTTTGCATATACATTATAGTTTCTGGTTTTGTGTTTGCATGAGATTTGTGTACATGAATGTGTGTGTGTCTGCACATATATGTATTTCTTGTGCTCTTTCTTTGGCTCTTTTTCTTCTGGTTTTTGTTTGCTATTATTTCATCTTATTATTTTTAGATGCCTGTTTGTATTGTAATGGAGAGAAAAATAATACATTTTTAAGAGCTCATTTAATAGTTATTTTTGTTGACTATCTTATTCATGCTTTCCTGAAAGAGGGAAAAATTACATGACATTTGTAAGATTTTGGTATTCACAAAAAGAGAACAAATACAGATGAAAAAAGTCATCAAGATCATCTTGACACATGCTTCATATAGGTTCTCACTAATGTTTGTCTGCCCTGATGAGATGTCTGAGAGAACCACCTCCTCTGAAATGGAATAGAAATATCCTTTAAAGGAATATAGTTTTACATAAATTTTTTCTCACTTGTTTTTGCCTATTTGCTATGTTCACCAAATTCTTATTTGTTTGTGTAAATGAAGTGGGAGAGACAATTCCAAAGATTTAAATTAGAATTATCCAGGGACTAAAGTCTAGACAAAACATTTCTGAGACTTAAGCAAAATCATCGTCCCCATAAATAAGCTCAGAATCTGGTGTCAAGCACAGCCCCACCACAGAGCAGATGTTTCCTTTCTCTTCACATTCTCTTGCCTTTTTAGTTCTTTCCAAATTCAAGAATGTGTTTGATTTGTTGAGAGCCCAGTGGCAATGATATTCGTATGAAATTGCTCAGAGTGTTTTTGTCAGTGCAAGACAGATAGGAGCCCTTTGGGTCCTGAGGAAATCAGTCTCCATGAAATATCATAGCTCGAACTCTGGCATAATGCAGGATGTAACGACCATGCTCAGGACAGACATCAGGCTCAGTAGTCCATCAACACAGAATTCATTGCGTTTCTTTTTGGTTTGCTTTTGTGCTTTTTTGTTATGGTTGATGAGATTTTGTCTTTCTGGTTTAATTTTGTTTCATCTTCCTTTTCACGAGAGAAGGAAGAACAGACGTAATGGGAGGATCTGGAAAGACTTCATGGAAGGGAAAATATGATCAAATTTTATTGAATGAAAATTAAAAAAAAATTACATGAAATAAAAATGTACTATGTAAAACTCAAAAAGAGCCAAAAAGACTACAAAATAAAAACAATACCATTCATTTTTCATTTTATGCGTGCTTTTCTTTACCTCATATTTCTTTCCAGAGATATATTGCTTTACTGTGAGTTAAAACAGAAAATATTAAGTTATTATATATGGAAATACATTTTCATACATAAATTAAAATACTATTTTTGATAAACACTCAATGAATCCATTTGAAAAATAGTGATGAGCATTTAACAATCTCTGAGATATTATGATTTGATGCTACATGAAAAGATTAAAAGAAAAGCATTTTGTTGTTTGGTTTTTTTTGTTTGGGGATATTAAGTACTCTGTTCATGAAAATTGTCCACAAATGTAGACAAAATGAAAAGTAATGAAGTAAGAATATATAAATAGCACAAGGCTGGATTGAGTAAATCACTAATATCCTTGACCCATGAATTATCTCCTAGACTCCCAAGAGTATCATTTAGAGATGAGTATGGGACTTATCTACAGATCACAACTAAGTGTCTCTGACATGTTGCAATGAATGATAGCCAAAGTACTGCTTGCTTTTGGTCATCCTTGCCATACTCTAGCATTTCTGTGCAACTCAAATTTATTCTCAAAAGAAAGGAGGAAAAATGCATCTTTTTATATTCTTCGACTCTGATCTTCTGAATCTTAAATCTGTAATCACTGGTTATCTTTAAATCCAAATGCTCTTTGCCAATTGCCCCCTTCCCATTTATGTTTCTATGGGAAAGCCAGCATCCTGCAAGGAAATTGATTCATGTAAAATGAAATCATTGTTTCTTCTCCCTAGCACAGCAGGCTCTCCAAGAAAGAACTGAACTTCCCTCCCTTTTGTAAGTTAATAGCTTTGAAACAATGACTTCTGCTTTATGCAAACAACTTGCTCATCTGTTGATTTTGGGTCATGGTGTCCACTACTCCCACCTGATTGACCCACCAACCTCTCTACAACCCTCCTATTCTCTTTAGCTTGGTCTTATCTGCTCGAGATCTCAGTGTAATTGTGTATGTTCTCACTGAAACATCTCATCCATCAGCCCACTGCATTCTCATGATTCATCACCTTCCACCTACTTAACTTCCTTTATTGCCTGCCATAGATATTTATAAGCCAAGGCAACAATGGTGATCGTTGATTGGGGGCATCTTGTGTACCAGGAAAGCTGAAGCATTTCCCAGGCTTTACTTTCAATTTGCAGCCCCGTGAAACTAGGGCTAGTACTGCTCTCATTTGCAAAAGGAATAAAACCCACATCCCTGCCTTTCCTTTTCTCTCATTGCAAGTGATTCTCGATTCCTTCTTGCCGTTGTTCTAAACTTGCATAATCCTGATTTTGCGGCAACCTAATCATTTATGTTTTTGCTTGCCCTGTCCGTGTGCACATTGCTAGAATAATCAGCGTCGTGTTCAGATTGATTGTACTTCAAATCCATGTACTCGAGAGGCCACTCATACCTTAAAAAAATCCAAATAAATAAAGAGGAAAAAAAGTGCTTTTACTCTATTACGGTTTTCTGTGGGGCTTACTTATTATCCACTGCTTGATACAATGAACAGAGGAATCAGAAGTTAACACCTTTAAATGAAGGGACTATGAGTAAGACAGAATGCTCTTGAGTGCAGTGTTAGTCATGGTTTACTAGTGTAGACAGAGGCTGCTCATTCGTTCCCGGCCACCCAGACCCAAAATGATCACACAAAAACTGTATTAATTAAAACACTATGTGGCCAATCACTTAGGAGTATGGCTAGCTAGCACTTACATCTTAAATTAACCCATTTCCATGATTCTGTATTTTACCCCGAGGTTTGTCGCCTACTGGTAAGGTTCGAGGGCTACTTGGCTTCTTCCTGACTCTGTCTATTGTCTCTGTACATCTCTGTTTGGATTTTCTGCCCTGTTAAGACATTGGCCGAAAGCAGCTTCTTTATTAACCAATGGCAATAAAACATATTAGCGGCACACAGAGGGGAAACCCACATCATAATAGTGTAACAGACTGGAGTGAATGTGTGTTGTTTGTTGTCCTTCAGATACTGGTAGAAAACTGTCAACTGAAGTCCTTATCATCTATCGCCCCGCCTGATACAGTAACAATATGCTAAGTAATATGAACACACTGATACATTAGTAGCATTAATAGCACAGGTGCAACAAACTGCTTTCTAATTTGACTGAAGGCCCATTTCACATTAGACTTCTTATGGTGAACTCCAAGTTAACGTCAAATGGTGATGGCTGGGAGGTCATGAGTCCTAGTGGGGAATCAGCAACTGTTTTATTTTGTTGTTTTTTATTAGTTTTTGGTTTCATGGCGGTTAAATGGGGGCAGTGTACCTGTCAAATTGATTTCTAAATAACTCTTGTATTTACAGCCATAGATTAGTGCTACTGTTACTGTGGATCTGTCATGGAGCAAAAGGCTTTTTTTTAAAAAGAACCCTGATACATTGCAAAGACTCATAACTAATTAAGCTCCTGAGAAGTATGGCTGATACTGTGGCAAAGATACTTATGGTATGCCACCAATGGAGCAGAAATAATCAGACATCTATTTTTCCCCTCCAAAACTCAAGGAGCATCACAGAAGAGAGTCAGAGAAGGATGTAGAAAACTGGAGAAAGGGATGTAGTATAGTAAAACTATTTTTCAGCATTGAAACATTCGTTATTGATAGGAGGTGAGACCCTTAGATGACTTAGAAAGCTCCTAATTTATAATGATACATAAACAATAATAATTGCTAGGTAGAAGAAAATTTCCAGTCTGCCGAATTACCTTCAAATTATTCGGGGAATCCCAAGCTTATAATTTTCAGTTACTCATGCTTCTGTGACACTAATAAACACAGCATTTACCTACTTAAGGCTTGTATAGGTTCATTTCTTTGATCTGTCAGCACCTGTTTTTAAAGAAAATTAAGTTTTATTCTCCAAAGAAAGTCACATAACAATGTTTAAGATGAGGAAAACCTGGAAGCAAACTTACAGAAAATCTTTAGAAGCCCATTGACTGGTCTGGTGCCAGCTTAAGACTCAATCATTTTCAAAATAGGGCTACAAATGGGGTGGGGAGTAGAATCAAAGCATGATCCTGTCTGTGGTGGGCATTTCAAATCCAAGCTATAATATAATCCTGTCTTAACGTGGTTTCCAGGACTCATAAGCATATTCTGACAAGAAAGGCATAGAATGGTACATCAACACTTAGAAATGGTCCCCATGGTTCGCAGATCTGGGCTCTATCATCTAATTATTTTGTAGTTTATGAGCAGAGTTAGCACTGAGCAATAAAAATATGGCAAGCTTGCAGTTCCAAATAGCCAGGGTTCATGTTGTTTGATCTGATTGGCGGTCTATGATGTTGAGCACTTTGTGTTTAAACTTCTGGGACTCCAATACTTTCTCAGTTGTAATGGGAACAAGAAGCCTTTGCTTTCATAATTACTGTAGAGAGAGTCACCATGTGTTAAAAAATATCTAATTCATTAATATGTATACTAACATATAAGTTATACTAAATGATCTTGAGTCCAGTTAGTACCTTTGTGACCTATGAACTCCACCTGTTCTTTCTGAAGTGAAAGAAATGTCTACACTAGTCCTAGTATAATCCTAAATGATTCCAGATAAGAAATGGACTCACTCCTTTACATTTTGCAATGAGATTAGCAGAATGTGTCTATACCAACTCAAGGCAGTTCTGTATCTTGCTGCCTAGAGGATATTTAAATTTTCTTGCTTATTTAGCTTAATTGTCATCTCATAATTCCTCAGTAGCACCCGTCTCATTCTATTTTTAAGTGGCTTTTCCTGTCTCTTCCCTTGCAAACTGAACATGGTGGTAGAAAAAAATCTTTTCCCCTGAGAACGTTCTCATGTACTCTGTGTGATAATACTTATGCCGAAACAAATATCTTCATCTTCCAATCAAAGATTCAACCAGAGGGGAGAGTGGGGCAAAAGTGATCTCCAGCGTGCTCATTCTGCCAAGTCCTAGCAGTCTGTATTTCTTCTGAAATGAAGCAGCTACATTTGAATTTGTTCTTTGAAAACCCAAATCCAATTATTTTCTCTTATCTGTGCCTTTGTCTTCCTCTGCTGAGTTTAAGTGGGGTAAAAATGAGAAAAAGAACATAGGCAGGGACCTCTGACCTCCCTTCTATTTCTATTTTCTTGTAGCAGAAAAGTCCCTTGAATTTTCAAAAATGGTCAATTCTGGGATTCCAACAGAAGAGGCATGTTCCAAGGCTATTCTTGGCCTCCTCAGAAAAGGAGAAAAGGACAGAAATGGCAAAATTTAAAAGAAAAATAATGCATGCTACTTCTTGTGTCCTTTATGAAGGATAAGTGCTAGCGAGTCGGAACTTAGAATCACCTGAGGAAGTTATATTGCCGAGAGCAGGCCTTGCAGGCAGCCAAAGTCCTAAATTACCATGACTTTTGAGTCAAAAAGCCTGAGCCCCAGAAGATTACTTACTTATCCTGTGCTGTTTTTATACGTGCAGAAATGCTTCTATTCTTAGTGTCTTGAGACCTTTGACAGGTCAGGGTCACTTTTACGGTGATGAGTTAGGTGGTAAGCACTAGGGACTGAAGGGATCTTAGTCCCTGATGGAAACCTAGAGAAGGGCATAAGGGAATGAGGCCAAGCCCAGATGGTCTCATTATTTGGCAGGTTGAAACCTTGTCAAGGAAAACAAAAACAAAAACAAAACAAAAAACCACTTAGTGGAAGGTTGAACAGGAGGCTTTGAAAGGCAGGAGGAACATATCTTCCAAGAGCTCGCGGAGACTGCTAATGGAAATGACATCTTTTCCACCGGTGATCGATTGGATCCGAGGTCAGAAGAGACAATGAACACATATGCCGAAAAACATGGGTGAAGCCAAGTTTCTCCTAAGGAGGGAATCAACTTTTCCTTACCTAGTGACTTTGCTTTGGAGAAACTCAACAGGCTCAAGACACAAGGACAAGCTTTGAGACTCCGGGTCTTTAACTTGCACAGGTGCAAGAGGTAATTGATAATGAAATGCCGAGTGGTTCCATTTATAATTTAAAATGCATTCACACTATTTAGTTCTGTGATGCTCTTATTCCTAATACTGTGACCTTCTTGATAGCATGGTTTGGATGCTGCATGTCTCCCAAATAGCCATATGTGATTGGTTTGTTTCCAAGCCTAGAGGAACACAGTGGGAACTTTGGGAGATGGGAGTACTGGAAAGTGAGGACCGTGGTGACACGCGCCTGAAAGATACAATGGGACTTCCATTCCGTCTTCTTCTCTCTCTGCATCCTGGCGGCCATGAAGTGAGCAGGTACCCCCTGGACACATCTTTCAGGATTCACCGTGCCACCACGGCCTGAAGACAACAGGTTTTAACTACTGAAGACTGAAACTATGAGGTAAGACACAGTTCTTCCTTAAAATCTGGTTATCTTAAGTGCCCTGTAACAGGTACAGTTGATTGCCAAAAATTGAGATCCAGACCATAAAGAACTTGGGAAAAGCCAGTCAGTGGTGGGGCGTGCCTCTAATCCCAGCACTCGGGAAACAGAGGCAGGAGGATCTCTGTGAGTTAAAGGCCAGCCTGGTATATAAGAGCTAGTTCCAGGATAGGCTCTGCGGCTACAGAGAAACCCTGTCTCGAAAAACCAAAACTAAAATAATAATAATAATAATAAAATAAAAATTTAAAAAAAACGAGTAAACTGGGGAGGGCTTTAAGCATTCTATATCCTCATTCTATTTCCAGTTTTCTCCCCCTCCCTTCTTCTCTCTCTCCCTCCTCTGTCTCCCCCTCTCTTTCCTTCTATTTCCCTCTCCCCTCTCTCTCTTTCTCTCCCTAAGCCCCCTCTTGCTCTCTGTCTCCCTCTCCCTCCCTCTTTCTCTTTCTCCCTCACTTTCTCTCTCCCCCTCCTTCTCCCAGTCCCACCCACCCCCATGCTTCCTGTGGTTGAGAATGTAGATCTCTCATTCTGAGCTTCCTGCTCCTGCCACCAAGTGTTCTGCTGTCATGCCTCCCTGCCATGATGGTCTCTTAGCCCTCCCAAACTGAAGCCCAGGGAAGCTCCTCTTCCTTCCATTTGTCTTGCCAGCACTAAAGAGAAATCACTAAGACAAGAAGGAAAATGCTGTTTCTATAGAGAAACACATTCCAGTTGCTGAATGACATGCCTGTAAATGAACCTTTAGAACAAGAACCATCTGTATGTTGAGGACAGCTTGTATTTACTGAGCTATCCTCCTCCTGCTTTGTTGCCTCCCAAGATGTGTCTTAACATGTTGGGTTGAGCTTTTCCTTCCCTTTTGTTCCTACTTTTTTTTCCTTTAAAAATGGACCCTCTGAAATTCTTGGCCACGTGTCAGCGCCATATTCACAAGGATTAAGGATCAGCAGGGCTGCTGTGCAGCAATTCAAAAGTTGAGTACATCCTGGGGATTGGCAACACACAGCCTGCCATTGTCCATGAAGCCCGGGGTTCCAGTAAAGGCATGTTAAATTTAGCAGCTGTCTTGAATTGTCATCAGAGATGGGGTGGAGGCAGCTGTCTGGCTGTAATCTGGAGCCATTTAGAGTTTGACTTGAAAACTGACTTGAAAGGACTCTGAAGGAGAACATGTTTCAGCTATTCATATGGTCTCTAAATTGGAGCAATCACAGTGGAGATGTACATGGGCATGCACGCATGGCATGGCTGCACAACTGTGTTCTTAATGGTTGCCATCTTCTCTGCTCTGAGGGTTCTACTTAATTTCATACAAACCTCCAGGGATCTTGATGAAAACTCATGGGTGCTGTCAGTCTAGGTACTCCCATTTATGAAGATAAATTATTTCAGAGAGAAATAGGAGGGGCAGTGAGAGAGTCAGCAGCAGCTCAGTTGTCATAGAACATGGGAGATTTTTTTTTCCTTAACTGACATGTGAAAGACTAACAAAACTGGTATTCTGCCTTTTTCCCATCCAAAGTGTAGGAGTTCACTGTGATAGAACGAGAGAAACTTAAAAGATGAAATTTAGCCTAAGAAATGATGTGGATGAAACCTCTGTTTCACCCCCAAGGACACTGAGATACAGAAGGGTGAGAGAATTTGAGTAAGAGACCAATAGCATCCTAGCAGCCCAAAACTCATTATATGCTTTATAATAATCATTTCTCACCAGATAGAAGGAGTTGCATAAAACCTTGCTCTGTACCTAGGTGTGATACTTCCATCTCTGATTTCTTAAAACCTGCAGAAGTTAAAGGCAAACTTCTAGAATTACTTCTATAGTTCCTTGCCAAGTCTTCCCATGACTTATGGGGTGGGGGAAAACATTGACCTATGACATCATTCACTTAGTAGTGAATGATTTTGGATTCAGTATACTATTCAGAATGAAATGAGACAGATGCCAACAAAAATAGTGAAAATTATAAACTCCTACAATCAACCCGAGAATTCAAATATTTCGTTCTATATACCATAGAGAGGAAGTGGTGCTCATGAAATGTAAGAATATGAAAACTTCTGCTTTCATCTATTTCCAGGTATTTTAACAGGAATGTGCAGGCATACCAAAAGAGAAGGATGACAAAAATGATTTTGCTCTGCAGGTATGATGACTGAATGGACCCCTGCTCATCAAATGGAACACAGCTTCAGTTTAACCGTTATTTCTGTATTAAACTACAGGAGAGAATCTTGTTTGATTCCTTATTCATTTACCTCCCCTTTCAAGAAATATCTATACCTGAAGATTTCTCTTTGCTTGTTTTTAGTAATGGAATTCAAAGTCCAAACTGACCCCGGAATTCACTATGCAGCTGAGACTGACCTTGAACTCTTGATTCCTATGCCTCAAACTATTAGTTTTAGAATGGATCACTTGGGGTGGTCAAAGAGGGGTTTTACAAGTGAAAACTGTCACTCTTTAATGTCAAAACTTAAATCATACAATCCACTTTAAAATGACACAAATAATTCAGCTTTCAAAGTCATATAACAATACATTCATTTTGAAACCCGCTGTATCCAAAGGTCCCTAAGATGCTTCACTATGGGACTGGAGTTTTCTGTCCCCTCTCAAGTACTTTTTTTTCATATTTTTCCATGACTTCAATTTGATTCAACTCCTCTTTCTTTTATCTTTGAGCATAAACAATAATGCTTACAAATTACATTTCAAGAGCACTCAATACTAGGATACATAAGCAACTATTAACACAAAGTGTCTCAATTCTTTCATATACCACTACGATCTTTCAAACTGTACTTGACTGTCCTATATTATATTTCATTCGTGAGAAAATGAGATATGTCAATTACCAAGGGAATTCAGGGCAGGACCTCAAGTCAGGAACACACAGAGAACATGGAGGAAAGATGCTTACTGGCTTAAGACCTCTTGATTCCTCAGGTAGCTTTCTTATGCAGGTCAAATGCAAATGCCTAGGGATGGGACTCCCCACAATAGGCTTGGTCCTCCTCTACCAATTAGTAATTAAGAAAATGT
The DNA here is from genome assembly GCA_028555095.1 of Dicrostonyx torquatus. Lineage (NCBI taxonomy): Eukaryota > Metazoa > Chordata > Mammalia > Rodentia > Cricetidae > Dicrostonyx > Dicrostonyx torquatus. The sequence continues at coordinate 6,991,610 of JAQHUG010000011.1, forward strand.
CTCACAGATTTACTTGGACATAAGCCAGTCTGCTTAAGGTAATTAGTTCTTTAGATGGGGTTCCCTCTTCTCAGGTAAAAGCAGGTTTGTGCCAAATTGACGACTAGAGATAATTATGGATTTAGGACTTATATCCTTGAATATATGAACCCGTTTAGCAAGTACATCATCTCTCTGTTCCAGACACCATCAAATGAAAACAAATTGATACAATTAGAATCTATTATGGAAAACAGTAGAACATTAGCACATTCATTAAACACACTACATGTGGTGCCTACATTCATATAATGCTCAATGAAAAACTACTCATGTCACATCATTGTGATAGAGTAACTGATAAATGTATGGAATGTATAACACAGAAGAGGAAATAAATTATTTTTAATTTTTGCACTTCTATTTTAATGTCTTTGTTGTTACATTCTACTTTGAATTTTGATTTTTTCCCTCACTGAAAATTTTCTTATTTTAAAAGTAACTTGGAAGGCAGCTATATTCACTAATGCTTCACACCATTATTAAATAATACACAATAATTTTAAAAACTGTTCAAAATCTTCACCCATCAGGTAAATGTAAATCGGCTGAATTGAGTTTCTACCACACTGAAATTAGAATGTCTATCCTATAGGAAACAAATGACAATGAATATTGACTGGGGTTATGGAGAAAGGGGAACCCTTGTTTACTGAGAGTATAAACTGGTATAGCCACTAGGAAAGTAAGTATGAAGGTTTAAAAAACAACTAAATACTGAACTACCACAAGATCTTCCAATACAAGTCTTAGGTACATACCCAAAGGTCTCTAACTCCTACCCATGAGACTCTTTACCCAGCCTTACTTATTGTTAGCCTATTCATTTGTGATGTTCATCATTGATGAATGAACAATGAAAATATGGTACAGACACGTAACAATTTAATTCAGACATAAGGAAAAATGAAACTGCTAAGTTGGCAGGCACATGAATGGATCTTGAAATTATTAAGTATAGCAACACAGACTCCGAGAGAAAGATGCCACATGCTCTCCACTATATGTGGTGCTAGCTCCGAAATTGTATTAATATATAGTTCTGTGGGAGTGAGTGTTGGTGTAGGTCATGAAACTAGAAGAGGGGCCCCAATAGGGGACATGGATTTACGGAGGCTCAGAAAAGTAATACATGTGACATGAAAGCACAACTGGAGCCAATGAGGAGAGAAGGGTACAAGGGGATTGAAAGAGATCTAGGGGTGAATAGGGAGGGAAAGAGCATGTATATGTATGTGTGTTTGTGTGTGTGTGCCATATAAAACCGACAACTTATGTCATTTCAAAAAACATAGAAACAGGAAAGTAATTTGGATCATGAAAATAGAGAAATTCAATATGTTGCTCATAGCTGAAAATATTAGTACCATTCAATCTGGAAGGCATTAGAAAAATAGATCAGTTTTTAATTTTCCTTTTTAAAGTAAAAGTGGAACACAGTTGTAAAAAAACAGAATTCAAATATCTATTTGAAAAGGCATTCTAATTTTAGACTTAAGCTTGAGCCAAGTCATTACTATAAATTCCAAATTCCAATAAATGTATTTAGAGTTCTAATTTATTTTACAGGATTTTCGATTGGAATAATCGTTAAACCTATTTAGGAAAATGCTTTGTAGTCATTTCAACATGAGATGTGATATGCTGAAATCCAGCAACCCTGAGAGTTGTGAGGTCACAGCTAGTTACACCGTGACCTTTCAGAGGTCTGCAATGTCACTCCATCCGGCAAAGTGCTCTTTCCATGTTTCTGAAGACACTTGGAAACATAGTCTCATTTCCATGCTTGCTGTAGGGGACTAACCTGGATTGTGTTCATTAAGCTGGACCTTGTTTCCAAAGCTGGAGCTGACACTAACTTGTCAGGGAGTAAAGGGAGACTCAGCATGGTAGATGGAAAGTCAAAAATAATGTATATACTATTTGATTCAACTTTTAAAATATGAATGTGAAATATAAAGGATAATAGTTTTATGAAGTCATATTAAAATATTTTAAACAAAGTGAAATTATTACTGATAAGTGGTGACCAGTTTTTTTTTTCTCTGATTTACAAACACGAAGTTGAAATCATTGTTTTTCTAAGTAGCATCTAAACTCACGCTTTAATTTCCATCGCCTCAGCTAGAAGCATTTTATTTTGACTCTGTAATATTCTGCAAAGACTCCTGCATTCAAGTCTTGGTCCAATCAATCGTGGAGGCTACGGAAGCAGAAGGAATAGGAGGGTGGGGTTATAGATAAGTGTATCTTGTGCCCTGGCTTCTTGTGTTCTCTTCCCCACCTTCCAAATGCCACAGGGTGAACATCTTTGCTCTATCACACACTCCCCACAATGATGATCTCCTGTAACACAGGCCCAGAATCAATGGGACCAAATGACAGTGGAATAAACCTTCTGAAAACAGTATTCATAGTAACTTCCTGGGAGGGGATCATGTCTTTGCTGCTTTGTCACAGCTACAGAAGGTAACAAAACAATGTGAAAGCTCAAAATTTAACTACCCCTGCATCTTCTTACCATGGATAGTGAAGATGGGGTCCTTTTGGTTAATTTGATCTTCAGTTTTACTATGCATTAGAATAAAGCTATTTTGACACCTTAGCTTTGAAAGTATAACATTGAGTTTTATATATTTTGTAGTCGTGAAACACTCCCAGTGCTAGTGTGTCCATGCTCGTTATGATTTGTTTGTTTGATGGTTTAGTTTTGTTTTCAAGTTTCCTTTCTGTCTTTATCTTTCTCACTTATAGATGGAATAACGGATTTGATCTCTTATGTGCAACTCCGTCAACTTAGGTAACTTTCTGTTCTATGCAAAAACAATATAAATTATGCTTTAGAAGACCTGAATGCAATAGAACATTGAAGCAAGTATTCAGACAAATTTATATGCAAGGCAGTTTCATTTATCACCATCAATTTTCAGAGCAAATAGAATATGTAACCCAGTTAATTATGCTATGAATATTCATGCTTGATTGCCTATATTTAGAACCTAAAGAATGGTGAATTTATTTTCAGTTAATGCTGTATTAACATAATTTTGTTTGTATAATTTTGATTTTATTGAATAAGGATAATTGAATGCATTGTAAGATTGGCAAGATGGAGGCAGAAATGGGTACTAACAGTGTCACTTAAAAGTTCAGAGCTCAACCGGGCAGTGGTGGCGCACGCCTTTAATCCCAGCACTCGGGAGGCAGAGGCAGGCGGATCTTTGTGAGTTCGAGACCAGCCTGGTCTACAAGAGCTAGTTCCAGGACAGGCTCCAAAGCCACAGAGAAACCCTGTCTCGAAAAACCAAAAAAAAAAAAAAAAAGATGACTTCTCTTGTACTGCGTGCTTGAGAATGATGTGTAGAACAGTACAGTAGTGTCTTTCTGCTTTTCTCCAGTTACCTGTCCATACCTAGGTGGGTTAGCCTTGAAGTATGAATGAAGGTACATTCAGTAAGAATGCTTCTCCCTTGTCAGTTCTTCACACCTCCATTCAATAAAGTCACAGCATGAGTGTACGTTATCATTGCAAGAGTGAACAAATTAGCTATAGACAGTGCCACTTCTCGGGAATGTTCTGGAATGCATATGATGATTAGTACTCTCTTGTTTGTCAGAGTGAAAAGACATTTGAGCTTTTAAGTAACTCACATTTATAAGATCATTAAAAACACATAAGTTGACATTAAATCAGCAAATTATTGGATATTGTCTTAAAAGCATAAAGGTTGAAGAAAAATTGCCAATGAAAAATTTGAGGTATTTATTTGTATTAGAAAAACAAAGTTATCAAAATTATAATAATGCGAGTTTCTTCATTGTAATTTCTTATTCCCAATAAATATTCACTTTTTAAAAGAAATTGGTATCTGAATGTAAGGTGTATGTGTAAAATCTAAAAATTATAACAATCAAATAATTATCAAAATAAGTGCAGCATGATTTAGTAATATGTTATTATACTATACTAATAAAATCCCATTGTTTTATGTGAACAGAATATATTTATAAATTGTTGACATAGAAAAGAACATCGAGAAATAAACCCAGATACAAATGGGTATTATTAAAAAAAATACAAATTATTTTTTTAAATAAAAGTTTCTAATGACTGACTGGTTGGTTCAGTTGATTACAAAATGGTGCAAAAAATGTGTCAGAGTAATTTCATAAAGGAAAATAATCCTTTGAATAAAATATAATATAATAATATTATTTATATGTCCCAAAATAAGATAAAGACAAAAGAGGATAAATTTGAAAAAAATCAAAGCAAAACAAAGCACATATTTAAATCTGAGTCAATAAAATCTGCTGAATAAATACAAAATGAATTTTGTAAACAGCTCAGCTCAAGTATGTTTTAAAATAATGATTAGACTTTTTAAAATTAAAATCGAAAGATTGGAAGCAATAATACAAACTATATGCTAAAATTAAAGATTCACAAAACATAGCTGATAAATATTTTTCATTTAGTAGAAACATTGTTCTAGATTCAAAGGAAAAATACCTTGATTGTATAGATGAGCAATAGATTTACAAAGTTGCATCATCAAATTTTTTATACTAATGCCAAATACAACTTTGAAACCATGTCCATCCCATCACACTAATCATCAAAGATAAACATAATGAGACAAAAGTTTGTTATTACTATATATCTAATAGAATTTATATAAAATTAAAAATGACCAAATGCAAATCCTGGTGACAATGAAAAGCAACTGAATGTCTTACACATCGTGGGTGAGGTTATTAAGAAAGAACAAATACTCTGGAAAACAATTCAAAAGTTTATTCCGTATTCTGTGTCAAATTAAAACTATAATTACCAGATGGTTCTCCAATCATACCTCTAGCCATTTTCTTTAAAGAAAAAGACAACCTATGTCCTTGTAAATACCTATCTCTTGTGGTTTGAGTGAGAACTGACCCCCTTTAGACACAGGTATTCATCAGCTGAATACTCTGAAAAGAGTTAAATATATGATGGCATACACTTATAATGAAGCACTAATCAGAAGTAAATAAAAACAGATTGCTACTATACACAAACAAAAGCAGCTGGACTCAAAAGAATAAATTATTTGTGTGACATCTGGAAAAGGTAAAATTATAGTGCCAAAAGTGTGGGCGGTGCTCTTCAGTGCTCTTTATTCATGCAGTGGATGGATCACAAAAGGAACACATTAGTCAAATGGAACCACTCTGTCTTGACTGCGGTAGTAGAAAGAGGAACATATAGATATGTCAAAATTAACCAGCAAACTTAATGTAAAATCAGAACTTGAATTATTGGGTTACTTGATTTCTAAAATGGGGCACAGATCTAAACAGAGAATTCTCAAAAGAAGAATTGCAAATGGCTGAAAGACATTTAAGGTAACACCCTTAGCCATCAGGAAAGCACAAATCAAAATGACTCTGAGATGCTATCTTACACAAGTCAGAATAAGTAAGATCAAAAACACCAGTAATAGCTTATGCTGAAGAGGATGTGGAGTAAGGGGAACACTCCTCTATTGTTGGTGGGAGTGCAAACTTATACAGCCACTTTGGAAATCAGTATGGTGGTTTCTCAGAAAATTGGGAATCAATGTAGCTCAGCACTCAGTAATACCACTCTTGGGCATATACCCAAAGGATACACACTCATACCACAAGAAAATTTGCTCAACTGTTCATAGCAGGATTATTTGCAGTAGCCAGAACTTGGAAACAACCTAGATGCCCCTCAACTGAAGAACAGATGAAGAAAATGTGTTACATTTACACAATAGAGTACTACTCAGTGGTAAAAACGCACTGACATCTTGAAATTTGAATGCAAATGGATGGAAGTGAAGAAAAAAGCATCCCGAGTAAAGTAACACAGACTCAAATAGACAAACATGCTATGTACTGACTCATAGGTGGATTTCAGATGTAAAGCAAAGGAGAACCAGCCTGTAGTCCATGTTCCCAGAGAAACTAGGTAACAAGGAGAACTCTAAGAGAGACATGCATGGATCCCTCTGGGGAGAGCAGAAGCACAAGATCTCCTGAGAAAATTAGGGAGAGAAGGAAGCATAGAAGGGGAGGGAGAGGCAGAAGGGGAGAGGGAGGAGAACATGAAGGAATAGCATGCTCCAGAAGGGGGAAAGACAGTAAGGGAGAGAAAGGAAAGTGATGATCTTGATTGAAGAAGTCATGAAAGGCCTATTGAGAAACATAGCACTACAGAAATTCTAGGAAGCCACAAGGATGACCCCATCTAAGACTCTAAGTAACAGTGGAGAGGATGCCTAAATTGTCCTTCCCCTCTAATCAGTTTTATGGCTAACTTAATTGTCATCATAGGATCTTCAGTCACTGAGGTGGGAGTCCCCTCTGTGTGTTGCTTGTATTGGTTAATAAATAGAGAAACTGCCTTGGCCTAATAGGGCAGAACTTAGGTAGTCAGAGAAGACAAAACTGAATTCTGGGAGGAAAAAAACAGACTCAGAGAGAGATGCCATGGATGCACCACAGACACTGGGAATATTACCTAGTAAGCCACTGACATGTGAAGACACACAGATTAAAAGAAATGTGTTAAATTAAGACGTAAGAATTAGCCAATAAAAAAAAAAAACTAGTACTAATGGGCTAAGCAGTGATTTAATTAATACACTTTCTGTGTGGTTATTTCAGGGCTAAATTAGCCAGGTGGCCGGGATGAACAAGTGGCCCCCTGCAACAAACCACCAACTGATGGAAGCAGATATAGAGAACTACAAAGAAACACTGGGCTGAGCTACCCGAGACCAGCCCAACAGAGGGAGGAGTGATAATATGAGCAAATGGGTCAAGATCAGGATGGTGATACCCACAAAAACAGCTGACCTGAGCTAGCAAAAGCATTCTGACTCTGGACTGATAACAGGGGAACCTGCATAGGACCAAATTAGGCCCACTGAATATGGGGATCAGTTGTGATGCTTGGGCAGTCTGTGGGGACAATAGCAGTGGGACCAGAACTTATCTTTAGTGCTTGAACAGACTGTTTGAAGCCAATTCTCTTTGGAGGGATACTTTGCTCAGCCTAAATATGGAGAGGGAGGAGGCAGAGATTGGTCATGCCTAAAAGTGAAGTGTCAGACTTTGTTGACCTCCCATAGGAAGGCTTAGACTTTCTGAGGAGTGAATGGGGGGTAGAATAGGGGGAAGGGGGGAGGGGGGAAGCTGGAGGAGGGAAGAAAGTAGGAACTGGGATAGTTTTGTAAAATGAGAAAAGATTGTATTAAATAATTCTTAATAAAAAAAGAGATAAATTTGGGTCAGTTTTAATATATAAACATTCTAGCTCCTAGAACCCCAACTTAAACAACAATTACAACAGAAACTGAATTAGAGAAATAAATACATGATTTATTAATTACATGATTTAAATTAGTAACATGAACACATCTAAGTTTCTATGCTGTTACCTAAGTCACTCAAGTGTTAGGCCAGTAGGAATGGAAGGTTTCAATGAGCTAGGGATTTGGAGATATTACTTGGTCATCCTATATTAAAATGAAGCACAGAGTATTATAACGAGGAATGGAAATTTTTGATAAAAAATGTCATGTGCTTTAGAGTTGAACTCTTTAACATTCCTAAGGCTAGATTTTGTTTTCATCTAACAAATTTTAAATTTACATCACAGGGGATGTCTATTAAGTAGCTTAGCATATGGAGAGGTCTTTTATAAGACCAACAATCCTACTCAAATGCAGTGACTCTCAGTAACCTAAGGGCTGTCTTTAGAGGCCACTGCAATTATTCTGCTGAATTTAACATTAGTCATAAACAGATTACTGTGTCGGTTTCAATACTGAAAGCTTATTATAAAAGAAATGAGTCCAAGGATGGAGGAGAGGTATTGGGAAGAAAGGTTAATATACTGGGAGGGAAATAATTGGAAAGGCAAAGAAAGGATTGATCCCATCACCATTTCATGTAGGAAGAATGAGGATCATTTTCAGTCATCACACACACACACACACACACACACACACACACACACACACACGGAACAGTTACAAATGTAGACAAATGTCTCAGTTACCATGGTCATTGCTGTGATGAAAGCTATGGCCGAAAGCAACTTGGGGGAGAAAAGGATTTAATCACTAACAGTCCCATGCAATAGTTCATCATCAAAAGTAGTAGGGTCAGGAGCTCAAGCAGGGAAGGACCCTGGAGTCAGGAGCTAATGCACAGGCCATGGATGAGTGCTGCTTACTGACTCCTGTGGCTTGCTCAGTCTGCTTTCTTCTAGAACCCAGGACTTCCAGACCATTGATGACCCCAACCACAATGGGCTGGGCCCTCTCATATCAACTACTAAGTAGGAAAATTATCTACGGACTTGCCTACAGCCCAATTTTATGGAGGCATTTTCTCAGTTGGGTTTTCTTCCTCTCAGGTGGCTCTAGCCTGTGTCAAGCTAATATAAAATTGGTCAGTACAGCAGATAATAACAATGAAACAAGGTTTTAGGAACTTCTCAACTGTTACATAGCTTCTGTATAGGCCAACTCTCAAACTTAACACTTAACTTTATTATGTATAATTTAGCATATTGTCATTGAAATGGTATAGGGTATGTACATCGTGCATATAGTCACTTCCAAATTGGCTTTAGCTTCTGTTCTAACAGAGGGTATATATATCAGTGCCAGTGTTTTAGGGCAACAACAGAGAGTGTGAGTACTCAGGGTTGCTTGCCTTGTCAGGTTTGCATCTCCTGATCTTTGAAATAAATGACCCCATTATTCTATCATTGCTTTGTTCCTTTAATATTATATTTTGATCATATTTCCCAGATAAATGTTACCTGTTACCTGGATCTTTCTGGTTCATTTAGCCTACATAATACGTTAATTGGTAGTGAACATTTAAATTAACTTACTAATCTTTATTTGGTATTTTGTTTATCCACTTGTAAGACAATTTCTACTACCATATATTTATTTTATTTTTCGATATCCTATCTACTTGCCTTTTAGACAGGTAAATATTTAGAGCTCATTAGTAAAAATAAGTGCTTAATAATTTCTTGAAAAATATACACAGACATACAATTATTTTCTTGTTTTTTAAAACCAGGACTGCAAGTAGGAAGTGAGATTTTTAAAGTGGTAAAAATATCCTGTATGATATTGTACCTGGTAGGTATGTACAATTATAGTGCTATAATCTGTACATTACACCATTTGAAATGAAGCCTGGTGTAAAACACAGACTGAAGTTAATAACATATAATTATTACTTTGAAGATTATAACTCTACAACCCTAATGATGATAAAATAAAAGAAATTGTTGAGAGAGACAAAAATGCAGAGATAAATGAGAACATTGTACATTTTGTACAATCTTCAGTAATCTTAAAATTAATTTAAAAATGATTCTTAGTAAGTTCCAAATTAATTTTACTTCAAAATAAAGAGTATGCATATATTAGACTAACAATGGTTGTACGGCAATTCACATTGTGAAATATAATTCTCTTAATTCTTAATTGATTAATCTCTAATCTTATTTGAATGATAAATATGATTATCCTTCTAAAGTTCTGCAATAGTAATCTGCCAATACAGATGTGAGATAGCATGCTAATATTACATATTACAAAGACACTTGTTTGTGAGTCATAAATATTGCATAATAAGAAAAGTGATGTTTGTGGTTTCTGCTAATGAAAAGGTAATTTTATTTTAGTAGGTGATGACATAATGATTTTGTTAGGCCATGACATAGAAGTATGAATCATGTTAGTAATACATGATTTTTATCTACTATGAGAAAGCAAAAATTAAACTAAAATCTAGTTTAAAGAGATATATTGGACTTCAGTGAACCTTTATTTAGAAGATCCCACTTGACTCTTCAATTGGGTCCTAATGCTAAGACTCACTGCTAATTTTTGTTCTTTGGGCTACAGAGAATAGTGAAAGCTGGACCTAGCACAGATGTGGGTACTTACTGGATCAGCACTTTTTTTTTTAAATGCTTTGACTTAATTGATGCTTTGAGATCTCTTTTTTACCATTTGACTATAAAATTTTTATCAAACTTTTAGGGAAAAAATGCCCCCAACTTCTAGAGCTGTATTTGATGCTTTTCTGTATTATTCTCTTGTTGCACTCACACACAGTAAACAAATCTTCTGTGCAAATCTTGACCAAACCAACCCTTTCCTAGGGATGGTTTTTCTAGGAGAGAATGCTGAAATATGATACAATATCCACCTAGTGTTTGACTGTGGGTCTGCATCCGTTTCCATAAGTTGTAGGATGAAGCCTCTCTGATGACAATTGGGCTAGCTAAACGCCAATCAATGTGTATAGCAGAATAACATTAGATACCATTACAATGACATTTTTTCCCCTCCAGTTATGTTTGCTTCTATCCTTGGTCTCTGTATCATCCATCCTACAAATCGCGGTGCTCTCTAGCCACCCTTATCCCAGAACATCCCACAGGCTGTCCAGACTGTAGATCAAAGGTATGTGGCCAGGATGGTTTCTCATTCCTTCCACTTGAAGTCTTGCCTGGTCACAGGAACTGTGGGAACCTTGCAGAAGAGGGATAAGAGGATTGCAGGAGCCAGAAGGGTCAAGGATATCACAACAAAACTCACAGAGTCAACTCACCTGGGGTCGTAGCTGCTTACAGAGACTGAACCAGCAATCAGGCAGCCTGCGTGAACCTAACCTAGGCATTCTCCTAGGTTATATATGTTACAGTTGTGTAGCTTGCCTCTCTTGTGGGACATCTAACAGAGGTCCAGGAGCTGTCGCTAACTCTTTTGATTATTTTTGGAACTCTACACATTTTGGGTCACCTTGCTCAGCCTTAATACATCAGGAGGTGCTTAATCTTACTTCAACTAGATATGCCATGCTGTGTTGATACTCATACGAGACCTACCTTTTCCTAAACAGAAACAGAGATGTTGAAAAGGCCTCAAAGTAGGTCTATGTAATTGATTGGCTAAAGACATTAGTGCCTCCTGTTCTCTGAAGAGGAAATGGCACAATCAGGCAGGGTGGCTCAAGTTTACAATCCCAGCACTAGGGAAATAGAGGACCATGATATATTCCTCTGGCTTTAATAGTACTCTGTTTAACAAAATCACTAGATCCACGTCACATTTACCAGAAATAAATTGTACAATGACATTCCCAGCAACCGACGAGAATCATTAAGGTTATTTTAAGGCTGCCTATCTTAGATGATGAGACGAACATCTCATCTATCTATAAGAAAGTCCTCAACACATCTGATTATTATAATAAGTCTTGTTCTGTTCCACCAGCCAGCACCCAAGTAATGACACAAAGATTTATTATTAATTATGAAAGCTTGGACTTAAGCTTAGGCATGGTCCTAACTAGCTTATAACTAAGTTATAAGTTATAACTTATAATTATATATAATTAATATATGTATAATATAATATATTAGTTATAACTACTTAAAACTTAAATTAACCCATTTATATTAATATACATTCTATCACATGTTGTTTCCTTTCTGGCATCTTGTAGCTCCACTTTCTTCCCCATGTCTCCTGGCATATCCAGTGAACCTAGATTCCTCCTCTTCTTCCTTTCTCTTCCTGAAAATCCTGCTTATACCTCCTGCC
>JAQHUG010000011.1:7010152-7057277 GCA_028555095.1 Dicrostonyx torquatus
AAAAATGCAATTCTCTGCTAAGGTCAGCCTCGTCCCAGACAAATGTGTTGACAAACCCTGTGAGTGCAAGTTCACTATACCTCAATGAATCAGTAATGTCACTCCTGATAAATGAAGAGACAATGAGAGCTTCAGGTTGCTAACTAAAGTTTTAACAGATCAGTCAGCAACTTATAGAAAAGTGTGAATTCTACCAAGAAATAGATAGAAAGGCTCCAGGATCCACTATATCATGCCATTGAGGCAAATAAAATCTGATAATCATTTTCAGAAAGCAATGAGTGTAATCGGATTCCTGAAAAGATAATCAATTATGTTATTATATCCACTAACACAATTTGACATATTTAGGGGAAATAAAAGTATTCTTTGTAAAGATTATTTATCTCTGCATTTGTTTTTATTTCCTATGAAGCACTGTTGTGACTGTATGTGTTTATGTGTACCATACATATGCTTACACCTATGGAGACCAGAACAGAATATTCAGGTCCTTCCTCTGAAATTAAAGTTGCAGAAATATGTGAGCTGCCATATATTGCTAGAAACTGGATTTGGAGTAATGTTTCCAGTACCCACCAGTTCAGTTTTAAGATGTCATGGGCAGCCAAATGTCCTACCATTTGATGTATTGATGTCATAGTTCATTTTCTCAGATAGAGTTCTCTTACTGATTTGTGGACTTAAAATTTCTAGATTGTAAAGTCAATTGTTCTGATAAACAAATAGAGATCTTCAAACTAAAAATTATTAATCTTGAACTTTTGTCTTTTATTATACAGTGGATTATTACTGCCAGTTTATATTTTTTAATAAAGACATAGTATCTTAATTTTAATGCTATATAATATTATATTGGGAAAATAGTAATTATTTTTCCATTCTTACAACACATTTGAATAATTTACAATTTGGAACTTTTATGCAAAATGATGGTATGAATGTTTAGGCATGGCTATATATTTGGATGTATCCTTTCTCTTTTTAACTAGGCAATATTTATACATATTTATGCAATATGGTGTGGTTATTTGATAATATATATAATTTGTAATAATCAAGTCTGTGTAATTAGCTTTTCCATCTCTTCATCTGTTTGCATTCAGAGCCTTTGAAATCTTCTAAATTTTCACAAAATGTATAATTTTAAACTGTAGTCACTGTATTGTATTATAGAGCATTAGAACTTATTCCCATTATCTAGTTCTATTTTGCGGAATTTATAATTTTTTCTGTATATACTTTATGTAGTTATTTGCAAATACTATTCCGTCTCCCCTTAGCATAATATAATCCTGACCCTGCTTATTTATTATGCTAATAATCTTGTTCTTTTATCAGTGGGATAAAAGCTTTAATATTAAAATAAAGGCAGAACATGGTTAGTTGAGCCCATGGAATCTTCAGTGTGATGTAGAAGTAAGAACCTTTGTGATGGTTATAATTTCTCTAAATATTCTTTTTTCTTTGAGCAGAAAACTGGAGTTATTTAATGAGAACATGGTAAAGCGAGCATAGTAACAGAGCACAAAATCATGAACTTAGTACCATCCATTCCTAGATGTCTTGCTCAATTTATTATTGATTTTGACAACTGTCTAAGCTGTCACATATATAGACAAACTATAAATTGTTACAACATCTTCACTGAATAATCTACTTGCTGTCCAATTGTGTGTGTTATTCTTTATGTCTGGATGAGTACATATTCATTTTGACAGAATGACCATGTTCTGACACATCTTTCTTGATGTGTTTTATATTTCCACATGATAGATACACAGCTGAAATGATCTTTAGATTATTGAATAACCAACACCGTGATCTTTATTATTATCTTCTTAGAAGATATCATCATGTTTTCAGAAAAGTAGACTTTTGGGAACTCTGAATTCAGGTGCTACTCCTATTAGTAAAATGTGCTAAAAATTCAAAACTATTTTAATCAATAGTTACATAACTGTTAAATATGCTTCTATATCTTATAAATTTTACTTGTAGTCTCAGCAAGGCTTTTATTCTTAGGTATTTTAAGAGTTATATTATCCATTTGCTTATAGTATCTTGAGGCTACATGACACTAAGAAAAGCAATTTCATAGTAGGCTAATATATGAGTAATTTTAAAGAAATTATTCTGGAATTATTGGACAAACCTACTGCCATGCTGAAAGCAAACACTGGTTAAATTAAGTCTCTTCTGATCGATTATAACCAAGTCATATTTGGGCTCTATTTTAACTTTGAGAAAATAAAAAAATGAATATTTCTTGTTTCAGTTAATTAAATGTGCACAGAATTCCCACATGTTTCCCATATTTTTCTAATTAGGTAATCTTTGTCTCTCTAATTGGATAGTTCTCTAATTTATTTATATCAGTAAAGTCATTTTGGTATGAAGTCATTATCTCAAATCTTCTTAAGCAATGCAAGCCTAGTCAAGTCTTTAGGAGTTCTTAGAAACTTAAATGAGTATTAAAAATAAAACTTAAATGGGAAACAAAATGATTTCATTAAAGACCTAGAGCAATTTTTAAAAAATAATTAAATTGGAAGCTTTGTCACATTCCAAGAATTATCACAAGGACACAGCGATAAGTGAAGTGTGCCACTTGCAGCAATGGCTCAATAGAATGACATAGTAGACCAGGCAGTAAGAATGCTTGTGAGCATGGCATCAATTCAATTAGCATGGTCAATTGTTGCTTTAGAAAACACATATCAAAAGGGAAATTGGGCCTTCATGGTATTCTCCGGGGCTTGATTAGACAGATGCATTCCAGAACTCTAGAACAGATGCAGTGGGCGAGCACAAGTAGATGGAACAGAACAAAACACAAATGTTAACTATAACAAAGTTGACATTAGTTGTCAGAACAAAGATCTTAAGAGTACCCTCCTCAGGAGACACTGAGAGGATATGAATCACTAACCTTCAAATAAATAGACAATAACCAGTGCCAAAATAGAACCCAGAGTCTTAGGGTTTCTACTGTTGTGAATATGGCAGCTCTTATAAAAAAACATTTAATTGAGAATAATTTATAATTTCAAATATTTAGTCCAGTATCATCATGGTAGGATACAGTGGCATGCAGGCAGACATTGTTTTGGAGAAGAAGTTGAGAGTTCTTTACATCTTGATCTGCAGGTAGCAGAAGGAGATATGATATACTGGGCACAGTTTGAGTATAAATGAGATCTCATGGACTGCTCCCAAGGTGACACACATCCTCCTAGGTAATGTCTACTGCAACAAGATCATACCTCCTAAGATTGCTACTCCATATGGGCCAAAAATTCAAACACATGAGTCTATGGATCATACCTATTTAAACAGCCACATTCAGGAAGCTAGAGATGGAAAACATTAACGGATATTGACCCTGTGATAAAATCACAGGTGATGTACTAAAGATCAATGTGGAGCTACCAAAGTATAGTTAGACTTTTCCAATTCTGATTATGTTCATTGTATTTGGTTTTGGTTTTTGCTTATAAGAAATGACTAGGTAGGGATGAAGACTCTAAGAGCACTGATCATGTAACAGACATTGTTTGCTGTGATCAATGAGTCCATAAAATAAAAATAGGAGTTGGCCATGTAGGTTGAAGTTGTGTGAAAGAGAACCTCAAGAAACAGAAGCAGACAGAAGATACTGCTGTGCAGAAGATATAAACACGAGACAGAGGAAAATATGGTAACAGGGACTCACTGACTTTAAATCTTATGACTTTATGTCTTTGTATGCACGTCTTGTTAAAAATACATCAAATAAATGTTGTTAAAATGCATTGTACCCATCTGTATATGGTATTTTTCTATTGCTATGGTGAGACACCATGGTCAAGGCAACATTTTGGACAAAAAAAGAGTTTATTGAGAGCTTATAATTTCAGATAATAAATCTATGACCATCACAGAAGGAAGCATAGCAGCAAGTAGACAGATGTATGATAGAGTAGACACAGAAAAAGTTAGAGAGACACAGAAACAAGTGAGAGTGAGAGAGACAGAGAGAGAGAGAGAGAGAGAACTCAAAATTCCATGGATATTTGAGAAATCAAAACCAGCCTGCAGTAACATACGCCTTTCGACAAGCCCCACACCTTCTCATCCTTTCCAACTAGTTCAAACTAGTTCAATGAACTGGAGCCTAAGTATTCAAAGATATGTAACTATGACTGGCATTCTGCTTTGAACCACCACAGCATCACTCTTTATTATTATCTTATCATATAGGTGCATAAAGTCACACATTTAATAAAACCCTGTGTAGTAAGAGGTATGCTTATTCTCTAGAAGGTTTGCCTCTTGCCGACAACACAATGGAAAAAATCGATCAGAGTTGCTTACAGTTGTAGACCGAAGATAAAATGCATGCCTGGAAATGCAAGGTCATCTATCCAATTCCCAGCAATCAAACAACTCTGATAATTCCTCAGTTTATAAAGGAATAGGCCACATTATGTGACATAAAAGCAGGAAAGAAACTATTGAGGACAACAAAGACCCGAATAAAGTTGACGGGGTAGCAAAAGAGAGGGGTTGGTAGTGAGGGATATTGTATGATAAGACTTACCTTGAGTAGGCAAAACACAGATGTCTGTTCACCTGATATGCCGAAGTCACTATAGCACCAAAGTCCGACTTGGTGAAACAATTGTTTTATTGGGGTTACGTACAGGGGTAGGAATAACCAAAGCCACCTGCATGAGCATCACTCCCCCCAGCCTTACTGACAGCTCAGGAAACCAAGGAAACCTAGAGCACATTGCAGAGCCAGCAGGTAGTTCAGCAGGTTGGAGAGTCTCTTTTCCAAATGTCTCTGGTCTAAATTTCTTCCCAGAACCTCTGCTTCCTCCAGGCAGGAGGTCTTGTCTGACAGTCTCCTCCTTCACACATTGACTCTTGTACTCTTGGGGAAAAAAGAGTCTTTGAATCTGACCTGTTTCACAGACTTCCAGAAGCTATTTTCAGTTTTTCACCTTTCTACTTAAGGAGCTTCCTTGCAGGATGGAATGTTTAAACACTGGAGGAAACTGTTACACGATGGGGACAAAACAAAAATGTATTTCTGCAAAGCTACAAGGAAACCCACAATTTCAAAGGGTATCATAAGAATACTCCATATTAATTATCTATCCTTCTGTTCTTACATTTTCCAATTATGATATTAAAAATAAAAGGAACAGTCACATATGCTATTAAAAATAAATGTCTTATGCGATTGAAATTTTCAACTTCTAAAAAATTTGATAATGATATGAAATTTCATGAACACTATTTATCCTGAACACTCTAGGAATAAAATTTGCTTCCATCCCAGATTATGAAACTTTGAGTCAAGTCATTCTCAAAACACAGTCCAAGAAAGGAGTTGTACAAGAATTCTGAGCACTTGTGAGAAAACTCCAAGAAAACAAGAGGAGAGTCTTGTGATTCAATTTCTTCAAAAACCCAGAGTTTCTCTTGGAGTATAGTTTCATCCCCTTCAAAGGCGTAGCAGAGTTTATTTCAGAGTACTCATTATAGTTGGCACTTGTTATTTGCTATGCCTGTATGGAAAAGCATGTTTTTGCCATGTGCAGCTTGCTTTCGTGACTGCATATAACTTAAGCTCATGAGACCCTTACTCAAGTGACCTTTGTATAATTTAAAAGGTCGGATGCTCTGAACAAAGGTGACTGTTTCATGGGACTTTAGTCCACCTCGTTTTTCACTTTTAGGTCCTGCTATCCAAGGTTCATGCCGCCAACCAGAGCAACAGCAGTACTACCCTAGCTGGCAAGCATTTTGAACTATCGTGATTTGTAGTCACAGTAGCTGTCTTAAGTATTTGGCAGTTCTGGATGTATTAGAGATACATTGGTCCCGTGATTGCCTCTATCTGAAGTACTGTTAATTTTTTAACATCACTAAAGTTAATTACCTATCTCTTTGGACTACAAAATTATATCGAGATTGAATTTCTGACTCTATATTGAAAAGTATTGCTTTTATCACTAAAACTCTAAGTAGAGAGTGTGGTAACAGGTCTATGAAAATCAACTCCTTGAAATATCATTTTTAATCTAAAATCCCAAAACTAGGCTACTATGCCAAGTCTGAAATATTTAAACTAGGACTAAAAGAAAGAATGTCAATGAAGAAACACAGCCCACTATGCTGCTAGTCGACAAAATAAAGGAACAAGGAAAAGGGTATTGTTAATTCCAAACTGACCTCAGACTTCAATCTTAGTTTCACTATAGCCAATTCCTATATATCTCAGTTGGCTACTTATTAACTAAACATCAACATTGTTTATGGTATTTGTAATTATTCTAAATACTATTTTTATTTTAGTATGCACATTCTAGGAAACACATAGAGACCAAAAGAAGGATCTAGATCACTTAGAATTAAAGCTAGAAGCAGTTGAGCACATGAGGTCTAGAAACTGAACTTGAGTTCTCTGGAAGTACAAGCATTCACTCATAGGACCTTGGCAGCCTCTATATTTTAAGGTTTTATTACTTCTTAAATCTTAAATATACAATTTTCTATCTCTCAATTCCAATTCAACAAGCATTTAATACACATTAATGTTTAATAATAAACATAATCACCGGGCGGTGGTGGCACACGCCTTTAATCCCAGCACTTGGGAGGCAGGGGCAGGCAGATCTCTGTGAGTTCGAGACCAGCCTGGTCTACAAGAGCTACTTCCAGGTCAGGCTCCAAAGCTATAGAGAAACCCTGTCTCGAAACCCCCTCACAAAAAACATAACCAGTTGCAGAGCTTCTTATTCATAATCACAACTATTTTCAAAATTGGAAAATAAATAAGATTAAGATTAGTAATGTTACTAAGACAAACATCTAATTATTTCTGTATAAAAAGTCTCAGTACACAGGACAAAGTTTTGAACATGCTAAAATTTTTGAATGTAAAATGTTAGGAAATTTTCTAGAAAGATTCTCTAGAAATTCTCTAGAAAGGCAGTACCATTATGTGTTCATGATCACTATTGATATGTTGTTTAGCTAACACTCTAAATTAGAATAAAAAGTATTATCAATCATTTCTGGAGAAAGATTCTAACTACATTATATGCACATCTAAATTATTAGTCAAATGTCCTGGTAAACTGATTATTAGAAATGAATGTGTAAGTCACAAAATGGAATTTCTTCACCAAGAGAAAAGTGTATAACTGAAAATAAAAAAAAAAGTAAAAATGAATAAAAGAAAGAAAGCAAAGAAGGAATGAAGACAGACAGAAAGGAGACAATATGGAAGATTAATGGAAAATATATCAAGAGAAATTTCTCATGGGAAACAACTTTACTGAAGGGGTTAGCTGATTCAGGTGTCATCACAATCAATTATATCCTAGGCATTTCAGTGGAATGAATTTCCATTGGTTACAGTGAGTCTGACTTCTAGAATTCACATTGTAAACTGTCTTTATTGAATTTGGATTGGGTCTGAGATACTCTTTCCACTAAGAAATCAGACAGTGAGAGTATGTCACTTCAGTGACAATACTGTACGAAGTTGAAACTCATCTTTCTGGGTGTATCAGTCTTCGTTGGATCAGTGTGACCACATGTCAACATTTCATGTTGCTGTTGATTGTAGAAGAATTTCCCACCAAGTGACCAATTATATGCAGAATATCCTTTTGAATTTATGCATGTATTTGAGATATATTAGTTATTCCACTGCAGTGAAAGAAAATCTGAACCTAGTCTGTTGCATTTTAAAAGAAAGGAACTTGAATATATCATCAATACCAGTTTAATGACAATATGTTGGACAGAACAGTGAATTTAAATGGTATGTCTACTTTTCCAACATATCTGTAAAAGACTTAAGAATATCAGAAACAATGCTATCTACCAAAAGCTGCTAGAAGTGACAGAGAAGATGAGCTAGACTTTAGAGTGCCATTAGATCAAAGATTTGACCCATGTTTTATGGGCTCCGTGGGTTCATTTAAAGGTCTGTCTCAAAGAAAAAGACTATAAAATTGTGAAATAAAAATGAGGTATTAGCATGAACTTTTACTTAAGAAAAGAAGCCGTAGCAAATTTTAAAAATTGAAAACAAGCTCAGCATCTAGAAAAAAGAGAATATCCACCTTGTAATTTTTTGTAGCTTTTTTATTAAATGCTCTTCAGTTATCTGTTTTATGTAACAGTGCTACCATTATATCATAAACTACTGAAACTAAAGAAAACTCAGTCTGGCAAAGTTATTTAAAATCAACATCTTGTTATTGATCATTAAAAAACTTAGCATGACAAATTTACTATTTATTAACATGTGAAACTATGCAGGAATACACACAAAAGTATTAAAGTCTCCTGCTTATACTGTCAACTTCCCTACAGACAGACCTCTAAAATGGCTCTCTCACGCCAATCTCCCCGTACCCTGGGCCCAAACTCTACTTGCCCCACATGTGAGAATTTGCTTAGAAATTCAGAGAATAGTTGAAGTTTAAGAAGAGCTCCATTTGTATTCCTTTATTTTTGTAAGTTTTGAAGAAATTTGACTTCCATGTGAAAAAATTGCTTGGATCGACCATGGAAGCTAGAAGGTTCTCATGAAAGAGCAGCATTCTGTAGCTTAAGATTCTTTCTTTGTTGTCCAGCTCCTGTGGACACTATAGCGAGCCAGAGCACACAGAAATACAAGCTTATCCTGGGAGTAGCTAAGGTAGAGAAACCACCGTCCAAAGGTCGTAGTCTAGGATTTCTTTTGTTTTGCTTGAGCTTTGCCTTTGTTCTTTCAGGAAATGGATCTCTGATTTGTTGCAAGTGACCAGTGGGAAGATGGTCATTCTCAGGGGATCCATTAACCTCCCTGATCACTCTGAGAGGAGAGCAGCCTTATTGGGAAGATGGTCTCTCAAGACCTAAAGCACATGCTGCTCCAAGTTGTGCCAACTGTGTGAAGTTAAGTCCTGTTTATAGAATTCCTTTTCCAGAGTTCCAACTAAATAGGGACACACTAGTTGATGTTATCTATCTATGAGAAAGGGCTACAGATCTGTGATGAAAAGGCCGTATTTCTCTTTCTTGTAAGAGGAGGTAAGTTATATGCAGTTATAGTAAAAATAATACCAACTATATTTTCCAGTCATCTGGTAGGAAAAGACTGTTTCAAAATAACTGGATTAAGGATAACAAGTGGTGTGTGTGTGTGTGTGTGTGTGTGTGTGAGAGAGAGAGAGAGAGAGAGAGAGAGAGAGAAAGAGAGAGAGAGAAATAGACATGTGTGTGCATGCTAACCTATTCATGGATGTTTGGAAGTCAGAGTTTTATACTTCAAGTTTTCCTCTGTCAGGTTTCCAGTTATTCTTTTGAGGTAGGCTCACCCACTGAACCTGGAGTCCTCTGTTTCACCTAGATTGGCTGACTGGAAAGCCTCAGTATCAACATCAGTTTTGTACTTAAATTAGCAATCTTATTTGAAGCATACTTTCCTTCTGCCAAAAAGTACTTGCATTCTTCCCAATTCACTTTGAACTTGCATCGCCAAGTTGGTAGTTCTCCCTTTAATGAAATAGCTACACTTTTGACATATGCTTATCTTTTATGGTCTGGAAATTATGAGGTAAAATAGTATACACTCTAAACACAACTTCTTGGTATTATGGACCATGTCTCCTGTCATAAGTTAGCATTCCTTGAGGCAATATCAGCCTAGTGTTCTCTCCCATGACCATGCTTCTGTCATTTTTAATAATACGATACTTCAAATTAATGGAAAGAAGAAGTAGAAATTGCATAAGCAAGAAAAATTATGACAGTGATGAATATGGAAAATGTTCAGTTCAGCTTTAAGATAGTTATGAAATTAAATGTGAGGGGAAAGCATTGATTTAATATTTATTTATTCAAAAGCATCACTTAGTTACATAGCCATAAGAAATTTGTGACAACAATCTCTGAATACTTTCTACATTTTCTGTTTTAAAATAGGCAGGATTTTTATTCAAATTTAAGGAAAATGAATAAATTTAAGAAAAATCTGTCATTTTTATCCCATTTTCATTTTTGACAATTTTAAAACTTTTTTGAAGTAGTTCGTGTGCAGAGAAAGCTTTAAAGGAAGGTACAGAGATTTTCATGCTCCATTTTCTGAACACAGGCCTATTTGTATATATTTATAAAAATTTTAATCTCTTCTGTTAAGGAGGCTATAGATATTTTGATATAAACTGGTTTTAATATACAAACCACGTTAACTAAACAATTCTGAATTATCCATTACCTTGGGTTTTCTTAATTTACTCTATCCATGGTGTTTTAGATTTGTCATGTTTGGGAGGAAAAACATCTCCTGTAGTCTCATGAGTATGAACACTTGGTCCCCAGTCAAAGGTGCTGTTTCTTGTGATTTAGGTGGTTAAGCCTGGCTTTGAGGTGAAAAGCCTCAAGCAACTTCTTGTGTTTGAAAATGTGAGCTCTTGGCTTTGCTCCCTACTTCCTCCTGCTTGCTGACACAACTCCCTCCATGATAGACTCTTACCAGTCTGGTACCCTATGCCAAAATAAACTTCCTTCCATAAGTTCCTCTGGTCATGGTGTTTTATCACAACAGAAAAGTAAAAGTGACTTATACCTAAGTCTTAATTTTGGAGATTTAGTTAAATTTATATCTAGATAGTGTAAGATTAGTAGCTACTGTAAATGGAGCTGCTTTTTTTTTTAATTTCTGCTTCATGCCCTTTGTTCTTAAAGCATAGAAATGCTAGAGGTTTTGCATGTTGTATCTTTAGACCTGAACTTTATTAAATGTTTATTCTAATAATTTGGGTCTAATAACAGAGTCACTTCATCATTTTCTGCACGTAGGATCTAGTCATCTGTGTACATTAGCAACGAGATTTCTTTCTTTCTTATTTGAATGACTTTCCCTTTGCCTATTTCTCTGCTAAGACTTCAATCAAGGTGATGAAGTGAGCATCCTCATTTCCTTCCAGACTTTCGGTTTTCCCCAGTCAGCATGAGTTAACGCTGGCATTAATGTATATGGATTTTATTATATCCATCCTGTAACCAATCTGTTAAGCATGTTTTGTCACAAAAATTTATAGAAATTTAGCAAATGTCTTTTCTGCATCATTCAGATGCTCTTAAGATTTCCATTATTCACCGTTTGATGCAGTGTTTTGTGCTTATTGGTTCATATATGTTGACTCATCTTTGCAGTCCTACAATGAGTCTCATATGATCCTGGTAAACAGTC
Source organism: Dicrostonyx torquatus (assembly GCA_028555095.1). NCBI lineage: Eukaryota > Metazoa > Chordata > Mammalia > Rodentia > Cricetidae > Dicrostonyx > Dicrostonyx torquatus. The sequence continues at coordinate 7,021,401 of JAQHUG010000011.1, forward strand.
ATTTCAGGGCGCTGCTGGATCCAGTGTGCTCTCTTAAGGATGCTTACTTATATTTATATTCATAGGGGACACTGAACCATAATTTTCTACTGGTTTACTGAATATTTTTTTGATACTGAGGCTTTACAGTATTGATTTAGGAGATACGTCATTGTCAAGAACTTATAGTGACCAGGCAAGGTGACATATATCCGGAAGTCTTGCACTCAGGTTGCAGGGGTAATAGGATCAGTAGTTCCAAGGGATATTTGGCTATGTGATGTGGTCAAGGATGGCCTGAGCTACAAGAGACACTAAGTGAAAACCAAGTCAAAACAAACAACAGGTAAGGAGTTGGTGATTCACACCTTTGATCTCAGTGCTCAGGAGGCAGAGGCAGACACACCTCTGAGTTTGAGACTACCCTGCTCTGCAGAGTGAGTTGTCAGACAGCCAGGGCTAGACAGAGAAGCCCTGTCTTGCAACAACAAAAACAAAAAACAAAACAAAATAACAAAACATGAAACAAACCAACAACTAAACGACAATGACAAATTGTTCGATGCATAAGTATAGAATCCTTTCGGAAAAGAATGAACTATTCTAAGAAGAATCCGTGTCAGTTGTTCTTAGACATCTTGATAGGATTCAGCTGTGAAGTTATCTGGTCCAGGGCTGTCCTTCTGTTGAGAGATTTTTGATCTGGTTCAATCTCCTTTGCTCATTTTATTCAGGTTTCCTCTGATTCAATGTTGGTAATGCGTAAGTGTGAAAAAGCCACACACTTCTTATTAACAAGTGTGGTGGTGTCTACGTGGCAGAGGAAGTCTTAATTAGTCTTTGTCCTGTTAGCTGCAATAGGTCTTTTTAATTTCTGATTTTACTAGTTTCAGTCACTTCCTTTTGTAAAACTCTAGTTACGTTTTTCAAATTTGTTTTTAAATATCACTCATTTCCTATTAAATAAATGTATTATTTAAAAGTGACTATTTTATTTCTATTCTTACATCTAGTCTTTACTTTAACTCTTAGGTATTTTTTCAGTTTGTTTTTGTTTCTCTTGCTTCTTTAGATGTAAATACATATTTTATTAGAGTTGCTATGCATCTTTAATGCTATAATCTTCACTTTCTTCCAAGACTTTATTGGCTATACCCATTAGGATGAATATGCTGTCTTCATTTTTATTTTAGTATACACACACACACAAACATACATATATATACACACATATATATACATATATGTATATATATGTGTATATATATATACTGGAAACTAAACTAAACTAATATAAATGTCTCATCCTTAATCTATTGACTGTTCAAAAATTATTTGTTTGATTCAATGTATGTGATAATGTCTGTGTGATATTTTTTGTTAATGATTTATAGCCTTGTCACACTATTGAGTGTGTGTTTGGTATAATGTTATTTTAAGAATTGTTGAGATTCGTTTGCACCTGATAGATATAAAATATATTTATATATAAAGTATATTTATATATAAAATATATTTGTATATGTTATATTTGAGTTTTATTTACATGGACTATAGATTTCTATACTTTACCTTTCAGTTTATGTGTCATCAGAAAAGTGAGTCTTCTGTGTGTAGCACATGTTGGTTCCTCATGAAAAGTCCTTTTTTTCCTCTGTTTCTCCTTTCATAATTCTATGTATGCATGTGCTGTTTTGTTTGTTTGTTCATTGTGAAATGTTCCATTTTAGGGCCCATGATGGTCTCAAACTCATAGCAATCCTCCTGTTTCAGTCTCACTCTTGGTGAGATTTCTAGTATGAAGCAGCACACCAGGTTTCATCACTCTGTATCTGCTAATTGAAGAATTTTAAGCATTTATATTAAAGCTAATTATCAAGTGGTAGTGAATGATTTATTATTGTGATGTTGCCTCTAAGTAGATTTGCTCATTTGTGTGTGTGTGTGTGTGTGTGTGTGTGTGTGTGCGCGCGCAATTCATTTGTCTTATAAGAATTCTTTTCTGGTTAAGTGAATGTTCTCTAATCATGTGTCTTATTTATTGCTTCTTATGGCTATGTGTATCTATTACAGAGCTTTGATTTTCAGTTATTGTGAGGTTAAAAAAGCCTGCTGCTGATTATAGCAATCTATTTTGTAATGATAGCAACTTAACAGTAATTGTATAGATCGAAGAAGAAACAAAAATGAGATAAACAGGAAGATCTGTTCTGCCTTTAACTGGCAAAATTTGTCAGTTTCTTCCTTCTGTGTCCTGCAGAATGTCTGGCAGCTTCTTTTGTGAAGCAGGAACCTTGACAGACCATTCCATCTTTTTGGAAAATTAAGCCGTCACTTTTCTCTGTGTTCTGCATGTGTAGTTCATACAGCATACCATCAAGCAGTCCAGGATAAGAGCAGTTTCTTGCCCAAATGGCTAGCAAACTCTATAAGTCCTCTTAAATGCCCATCATCATCCTCTTGAAGCAATTGGTGCTGCCAGAAGCAGATGTGTCTCACTGTCAAGAAAAGTCTAAGTTCTTAAAACCTTTTAAATGCCATATTCTGTAGGTCTTTGAAGTGTTAAAGATTATCTTTTTTTTACATTGATAAAAATCTTCATATTTTTCCACAGTTCTTCCTACACTTTAAATTTTTCATCCCTCATTTTGAAAGTTTTGTGGCACTTATTTATTAAAATATTATTGAAGGTAGATGAAATGGCTCAGTGGATAAAGGTGTTTGCTGCAGGCCTGAGGACCTGGAATCCCTGGGATCCACACAATGAAAAAAGAGTCCCAGCTCTTGAGTGTTGCCCTGTATCCACCACAGTTGTGAAATTCTCATGCATGAATAAACCAATACAATGAAAATATAAACAAATACTTTAGTTAAAAATATAAATGCACTAATTTATTCCTTATTAGTTTTCATGGCAATGGTTAGGTTTACAGTTGCTGTTCACGATACCAAAGATGTCTAAAGTTTTCTCGCAAGTTGTACTTACCATTGAATTTTACACCATCTTCCTTTCATTTTGAAGGATTTGCTTCTATGTTTTTAATTGTAGAATGCATCTGGAGGTAACAGCATCTCTCAGCTAGTGTTCATCGTTCATTTCAAGGACTGTTTTTGTTGGAACATCATTCTTTGTTGCTGGTTTCATTTTTATATCACTACTAAGAATATCTCATATTTCCTTCTTTTTTGTGCTAATTCTGGTCATAATTCTTCTCTCGGGTGATCTGGAAGAACTGCATGCTATTCATCTTTTTTCTCTAGATAATTTGAAAATTCCATGTTTTGTTTGAATTAAGTGACTAGTTATCATATGACTTCGAGTAGACTTGATTGATAAGAAATGGAGTTGTAAGCATATCTTTTTAAGATTTGAAATTTTTGCTATTATCTATCCTGTTGGCATTCTCAAGTATGTCTTAGATTAAATATGTCCAAATATTTTCACTTTTAATGTTTTTTTATAAAATTCTCTTATTTTCTCTCTCTCTCCCCCCCCCCCGTCTGTCTGTCTCCCCAGGTTTATAGTGTTAAACATCCATGTCTGCAACGGACTTTTCTGTTTGATCATTTATCCAGCACATTCTATCATGGTTTTAAATTTTTCACAGTATGCTTTTCTGCTTGAAGCTTTCAGTTGGTGCTCTAAAACTTAAGCTAGTCTTTATACACATACTACTGTTCTGAGTGCCCCTTGGTAGTCACCGATTTTCCTTAAAATCGCTGTTGAAAACTCTGGGAGTTCACTGTCATTGCTGATTTCATGGTCAAGTGTCTATTTTGCTTCTCTGCTTCTGTTATTAACACCATGGCCAAAAGTAACTTGGGAGAGGGAAAGGTTTATTTTAGTTCCAGGTTGTAGGAATTTTATCATGGCTAAGCGGAAAATCAAAGCATGAATCACAGGCCAGGAACTGAAGCAGAGACCATGGTAGAACTTCGTAACTGTCTCCATTTGACATTTTAAGCTATTTTCCTTATGCAACCCAGGACCACATGCTCAGGGACAGCACTACCTACAATAGCCTGGGTCATCCCATGTCAATGAGCAATTAACAAAATACCCACAAGAGACTTCTCCATGGGCCATGCTAATGGAAGTAATTCCTTAAATTGAGGTTTCCTCTTTCTAGGTATAGCAAGTTGACAGCAGAGTTATTTGTGACAATTTTTGATACTTTGTTTTGTCTCTTAGGAGGCGTCGTGATTCCTTGAATTTTCTTGATGATCACTGACGATGTGTTCCCATTTTCATAATCTGTGTTTGTTTCTAACTGTTCCTGGATGCTTTTCCCTGAGATTGTTAAGTGCAGCCATTTCAGCACTAGAGGGTGCTTCCAGTCCAAGTTTGCCATACACCTACAGTTGTGCGCTATTCAATACTGATGGAGGGGGTGTTTTAAAGGATTATCTGTTTCCCAAAATCTCTACTTCAGGTTGGGATGGGTCCAGCCTTATCTACTAATGGAATTACTACTAATTCCATTCTGTGATTATGCACCTCAAGATTCTTCTGATATTGGATCTTCTGTTAGTGAGTCTGGTTCTAGGAGACTTACATCTATCAACTTTCAGTTTTCCCAAACAGCTAGCAAGTCTCTCCTTTTTTTTTAGTTGTTGGAGTTGTGATAGAGATGACCTGGGAAGCCTTTAAACTGATAATGCTACAACAAAAGTCCACAGTGGATCATCAGAGGCCACCAAGAACAACAAACACAAGGATGGGATCCATGTCTATGCTGCTCTAGTCTCTAGTTGTGTCTGAACAAACATGCAATCAGCAGAAATAGTGTTGGTAGAATAAAAGTTCATCCTCCTGGGACCTCATGATCTTAACAGGCCGGGGTCAGAGCCCAGGTCTATCACCTTTGACCTGGGCTGTACTTTTACAGATATTTGCCAGGTGTTCATTTTCACTGAAGTAGGCTCTACCCTGAATTCCAACGCAAAGTCCTATGCTTACTGTCCTGTCCCATCTTCAAATGAGTGGAGTCTTTATCCAGGTTCTGGTTTGGGAATCAGTGGTGGAAACAGTTCCCAAACTGTCAGATTAATGCTAATTAAGAGGTTTTCTTTACAGGAACTGGCCTACTGCCTGGGATCCTTGGGCCCTGATATGTTGGCTCCCAACTCTAAGGCCCACATTCTATTCTTTCTCCCTTCTCTGAACAGAAAGGTATCCCTCTGCAGCTTGGAATTGTGGATGCAACCAATGTGGACAGATTCTTTTCTCTTTCCTCCAATGATTCCCCTTCTCTCATGTTACAGCAGTAGCTGTGATGTTTCACTTGACTCCTAGTGCTGAGGAAGATTTCTTCATACATGATCTCCTGCTCAAAGCAATGTCTTAAGTCTATTATCATCCTGCACTGACTACACAGAGATTTCCTGGAATTGGACAAGAGGTATTGACAATTTATTTAGTGGTATAGTGGTCAGCAGTATCTATTCTTCTAGTCCATGACAAAGCTATGTTTCCCCTTTATTTACAAAGCTATGTTTTTTTTTCTTTTAAATTTACATCATGAGCATGTTTAAGTTTGAAGAAGCAGATTTTGTACATTTGGTAAATACACTTCACATGTTTTAGTTTGCAGATGCTCTTATAAATGCTTTTGTATTTATAATAATGTTTCCAGTTGATTGGAGAAGCTGGTTAGTTTTTAGTGGGGAACTTGCTCCTGTGAATCACATTGTATATAAGTAAGGCCAATTGAACTTTTTATTTTCAATCAGAATTTCTTTTGCCTCTTTTTATTTATGTAAAAATTAGTCATAGATTGATAATAAATGATAAATGAATATATGTTTCCATATGGAAATATATGAGTTGGGAGAACACTGTTAATATTTTTCTTGTACTGACTTTGTAATTTTAAGCTTAAATTTCTTCTAATCAAACTATAGACAATAAATCAACAATTGTAAACATGGAAGGGAAAAATCAGGAAATAAATAGTTAATATATCACTCTGCAACAAGGCCTTTCAGGTGCTGTGGAGCAGTAATAAAAGGGGAATTTATTCATTTCTTCTTTGTAAACTATTACATGCAATGCTAGGTGTTAACTAGTATTACTTAAAATTGACATGGAAAATATTAAGAACTTTAGCATAACAAAGTATATTTTAAAAGTACAGCAGTGCATGTGATCTTTTTTAGAGGCGTCACAGTCTTGTCCTTATTCTATCATTCCTAAACACAGTTGTTTACCTGTGTTATGATTATGACAATTAAATTTCTAGGTTTATAAATAAAACTGAGAGTTCTTGCCATATTCTCCACTGCAACTATAGGATCAAATTTGAAATAATACACCATTTTGCCTGTTTGTTTATCATAGATAGTTGATCTAGATGCAAGAAAGGCTTTCTAAATTTTATTCCCCCAAACTGAGGTAACAGGCTGGCTTGATTCAGTTGCATGAAGCTCTTTCTCTCCCAAATACACACACACACACACACACACACACACACACACACACACACACAGAGAGAGAGAGAGAGAGAGAGAGAGAGAGAGAGAGAGAGAGACTTGATCCAATATAATTTTCTAAGGAAAATGCCTGTAACCTTTGTGATATAAGTATTTTAATCATTGCCAACCTGTTTCAATACAACTAACTCTCATTGTAGCCCAGAGTCGAAATACTCAAGAAGATAAGGACATGATAATTTTAAGTAACTATATTTTCAACATGAGAAATGTCTACTAGTCTCAAAACTTTCTTCAAAATTATTTTTAAAAAGGATTTGATGGGCTGGAAAGATGCCTCAACAGTTAAGAGCATTTAATTCTTACCCAGAGGACTTAGGACAATTCTCAGCACCCACATGGTGGCTCACAAGCCTCTGAATCTTCTCTTCTTAGGTATCTGGGGCCTTCTTCTGGCCACACAGGGTATTAGGCATTCACACAGTGAATTTCTATAAATGCTAGCAAAATATTGTGTGCATAAAGTAAAAATAAATAAACCTAAAATAAAAACAATCCTGAAATCCTGATTCTAAGCACAACACATACTTCCAAAAGCCCTTGAAAACACTGATAGTTTTTCTCCTGCATCTAGATCTACCATCTATGATGATGCTCGTCACCATAGCGATTATACAAAGCAACTTATTTAATGATGGGCATTTTTAGGAATTTAGAAATGACTTAAACAATTGTTCTATGTTAGAAATTACATGCCTCTGTATATTAAGATGTCCATAGTGGCAAACATAATGATTGATTTTAGTTACTAAGTTCAATGTAGGCAATAATGAAAGATGTCTGATCATGGATTGAGATTATAAAATTAATGTAAAAATTCATGAAAACTAGCATGAGTGCTCCTGTGGCTTCAGAAATGCCCAGAAATTTACACTTATACGGAATCAAGATTGCCAGGATATAAACAGTGTAATAAGAATTCTAAATACTTCATTTCTAAAAATATCATTTGAAACTTTTATTCAGAACAAAGGTGTATGTGTCTTGACAAGAAAGAGACTAATTATTTTGAAATATCACATTAAAGACAACAGGGTTACATTCAGAGAGGGCTGAATAAGGATGAAATGTTATCTTACGTTTTATTAAAGATTTGAAGGTGTTATGGCAGCTACAATTAATGACTACTCATCTCTCAACCTTAGCAAATTAATCATTTCTGTGCAGAAAAAGGAACAATCTAACTTGTTGAAGTGACACAACCCTTTAATGCCAACACTTGGGTGACAGAGGTAGATGCATCTCTGTGAGTTTAAGGCCAGCCTGGTCTACAAACTTAGTTCCAGGACAGTTAGAGCCAGAGAGAAAAACTGTCTTCAAAAACAATGAAACAAGACAAAACAAAAAGAAATGAATTGGAGTATCTTGGTAAGGTTTATAGTGTTTGAAAATCAATTCCCTTGTTTTGAAAACTAGCAATGTTCTTCAGATATGCAGTTTTATATTTTAGAATCATTATAGTGTATATTGTAAATATACTTCTTGCAATCCTTGCTAGGGCTTTCAAGCTCAACCCTAGTGACGCTTTACATATTTCAGACTATAGAAAATAACACAGTGGTGTTTCCTCTCATGCTGCAGGAGCCATTTCCCTTCTCATTAAAATTACTTTGTTCTACTTAATTCACTTGTCATAAATGACAAAAAATAAAAGTAGGTTTCATACTTTAAATTATGCTTGCCTTGGGTGAAATAGCCTGTGCATCCTTATTTTCTAGTATAAAAGGCTACTGTTAACATGGTAATGAATTTCAAAGGTTGCATTTTTTTGATATTTTGGTAGCTAGGGGAAAGTATGCCTAAAGAAATAATACACATGCTAAGTAGAATCTTTGTATCAAGGGATATGTCACTTTTAAACACAAGTATTAATGAAACAGGCATGCTATAAGTAGAAAATTTCTTATTTCTCAGCAGTGCATTGGCAGGGCAATTAAAGCTTCTTTATAAGTTCAGACAGAAATGAAATGCAAAACCAATTGCCAATTGGTAGCATACTAATTCTGGGAAAGAATTTCTGCTGGCAGTAAAGTAAGCATTATTTATTATCAGATGGAGAATCACAGCATATTCTCTCAGGGGAACTCAGTAGGGGAGATAGCTAATCACTATGGATATTAATTAGCTGAAAACATTCCCTCTGGCCATTGGCCGGTGGTGTTCAGTGTTGTGTTTAGAGGTGAAAGTCAAAGTTGCTTTCAAATCAAATAGAAACCCAGAGTATGTTTAAGTAGAGAAGGAATATTCTTTTCATGAACTGGAAGGGGTATTTTTACAGAAGCAAATTAGAGGGTTGGTAACAAAAAGTAATTGCACTACTTTGATGAAGGTACTGATCTTCATAAAAAAGGTCTTAAATGAAATATACTTTTTATTTCTACTGCAGTAATCAGGAAATATGAGTAAATAGCAGTAGCTCACTCTGGTGGGTTGTCCAGCCCATGTTTGCATACCATGAACTACTAAGTACCCAACACCTAATTCAGAGTGGGTAGTGAGCTAGGATCCACGAATTGATGAGCTAGGCAGTGTCCATTCTCTTTCAAAAGGTGAGATTCATGAACCTCATAAGAGATATCAGTAATCCCCATAGTCTAGTTTACTCTTGGAACTCAGTTCTAGAATCCTGATAGGATGGAGTTAATGTTAGCATCTCAGACAATGAAACGATTATCTTTTTTCTCCTTCCACCATGGGGCTAAATCTGAAAAGATACCAAATGTATCTCATTTGTGTGGCAATAAAAATGATTACTTTTAGTCTTGAATGATATTCAACAGTAGATAAGGATAAATCATAATAAATTTATTAGTTTGGAGAATTTGAAGAAGTATACCATATACATTAGGTTATTTTACCAAGACAGTTACCTACAAACGTTAGGGTAGATCTTAATGAATGAAGTGCATATATAGTACTATGATAGAATATCTCTTTTAATTTTTGAATAAAATCTGTTCAGATGTTTTAAGTGAAAGCAATTATTGGTAAAGAAGTAAGCAGAATTTGTGTTTGACAGAAACTTGGAACTGAAAGAAAACCCAGAATGTTCCTGAACACTAACTGACAAAGATAATTGAAAGTTTAGGAAGGAGAGGAAAAAAGGGAGATTTTTATATCACACACAAAAGTCCAAGAACTTCCATACAAACTTGAGTGACAAAGGTTTTCCAAGCATACTCAAGCTGCCATATTGATCCCTTAGCTAAGCTGAAGTGCTTCCTACAGGATTCTGTTGATATTACTACTCCACTTCTGGGGCAAGGCAGGAGATGTTATTGTAATGATGACTTTGCAATGTTCAGAGATTAATGATAGATCTATCAATTACATTTGCAAAGACGTTCACTTCCAGTAGCGTATACAATTCTTTTATTTACATTTCAGAATGCTTCACATTATGGAAGGATTTTTTTTTTTTTAGTAAAACTAAAAAGTAGCCAAAATCTTCCAGAGGGTACTCTACAGAATGCTTAAAAAATGTTAAAGATTTGGATAGTAATAAAGTGGTTGTAGGAGGTTCTTTTGTCTATATGTTACTTTCATTGGTTGAATAAAAAAAACGCCTTGGCCTTTTGATAGGGAAGAACTTAGATAGGCGGGGAAAAGAGAACTGACTGAATGCTGGGAGAAAGAAGGCAGGCAGAGAGAGCCGCCATGGAGCTGCCAGGTCAGACATGCTGAATCTTTCCCGGTAAGCCACAACCTCATGATGACATACACATTATTAGAAATAGGTTGAATCAAGATGTGAGAGTTAGCCAATAAGAAGCTAGACATAATGGGCCAGGCAGTGATTTAATTAATACAATTTCTGTGTGATTATTTCGAGTATAAGCTAGCCAGGCAGCCGGGATAAAAAGCAGGCCCTCCCTCACAGAGTAAGTGGTTATCTCTGTAGAATTTCAGGGCAAAAGTTCAGCTCAGGAAAACTCAGCAGACTCAACTAGGCTACCTGCCTCAAAACCTCAAGTAAAATGGTAGTTACTGATGAGAGGCAAATAAAAGAGATTTAATCTACTTTTACATATTGGTAAGATGAAGACGTTCTATAACTCTAACTAAGTCTTTAAATTTGCTTGACCTTTAAACTTAAGTGCAAGAATCACTGTGCCAGAGAAAGAGTGAGGTATAATTAAGCAATCTTGTTCAAGGTGTAGTCTGCTTGACCCTTTTTTCACTTTTAGCTCTATAAAGGGTTCAAAGAAGTCTTTATCACTTGATATAGTAATCAGCTTATGTAAGATGGCTGTTATCTCTTGGGCATGGTTCTTGGTATCCAAGGTGATTGACAGCTTATGAGAATGACAGGAAGGTTTTATGGAGTTTTGGAGGTCTTGATCAGGACAGTATAAAAACTGAGAGTACTCTGGCTCACTTACTCTAGTTTTTATATCTTCAACCTTGTGTGTGTGTGTGTGTGTGTGTGTGTGTGACAGAGAGAGAGACAGAGAGAGAGAGAGAGAGAGAGAGAGAGAGAGAGAGAGATATTCCAGGGTAAATTAGTGTATGTACATTCAGTATTTTGCTAGCCACTTCTTGGGTAATTAACATGTTGACATACAGGGTTCAACAGCAGTCTAACACAAAGTAAAGGATCACATACAAAGTGAAGACAAAGAGGCTAGGCTTTTTCCAGTTTCAGTTACCTTGTGGACCCAAAATTTTAGGAATTAATTATTTATTAGAAAAAGAAAGTTTTAAATGCCTGTTAAGCTTACATACCTGGGGTAATTTTAGTATATGAGCATATACCATTGGACTAAAAGAAGATAACATGAAGATCTGATAGTATATTTCCTTTTTATTTTTATCTGTTATAATTAGATTAGGTGAATCTTAGTTCTTTCTTGTAGCTATGATGAAAAGTCCTTACAAACATAACTTAAGGAAGAGAGAGTTTCTTTTGGCTTACTGTTCCAGAGAGACATGGTCTATTATGACAGGGAAAATGTGATCAAAAGAAAAAAAAGCATTGTGGCAAGAATTGAAGGCTGACTAGTCACTTTTGATTTATAGATAAAAAACTTAGAGAAGAGGGAGTAAGGGTCTATTATGGTACCTCAGTGTGTGCGTGACAGTGCCTCTAGTGAGGTTCTAGATGAGTTCTCCTCCAGTGAGGTTCTCCTCTAGGTATATTCTCCTCTAGTGAGGTTCTCCTCTAGTGAGGTTCCTTTAGTGAAGTTCTACCTCTGGAAGGGTTTAGAAGTTTTCCGAACGGAGCTATCAGGGAGGAATCAAGTGTTCAAACACCTGTGGCTATGACATTTCATATTCAAATCTTAGGAAAGTGATAGACTAGTATTTCGTAATTTTGAAACTGAAGAAGTTAAGTGCATGCCATACTGAGATGTTGGTTGTCTAGATGGTGATCATCTGGAGTTTTATAAGTATAATAGAGAAAATTCCTCCATCAGTACAATTCTGTCATTGGCTTGCAACGTTTTATTTAAATTTCTGGTGTTACACATTCATCAACAAAGGAAAGACATCTTTTAGTAAAGCCTCTACTATAATATAAGCACAAGCATCTTATGGACTAACATGGACCTATCTTGCTCACTTTACTGAGAATTCAGCCAATACATCCTAGTCTATACATCAGGGAGTGATCTGGTTTAGTGTATTAATAATTTATGGAATAAAATATTACAAAGTGAGAGCAATTCCAAGTTCTAAGACCACTCAGGTATATACAGGCACGTTCTTGGATCTTAAACATAAAAGGGCAAACTTATAAGATCAAGGCACATTTCTTATATTTGTGCCTCCAAGTGTTTAAATAAAATGATATAAATAGAAAGCAATCATTAGCTCTACATATTGCAAATCAAATGAGATGCAGAATGTCAAAGCTGACCTTAACTGACATGTAATGAAGTAAATGTAATTTAAAGGGGCAGGGCTCTATATGTCAATGAAGTAGGGATAAGAGGATATAACAAACGCAAAGCGCTTGGGCTTTAGATAATTGCAGTAATTATATGTTGCGGCCTTTGCAAAATTGGAGCTGCATCCAGATGTAAGGTGGCACATTAAAATTATGTTTTTAATTATTTGAGATGATTTTTCTCATATTTGAGATCATAACCCTCTCACATAATTTCCCCCTTCCCTTTCTTCTTCCTAAGCCCTACCATATACCCCTCCTTGATCTGTTTCATATTCATGGCCTCAATTTTTCATTAATTGTTGAGATACATGTGTTTGTGTGTATACACATGTACATTCCTAAATATAATCTGGCAAGCTTCTGTGATACTATTTGCATATATGCTTTCAGGGCTGAAGAAAATCACATCCAATCAAAAATACAGGGCTGTGAAACCCAGTCCCAAAGGTTACATCTACAAAAAGGTTCGGTACCTAAAGCTGGATCTTTAGATTTCTATGTCCTATTTGGAATACACACAGAGGCCAGGAAACTAGTAATGGAGAGGGGCTTTAAGGGAATGAAAGAACACAGTGACTTAAAGTAGAGAGGAAATAATAAAACAAGAAGTCTTAAACAGCATGAGATGGGAGGGTAAGGAAATCAGTGAGGAATATTACTACATCCCAAGGACTGTCCTAAAATATAAACATATATATAAATATATATACATATAAACATATATATATTATATCTTTATGTCATAAAGATGTAACATGAGGGGCCTGCTTGTTGGGGTTTCTGTCCCGCCCAGTACCCCACAGCCGGCAAGCCCCAAAGAAAATCACACAGAGAGTCTACATTAGGTTATAAACTGATTGGCCCATTAGCTCAGTCTTCCTACCAGCTCCCATAACTTATATTAACCCATATTTTTATCTATGTCAGCCACATGGCCAGTACCTTTTATCGGCTGGGACAGGGACACATCCTGCTTCCTTGGTGGTCTGCACAGGAATGCCAAGGGAGCTTCCTGCTTCTCAGATGTTCTCCTCGCCCTGCCTCTACTTCCTGTCTGGTTGACCCGCCTATACTTCCTAACTGGCCAATCAGCATTTATTTAAAACATGATTGACAGAATACAGACAAATCTCCTGCACCATAAAGACATATATATTTAAATGAAGTTACCCTATAGCGGGGCAATAGTACCCTATTATACACAGCAGGCTAACAAGTATATAGTCCAAAGTTAGGGATGGGATGCCTGTATTGAAGTTGTTGGTTAGTGAGATCCCATAGGTGCCTCACACTATAAGCTGTCGCTGTTGTCTTTGATGATCATCCAGAACTTGATGATAAGACTCCATTGCTGAAGATGCATATTTAAATCAGAGAACATTTAAAAAAACAAGATGGTATTCACCTGGAGGAAATTAATTATCAATGTTATCTACCTGTGAATTCTTCAAACTACAATAATGACCTGCCTTGCAAGATTGTCTTCCTGGTAAAATGGAGGGATGAATGCCATCAGAGTAATAAAGAGCTGTTTGGTTATATTTAATACTCGCCCCACAAGAAAGACCCGTTACCTGATTGGGTAATGGGTGAGCCAAGAGCTAGCTCACCTCATTCAAGGCTAGCTGTTAATCTGTTAATGGGATAGGATATTAAACCAATTGCTAATGAAGTTGGAATGCTGCAGATCCAAACCAACAAATGTTTCAGGCTTATTTGTAAACAGAGACTACTTGTTTGTTTCCCTACCACCTATACCCAAATAATCACACAGAAGCTATATTGATTACAACACTGTTTGGCCAATAGCTTAGATGTATTCCTAGCTAGCTCTTACTTTATTAACCCATTTCCATTAATCTATATGACCACGAGGGTGTGGCCTACCTGTAGGTTCCACTGTCTGTCTCCTTCAGCAGCTACATAGTGTCTCCTTGACTCCACCTACTTTCTCTATATATCTCTGTTCAGATTTCCTGCCTGGCTTTACTCAATAACTAAAACAGCTTTATTCATTATCCAATAAAAACAACACATATACAGAAGGACATTGCACATCACTAATTTTTGGTACCTTTATTATACATATATCAACAACCCCTGTGTCTTACCTAACCCCTTTTTGTCTATAAGGTTAAAAATAAACCATTCAGAATGTTTTAACTTAACAGTTATCTCCCACCAGCTAGAAAGCTAAGATGTCACTAGAAAGCATCTGAGACTATAGCAAACATTTGCTTACTTTGCTTTCATTTGTCTATCTGGTACCCCAATCCATTGTGTATGGAAAATGTACTGACTTAATACTTGATTTTGCACTGTGTTTACAAAAGTTTCATTGTGAAATTTGTCATGTGAGACAACTAAATTTCAGGTCCCTGGCTATGGTCTCTTGTATTTACCTCAGGATGAAGTACTTATTTCTTTTGACGCAAGAAGTGTGTTATTCATCAACAGTGATTTGAAACCCCCATCCAATCACTTAATATCTAGTTTTTTAATACCTAGGTTGTGGAGGTTATCTCCCTAGGTGGTCATATACCTTCAGGATGGATTTTTACTTTACCATAGGTTAATTCATCAGTAATTCAGCATTATGTACAGGGTATTTGGTTGTCATAAAGTGGAAATTCTGGATCCTTTTATACTTGTCCAATATACTTATATTTTGGTTAATATTTTTCTTAAAGCAGAAAAATCAGTTTAACCAGATTTCAGTGGCCAACTCAGGCTCCTGGAGTAGCTTCAACCTCAGCTCACTTCTTCTTTTACTCAAGTATCCTACTGAACTGACTTGTTTTCAGTCCACTTCGTGTATGTATGTATGCATGTATGTATGTATGTATGATTTAGTGCTAAGTCAACATATTGGAAAGTGTTGACACACAGAATCCATGTCTATTTTATTTAGGTCTTTTAGTTTCTCACTTCAAACAGAGTGGTTGTCCTGAATTACTTCATTAATTAACTGGAAAAACTTGGACTTCGTAAAGCTTATCTAATTTTGGAAAACAGTGATTTCTTCTGATAGACTAAAATTAGAGGAAATATGCAAATTTTACCTTTTACACTGTTTCCTTTTCTCCACATTTCTACTGTTCTCTAGACTCTGCCTGGCTTTAGGCACTCTCTCAACCCTTGAAGTGTTCTGCTGTTAATTTGCTTTAGACCTTGGGGTTAATGTTTTAGTCTTTGTATTTGTAATATGCAGAGAGTAGGCAGCCTAAGAGTATAGCCAAAGAAATCCTTAAGCAAATGCTATAGCTACACACTCTTTCATTTATTTGTCTTCAAAATTAAAATCATTCATTTAGACTATGGATATCGTTCAGTGATAATATGCTAACTGATGTGCAAAACTCTGAATTTTATTTCAAACAACCAGATAGATAGACTGATGATAGAAAGATAGATATTTGAATGACAGATAATAGATATGGGTTGATCAATATTTTATATATTGATATTTATATGATAGATAAATAGGTGGATAGAAATAGATACATAGACTGATGATAGAATGATAGATGATAGATTGATATGGCAATAGTATATAGATATATAAGAGAGTCACATAGATAAGAATAGACAGTAGTTTATATATAAATAGATGATAGATAGATATAGATAGATAGATAAGTAGTTAGATAATAAATATAGCCAGATTTTTCACACATAAAAATGAGTTTTGATAGAAATAACACCTTTGATGTGTGGGTTATGATGAAATAATTTTCTAGGATACTTCAGGGTCTTAAAGGTTATATGCCCTGGCATATATTTGGTGTATGACATAAAGAAGGTAAAAAAGTTTGACATCTCATATTTATATGGTGTGTATTTCCTTTGTCACCTGAGCCATTGGGTCAAATTGTTTCTGTTCAACGCTCTAAGAAAACATGGCAGTTGTTTAGGTGATGTTTGTCACATACAAGGTTAAAATCAGCAGAGACACAGCTTGAGCAAAGGGGAACATCTCCAGGCATTCATCTGCTTGCTCATTTTACTAAGATTTGGAATAAACCTTTGTTCTTGCTTCAGAAATGTATCCTTGCTTTACTTGGTCCTTTCCAAGCTGTTGGTTAATGGACTTGCTTTCAGGAAAAGTTTTGTTAACTTCATAAAACACAGAACATAGATGCATGCACATGTCTGAATATTTGTGTATATTTTACACAATAAAAGTCTAGGTATATAACATCGCTGTTTGGTGTGTGGGTCTGGTTCCTCAGCAAGGAACAGCTAGTGCTAACATAGGCATCTGCATTTCTGGGTGATAACATATCCTTAGCAACAGTCAGCCTTTATGGTGACTCAGCTTGTCACTTTTGTGCTCGAAGTGATGTAGGCTGCAAGGTATGCCATCAGATATCACTCAAGAAGCCCTGCTGTGGTTTTCTCCTTTCAGAATCAACTTACTAAGGAATTCACCTGGCCCAGGCCATGCCTGTTTTATCTAGTACTTGAGGGGATTGTCAACTCCCAGCTCTCAGAGAAACTCCACCCAGCCTACTCTAAATATCTGAGTCCTAGGGAACTGCCCTGGCTGCTTTTGCCTTTTACCTTTTCCTCCCACATTACCTCATCCTTTCCCAGAACTCTAATTACCATCGCTATGCTAATGACTACCAAATTTATACCATCAACCCACTTCTCTCCTCTGAGTTCCAAACTGGAACTTCCAACAGCCTAATTTACATCTACTTTGAATGTCTCACTGGTATCTCAAATTCAGCTCGTCAAAAATCAACCTCTTAATTTCTGCCTTCCTCTCCCCACAGCACATTTCCCCAACTTTTTCAATGCATTTGTTCAACACAGACTTTAAACCTGTCTTCTTCATATTTAAAAACCTCTTTGAAACCTTCAAAGAAGAAAAGAGCTGTAATCCGCTAGAAAACTAGTTTTAAAATAACAGGTAATTTCTTGGACAAAACCACAAAAGATGGAAAATTTAATTTATAGTAAGACAAGCATATTTAATATAATACTTGTCATAGCTAACAAAATCAAAATATTTTATGAATTAATATACAAGAAGTTAATATATACAATGTATATTCTCAGAAATATTTGTTACAGAAGCTTTCAGAATTAAAGAACTGAACCAAAAATCCTACCCTGTGTCTTCTAATGATATATATCTATATATTCATATACCTGTCTTTGAATATATGCATACACAATATATAATGATAAATATACACATACACATATGTGTGTGTACATGTCTGTTAAGTATGGCATGCTTTAGAATAATAAATGAGTAGAAACAACTTAAGAGCCTGGCAATAATAATGATTTAGCACCAAAAAAGAAAGAGACTAAAAATCAAAACCAAAATTGCTTCTTTTTTGTCTAGTAAGAAAATTGTTAAGATAAACACTAGAAATTTTTCAAGTTTAGATGAGAGGGTATTTAAAGATATTTGTGCTACAACAAAGAGAAGGGTGGGTATAAAGTCATAAGTATTTTTTGAGAAGCTTGTAAGTATAGTTCCCTCTAACTTTAGTAGATGTGGGTCTCATATAATTCAGGACTTGAACTCTCAGTTCTTCTGGCTTCACCTCCCAAGTGCTGTCGGGATTATAGATATGGACTTTCATGATTGGCTTAGACTTGTTTATTTATATAGATATATAAATAATATATATATATTTATATATAAATATATAAATTTTATATTACATATATAAATATATAAATTTATATATATAAATAAAAATGTAAATTGAAATCCCACTACTAACTCACAAGAATTGCAACGACAAAAATAGCAATTGTCACAGGTATGTGCTAGACATGGCATAGAACAGTTAACCAGATTCATCCTCTCCATCTAAGTGTTTCTGTTGCTATAACAAAACACCATGACAGAAAGGAACTTGAAGAGGAAAGAGTTCTTTTGTTTATACATCACAGTCCATCATCAAAGGCAGTCAGGGAAGGAACTCAATTGGGCAAGAACCTGCAGGGAGGAACTGAAGCAGAGACAATGGAGGAGAGTAGTGCTTTCTGGCTTTCTTCTACAATGTAGGACCACTTGCCCGGGAAAGTGGGTACTCACAGTGACCTAATCTCAACCAGGAAACTGCCCCCACAGACTGTTCCACATGCCAATCTGATGGGGCCATTTTCTCAATTATGATTTCTTGTCTGAAAAATGACTCTAGCTGTGTCAAGATGACATAAAACTAACCAGGAAAACTGACCCTTTGGCAATTTGCCAGACATGCTCATCACTATTCAACTAGAACCTTTTTAAAAATCATCTTTCCCTAAGATAGCAAGTTAAAATTAATATCACAATATAAAACGTTCCAACTTTTAAATGTCCCATGGTCTATAAATTTTTAGGCACTTTGTAAGTTCATTTTCTATAAAATATCTGAAGTGTCGCTATAAGTTCAAACTTTCTATGAACTGTCCAATGTGTCATGACTGTGTGTTCTTGTGAAATAAAACATAGGTTAAATGTTTAGCTAGTCCAAGAGAGAAGAATTGGGGCATGGTCACAATAAGATCAAAGCAAAATAAAAGTTCAACTGTGGAAAACTCTCAGGACCAAGCATCTGGGATGCACTCAGCATCTTCTGAACTCCATAGGGCCTGGACCACTCTTCCAGTTCTGCTCTTTGAACCACATGCAACTTGTCCACTAGACTCAGGTTGGATCTAATTCATACATGCTGCTGTCCTTGGTTGCTATCCAATTGTTCTGACATCTGCAAAATGCTAGAATATCAAGTGCAGCTGGCTTGTACCTTCACCAACACCATTCCCCACCCTGACACACACCTGCGCTCTCTTCTGGGACTCTGGTTCTGCCATGAAGTACAAAACCTCAAATTTTCTCCATGATCCCTTAAGTGCTGGGGCTTCTACTGCAATTGAAGATCCAAATTCACCTCTCCTAACCTCTCACAGTGTCAAGCATCAGCTACTCTACATGACTGCTTCAGGCTTTCAGAACCAGTACCACCGGCAAGACCCTTAGAGCCTCCCAAGTTTGGCTGCTAATAGAGCCATTGCCCTCTCTGGCCATAGGTTCTTTGTGTTGATTTTGTGGAAACATTTCCTAGTATATTTCACTTCAGTGATGTTCGTCTCTACTGATCAAAGCCACTTCCTCACCTCTAGCTACCCAGCATCAATTGCCCTGATAAAGTGAAACTTTGACTTTCTTTTATCTTAATTTAAAATATTGAAGAGCCCTAAGAGTCTTCAAGAGACTCTCAAACATCCCCCTGAAATATCACAAGTCCACTGTACTGTTCTCAAAATTTTTGTCTTCCAAGCTTATACAAAAAAAGCCAACCAATTTCTTAAGACACAATGCCTTTTCCAGCCCAAAGTTCAAATAACACCACAGTCTTTTCAAACGTACATTGTTAGGTATGTTAGGTATGTTACCGAAAATGCCATAATCCTGGTGCCAACTTCCACCTTAGGGTTTTTATTGCTGTGATTAAAAGAAATAATTTCCAAAAGACCTTGGGTAGGTGGGAAGGGTTTATTTTACCTTACAGCTTGAGGTTCACCATCTAGGGAAGTGAGGAACTCCAGGCAGGAACCTAGAGGCAGGAGCTCATAGAGACCTTGGAGGCATGCCTCTATTGGCTTACTCCTTATGGCTTGCTCATCCTGTTTTCTTAAACAAACCAGGACCATCTCCCCATATTGACCTGGACCTTCTCACATGAATCGTTCATCAAGAAAATGTCCCATACGTTGGCCTATAGACAAATCCAGTGAAAATGTCCTCTCAATTGTGTTTTCCCCTTCCCATTTCTAGCTTGTGTCAAGATGGCATAAAGTTAACTAGCACACTGTCTAAAATACAAGTGCTGGGGCTCTGAAGTCATATATGCATGAACAACAAACATGGATTCAGTAATGTGTGTAGTTATGTGTGTGTGCATGTTTCTGTTTTCACAGTAATAATCAAAGAAAGAATGGAAATCAGCTTGAGAGAGAGAGAGAGATGGGGCCACCCTTTAGGAATTGGACATTTAAAGGATTGAATGGGAAATGAACAAGGTGATATGAATATTTTAAATTAAAAATATAGTAAAAAAGAGAATTATGTTGCCTCTTTAGAAGTTAATCTCATATATTTTCGGTATGACTCAGGCACAGTATTTTACCAAATGCTATGAAAGCATATGCCTACAGAGACTTATGCATATACATTGAGTGACATTGTGAAAAACAGGCAAAATTAGAATCAGTTCAAATGCCCATTAACTGGTCAGTTTGAGCTGTGGGAAAACTACTTTGCCTCTGAAGGCTTTGGGGAGTTATCAAGGAAAACAATATTGTAATTAAAGATTCAGATTTCAAGGCCTTGTTCTGAATCCAAATGCTGGCCTGTATTGTGAAAAAAAAATGACCGTGAGTGTGTGTCCGTGCATATGTGTGTGTGTCTGTGCATATGTGTGTGTGTGTGTGTGTGTGTGTACACACATGTATTATTAGCAGTTTGATCATGTCTCTGGAGAATGAGGAATTCTCAATCTGTCTTTACTTCACCATCAAGAGTTTTACAAATTACGTATGAACAAAGGCCAGGAAATCCAAATATGCAGATTCAGTTCCCAGACCTGGCAGATTAGAGCCTATTTTTGGAAACAAGTCTTTCACATGTTGCTGGGGGTCAGGCCACATGTCCACTTTCTCCCCCTGAGTGACATTTGCTGTGGGAATCCTGATTCCCAGAGCTCCCATGATGGTGCAATATTACACATGGCTCTTTAACAGGAGTGTTATTGTGCAGGCTGGCTGTATGAGAAGAGTAGGTCTTTAAAGTCTGAGACTATCCTGAAGGCCAGGTGAGGAGACTTCTACTTACAATGGGTCTTTCAGAGAAGAGAGGGCTCAGAAGGAGGCAGGATAGGTGTTGCCACTCAATGGCATAGCAGAAAACCTGTGACTCAGCATCAGGGACCTCCTCTGGTCTCATCACTAGAAGGCTAAACTTCGTTTAATTGCCAGTAGCTGAAATAAATTTCTGCCAGTTTTAAACCAATATAGTTTAATGAGTTGAATTGGGTGCGAGCAGACTTTTCAGCTGAGTTCCAGAGGGTTGTGGAGAAACAAATTCAGAAACAGTAATAGGATCCATATTGTTTCATTTACATATCAATAATGGAAAAATACAACTAGCAACAAGTATAAATCTACAGAAATATATATATATATATATATATATATATATATATATATGTGTGTGTGTGTGTGTGTGTGTGTGTGCACATACATACATTTATCTGAAATACTAACAAAGACAAAACTCTACTGGCAGGGAATTTACGCATGGTACCCAAGGCTACCTAGTAAGGAGATACGGTGAATGAGGGGTAGAGGACAAAGCTGTATATATCCATAAGTACAAGTATATGTAATCAGATATGTACATATATACTAGCATGGAGTGTTCTCAGTGAAAAGAATCATTCTCATGTCAGGTTATGCTCTCCAGTTGGAGTAGATCTGTCTCTTTTGCAACAGTGTGTCACCATGCAGCCTAAACTAGACTCTTAGTCTTCCCTACAGCTCAGGCTGGCTTTGAACTCAAAACCCTCCTACTTTTGCCCCTCTAAAACTATGCTGTAAATTTTTTATAGCACTGTTGTTGGTAGTTAGCAAATTCATATTCATTAGATAAATACAAAAATTTTAGTGTAAGTAAATACATAAAACTAAAAAAGATGAAATTTAAAATATATATTAATTATATTCCTCAGAGAAATAAGAATTGAAGATAGTTTTGATCACCTTTTTATTTTGACTTTTGTCATTGATGAAAATCATAAGTCATTAGGACAGCAGCAAAGACATTTTTGTAGACTAGCTAAAGGCTAACTTTGCCAGGATGCTGTCCAATATGGGATGTGTGGTAGGTACCTTTTGAAGTGGTATACAGAGAAGGGGAGATTTTTAAAAGAAAGTTCACTCTTCTTAGATACATTGAAAAGAGACTCTGGGAAAACATTGAGAGTCAGATGTTTCTGGGGAGGACATTAAGTCTTCTTGATTGATGGTTTGCCACAAATAAATAGTGTACCAGACTGAGAATTTGTCTATAAACTAATTAGGTCAATTTACCTAAATTGCAGCCACAGAGTCTCAGCTATTTAAGAATCGAGTTAGTCCATGGGGGTCTCCGAGGATGGATTTCATCTTCCCTTGCAAGAGCTTGGTGCCCTGATTGTTTCTTGCATGATGACTCAGGGTCACACAGGGTCTTTCTGGGTGAGAAGCTTCCTAAGGCATGGTAACGGCAAATGGCATTAAGTTGCACCACAAGTGAACACTACTTTATCCCCCTCCACCCTACAAATGCACAAGGTGCTTGGCCTTGGGAAATTGTGTATTCCCAGAGTAGAGGTTAAATCATCACTTTCAAGCATAGCATTGAATGGGAGGATTAATAGATTTGTATAGAACTTTAGAGTTCAGTACAAATGTACCTGCCTATGTTGGTGCTAGATCACAGAGGCTACCCTGTATAGAAAGGATCAACCACATCTTCTGTCTTATTTGGGGTTTCTATTGCTGGAAAGAGATACAGTGACCCTAGCAACTCTTTAAGAAAAGCATTTAATTGGGCCTGGCTTACTGGTTCAGAGGTTTAGTCCATTATTATCAGGGTGACAGGCATGGTGGCACACAGACAGATATGGAACTAGAGATACAGCTAAGAGTTCTACATCAGGATACTCAAGCAGCTGGAATAGACAATGACACCAGTACTGGCTTGAGGATTTTAAACATTAAAGCTGACTTCCTCCATCCCCCAGCACTGACACACTTCCTCAACCAATGTCACACCTCCTCCAACAAGGCAACACCTCCTAATAGTGCCTCTCCCTATGGGCTTATGGGTTTATTTTCATTCAAACAATCACACTTGTATAATGTCTAGCACCTTTCCTAAGCTGCTAAACTCTTAGCATGGAACAACCGCAAGGTAAGCTGAGACAGTAGAATAAACTTCCTAAATTGAGATATTATATTCATTATTCTTTATATGAATATGTTAATTAATCCGATGAGCTCAGAAAACCCTCCCTGCAGAGTTCATATCTTTAAAGAATTCCTTTGTTTAGGGGTGTGGCCTTTGCATCTCCTTCCTTAGTTCCTCCTGCTGGGTGTGGCCAGAATAGTCCTGTTTAAAGTATTCCAAAGAGAGTCACTCCTATTAACTGCAGTACTGTGAAATTTCAGTGACTTATGGTGGGGAAGAAAGATGCACCCTCTGATGTTGTCTCTTGCTGATGGCATTCATGAGCATTTTACCTGTGTTTAGTCTGCTGGCTCAGTACAGACCTTACTTGTCTTTCAAAAAGTATGTTCTTTATGGAGGATCCATAAAATCTGGCTACTTAGGCTGGTTGAGTGCCGTGATGTGGATATGTTTTTCCAGAAATTCATGGACCCGGCCAGTATCCACTGGCAGTGGGCAAAAGAAAAAACCATGTAGAATAAAAGGTCATTTGGGTAGATCCTTATAGAGCTACATCTAAATGTGATGCAAGTGTTTAACAAGGACAGTAAAAGGACAGGAGCACTTGGAGCAAATGCACTGA
This sequence comes from Dicrostonyx torquatus, assembly GCA_028555095.1. Classification (NCBI taxonomy): domain Eukaryota; kingdom Metazoa; phylum Chordata; class Mammalia; order Rodentia; family Cricetidae; genus Dicrostonyx; species Dicrostonyx torquatus. The sequence goes on from JAQHUG010000011.1 coordinate 7,045,356, forward strand.
CCTGGTTGCTAAGCAGAACGCAATGCAGAGGATCTGAAGTGGAAAAGACCTAGTGAAGACATGGTCAAAGAAATAACCAGAAAAGACAAGGTCATCATTAGAAAACTCTCTATTGCAGAACATTGCTGCAGCCATGCTGGCTTGAATGACTTCTGCTTGATACACACCTTGTCAGCAAGGCATGACATTCAACTTTGGACCTAACGGAGGTTTATTTAAAAACACAGAATGATTCAAAAAGGCCTACATGCCTCAGTATTAGTAAGAAAAACCTCCTGAGGACTGCCTCCACTTGCACCCCTGATGCGTTCTCTGAGTCTGATGTAAACAGTCCAGGAGTAATAAGAGTAGAAGACTCCTCCTTAGTTTTGTTTGTTTATTTCCAACTGGGAAAACACAGAGTTCCAGAATTCCCTTTCTGTTGGACAGTTTACATAAGCACAAATTTGCTGGACTGGAAGAAGCTCTCTATGTTTCCAATTGGAAGTCTCATGAGGTTGTAGAAACGTATGCCCAAGAGAGATTAAGATCACCCAAAGATTAAAAAGAAGAAACACGCAGAGAACTGTAGATGAATGGCCTGGGAAGTCAGAGAAAGCAGAGCAGGGATCAAAACTCTTGTTGCAAAAGAAGACAGAGGCATGTAGGAAGGATTAAATCTATCATGACAGGAAGAAGCAGACAGCATGACCAGATTTCTGGGGCAGCCGTTCATAAGACGGCAAATATACAAAGAAAGGATATGGGGTATTAGCAATGTTGCTGCTCACTTGTGTTCTCTATTCAGACTTCCAATATAGTTCAGTATGACCAAGGCTCTTTAACCAATACAAGCACCAGGACAGTAGATTTGCAGATAGACATGTACTTTACAACGATTAGGATCAGTCTGGTAGACATGGAAGGGTATTCACATTACACTGATTATGATCAAGCCTGGAGACATGGGAAGGATATAAAGACATGGCTTCCTAGGCCCAGTAGAAATCTGAACAAAGACATGAATGGTGATGACCTAGAAACCAGAACAAAGACCAAGAATTTCTTCTTGATAAGAAATATTCTGGTTAAGAGACTAAGAAGGGCTGGTTCAGTTTGGGAGAAAATACTTTATGCTTGGACAAGTTTATTGAAAGAGCAAAACAGAAGAGTAACTTAAAAGATCTGCTTGCCGTTTTGTTTGCCTTCATGCTCCTATCCCTTTGGGCTTCTGCTATCTGAACATCTCCAGCTGATCACTCAAACAATTCTAAAAACATACTTCAGAAAAGTCTCTAGTATTCATAAGCTGAATATTATCTGTGGCAACCTACCCCATGTCATTTTGCATTTCGTTCTCTACTGGGAGTTGCTTTATAGCAGAATCTTAGTTTTTTGTTGCCTATTTGTGGTGGATGGATACAGACTAGATTCAATCACACTTGCTCTTCCAGTGGCCAGAATATCTGGGTTAAGGTCTTGTTTTATGTCATCATATTTTTATTTTCTTTCTTCTAAACACCGGTGCCCTCATCTCTAAACCGAGACAAATGATATCAGCACTGTCTGCTTCCTAGTGAGGTTATGAATATCAAATGCTTCAGAAAGGGCCTTAAATACTGCAAAATCCAACTATAGGCACAAGATGTGCTTAGATGCATTATAGAATATAATAAACATACAATAGGGGGCAAAAAGGTCATTTTAAAACTGTAATCAGTGACAGCAAGAATAAAATTTTTTATTAAACAAGAACTGCACATCTCCTTACCTACATTGTAGCTATACCTTGTATGTTGAAAACAAAGATATTTAAAGAATATTGTGCTATACTTTAGACATTTTAAAGTCTAGTTGAGAGAATGACATGCAAGCAGCTAATTAAAATACAAGGTCATCGTTGGCATTCCAGACATGATGAGCATGACATAATGCTGAAGATGCAGAAGAGTCTATTAACTTTGCCTGAGAGAAATGCTTCAGAACAAAGGCAATGACAGGTGTGTTTTGGATTATTCTTTCATCAGAGTTGGGATTTAGGATCGGAAGATAGGAATGAAGCTCTGGATTTAGACTGTAAGTCTGATTTCAGAAAGCAGATAATCATTCTTTGCATTCATATTTGTATAAAGAATATATGCCTAAGTTATGCAGAAGAAGTTCTAAACTAGCAATTGTCTACAATTACAGCCTTCTGAGTGGGTCAGAGTAAAAAATGCCATTGTAACAACATTTCATGCTTTCAGAAAATGACTGGCAGCCTGCATTACTGTATGGACCATAGAATATAGCATGTGGCATAAATGTTATGGAAACTATATGTATCATCTACTGAGCAAAAAAAAACTTTTGTTGAATTTAAAATTCTATAAAACACCCATCCAATCTAAGTGAATCTGATGAAGAATGGAATTAAGGGTGAGGTTTAAATCTTCCCAATTGATAGAGTAAAGAACCAACAGACCTCTCTGAATTTTTTACATCTAGTGTGGTTGTTGAAGTGTTTTGCTATTTCCTTCTTCTCCCACCCATAGAACAAATGAGAAAACATTGCTTTCTGATACATTATTTCTCAACTCAAATGCCAATATTTCCACTATATTATGGGAATTGCTAATGAAGAACAGTGATCTGAGCATTAATATTTGATGAAGAGCTTGAATTTCATCTTTCAGGCAATGAGGATATCAGCAGAAAAAAATGACACCTTTAATTTTTGAAAATGATGATTTTGATGGATTCAGGTCAATAGAATTAGAATGAAGTTATATATAGTTGACAAGAGAAAGGAAGAACAGTTTTATAGTAATTAGCAACATAGATATGAAATGGTCCAGGGTTGGAGCTGGGGGTAGACGTGGTTAAAAGAGTGAGTTTGAAACTATTGCTCTGAGAAATAGTTTTATGCTAGAATTAACAGAATGGAACAGGTCTCCTATAAAGAAGCAATATGTCAAACACATAAGGGTTCTACTTGTAGAGTTTACAGTTCAAACAAGTCATCTGGTAGGGTATAGAAGACCACTGGAAGGGAGAGAAGGGTACTGAAAGGTAGAGAAGACCATTGGAAGATAGAAAGGTTCATTAGGACAAGCTTACTTACCAGAAACTGTGCTATATCCAGGTAGGTATGACACTTACATTCTTGATTTTTCCATTTATGTTAAAGCAGTAGACATTCTTTCTCTACATTGAAGGTCATTTACCAAGGATTAGTTGGAGTGTGAGGATACTCAGATAGAGAGCCTTGAACTCCAATGAAGTCTGATGTTGAAAATATCATTACAGATTCAGATCTTTCATCAACATAAAGATTGTGTGTATGTGTGTGTGTGTGTTTAGTTTGGGGTTTCTGCATATTATCCCTTCTCCAATTTTATTTTCTTGGACATATTGTTTTTTTAAATGGAAACTATAAAAATATATACTATATATTCAATATAAAAATGAGTAAAAATGATAAGAATTTTGCTATCTATAATTAATTATTGAATGCTGGTACTATATAAAAATGTATTAGTTCAGACTTATCTCCCAGCATGGATGACAAATGAAGGTCTCAACAGCAGAATGGATTGGAAGCATTTTTCTTCTATGATATTTAGCAGCCTGAACTACAGTTATTTTTTCCCCTAGAGGACCACTGACTCTATACAACAACTTCTTAAAATTATACATATACAAATTTTGGTGAAGCAAATGTACAGGAGTAGTGAGTCAAGTTTTCAAATATTTGAAATTTTATTTGATAAGTCATTGTGCTGAGGTAGTCCAGACCTAGAAAAGGAAAAGCACAAGTTCTTTCTCACTTGTGGATTCTAGTTCTGATTTTCTTTTTTTCCCCTTTCTTATTGCTTAAAAAAATACCAGAAAGCCCACAACATTAGGAGATTGAGGGAACTTTAGTTCTGATTTTCTAATTTGAGTATATGGACTGAAGTGTCCCAGAAGAGTGCAAAGTAGAGAGGGATAATGAGAGAAGGAGAGGAGACATTCCTCTGGAGAGAGACAGTAGGACATGGAGACTAGAAATAGGATAATGAGGAAAATGAGGGAGGGGAGAAAGGGTAATACAGAGAGTGAAGATAAAATAACAATAAGGATATCACATGTGTGTCCACACATATGCAACACACACATACGTATGTTTTAAATGGAGTTATGCCATATAGGATAATTATGCTCCCCCCAAAAAAAAACCATGATATTATCTCAAAAAGCCCAAATTTCAGACATTGAAACCATCCCTTCAATTGTCAGAGTAATACAATAACCTCATCCACACACACACATATGTATATAAAATATATATATATACATACATACATACATACATACATACATACATATTAGTTATTAGAAATGGCCTTGGTTGCCTTCCAGAAGTTAAAGGTAAGATCATATGTATTCCTGAAGATAACACATAGTTCTGGCAAACGTCTTAAAGATATTGAGCTGAAACCTGTCTGAGGATGGGCTCTCGTTATTTCAGAAGGGTTAATGCAAGATGCCATGGGTAAAGAGCAATTGGTGGTCCTACCTTGCCATAAAGTTGACAAAACAAGAAAGGTACCAGGAAAATATCCAATATGGAGCAACAGTGGTACTTTTATCTTAATGAAGACCCAAGGCTGTCTAATTAAAATGAATGCTCCCTTGATAGGAAAGGATTTGTGTTTGATACTACAAACCTAGCCAGCTACCCATGGCTAGAGTGGTCATAGATTCTAGGGTAGACCTACTGTTGCTATTCTCCTAAACCAGTATATTTTCTAAATATGTTCTAAAATATTTTTATACCCAGAGGTAGTATATAAATCTCAGCTGTCATGTGATGGCTGCCTCTTTACATAAGATATGGCTCTTATTACAGAGATCCACCACTGATCAAAATAAGTGACTATGAAGTTTCTAACCCTATTGTTATATCTGCAAGGACACCTTCATACCCACGGCTCAGGGAAAGTTGCAGTAGAAGCAATGGGAAGAATGTAAAAGATGTGGGTCCAGGATACTTGCTGCTAGATAATTTCCTATAATCGTGACAAGGAAAATATTTCCATGAAATCTCAGCAGTACGTCTGTCTAGACAAGACATGACAACAGCAGTTGACATGCCAGTGTGGAGAGGGGACCTTACACATACTGCTAAGCCTGAATGAAGAGCTGAGAGTAGACAATGGCTGCTGAGAAAGGAAGAATCAGTCTCCTCAGGAATGAGCTCCCACGTAGATTGTCCTATCCCAAGAGATCAACCAGGATAGACACATGTACATAAATGCAACTCACTGGGTGGAATCAGTTCACACACACACACACACACACATTCATACACAAACACATTATATATATGTGTGTGTGTGTGTATATATATATATATATATAAAAATTCAGTAGAGAGTGTGAAAAGAGCATAAGAGTCATATGTATCAATAATAACTTTGAACGTAAGATTGGAAATGAGAGGTTCTAAGGATGAATGAGTGGGAGTGATGTAGATGCTCAAGTAAGAAGTGTACCAATATAAAATCAAAAGTATGTTTCAATTAAGATAAGACACCAGATGTGTTTTGACATGGCAACTAATTAAAAGCAAGCAGGGATGGTATGATGACATAGCAGGTCTTATTAGAAATAAAAGAAAAAGAAATAAAAAATAAAATGGGAGAAAGTAGAGGGAAAGACGAAATAGAAGAAAAGGAAAGAGGACAGAATGAAACGGCAGAGAAAATGTAGGAAACAGAGGAGAAGAGGAATAAGAGCAAAGAAGCAAGAAGGGAAGAACAAAATGGTGCTGTTACCACAGCTGTCCAAAGACATGAGCATCACAGAAGAACAAATTTTTCAATCCCACATTCTTTGGGAAGACATCTTTATTTCCCTGTTTGTACTTGCTGCTGTCAACTCCTCCCTGAGCTGAGGGGAGGGCAGGTGGAACCTGATAACATGTTACCTGTCAGCTATCTGTAATCAAATGTTACTCTAACATGGTACACAAAGCTAGAAAATTATGTGATAAAAATAAGAAAATTTGTATAAGGAGTAAAATTCTAGAGAAAAGAAAATTCCATTTTTTTTTTACAACATGAGTTAAAAGAATGAAAACATGTTCATAGGTCATTGGAATGTGAATTGGATCTTCCAGGGACCTCAACTTTTCTGCAAAAGGGGTAGAAACATTTTGCTGGTAGAGTGAGAGAGTGCTGGAAGAGTTGAACAATTGTTTGCAATCCACCTTGATCACCGAGAGGTTAAGGTGTGTGCGTGTACTGATTTCTATGTGTCATGGAGAAGTACAAAGATCACGCAGATCAGAAAGTTGAGCCCATCTGTCACTGGAACTTGACTTCCACAGATGCGGTTTAGATGAACTCATCTGCGGAGATGTAGTCCTTGCATAGTGCATTTCACATCCTAGTGGTCCACTTAACATTTGTATGATGTCAGCTGGTACAATACCAGGAATTAAATATGACGGCAGTTCGGTCTTCACTGTTTTTTCTTTTGATTAAATCTATAGAAAGTTTACCTTGCTTCAGCTTTAGTATAAAGGGGCAGTGGGAGTGTTTACCAAAGGAAACTGTTAGAAGTAATGAAGTCAATTCATTATTGCATATGCAAATTCAGTACAGATCTAAAATGTCTGCATTGATTTAAAAAGCATAAAATATTAAATAACCTCTGGTGCTCATAAAATTTTACCATATGTATGCATATATAATTGAAGTTGGGTGGAATAAAAAATGTTCAAATCACTGGGAACTCTGGCAGAAAAGCAAGAAAACAGGTGTGTTTTATTGATCAGTCCTACTAGTAACAAGCAACTCTGAAAATTGTGGCTCCCATCAAAAGAAACTGTGGATGAATCTAACCTCCACCATCTTCACGAAATTTGCAATTTTACTCTTGTAATATGTGCTTCCTCTGTCAGATCTTTTTTATTACCCACCCCTGAACTTGATCACAAAAAGAATAAATGATTCCATGTGCACATAGATGTCCTTATTTAATAAACAATTGTCAGAGGACAGGGGACAGGAAAAGGAAAGGAAAAAAATATCCCTTACCAACTACAGATGAAGCAAATTAGAAGTTCATCCTTCAGGTTTGTCTGTTGTTACTCTGCGTGTTTGTTGGTGAGTAAGTCAGACGTATTTGACCAAGGAGAATTTAATGTTTTATTATCCTTTCATCCCGTAAAGCATTCCAGGGTTTGTAACAACCTTTGACAGTGGAAATTCTGACCATTGATATTTTTCCCTTTTCTGGATTCTTAATTTCTCAGCTGCTCTGAAGACATCAAAGCTAAAAGGCTGATTAGATTACAACTGCCCCCCAGTGGAAAACTGGAAATCTTTTGTGTCTTTGCTCCACAGCCTGGGCTTTACTTCTATTCTATTTTGAGAGAGAAAAGGCAGTGAGCACTGAATTCTAATCTTGCTGATAGAGACATGTTAGTGAATGCAGCATTCCTGACCTGTCCACTCTGCTGTCTTGAAGTACACAGCTGTGTGGGAATAGCATATCTTTTGATTTTTAGCTCAGGAGTCAGGGATGCTTGACCCTTCTAGCAAAACAAGGTTAGGATGGGATACCTTGATCCTTGCAAGAAAAATATTATCTTCTCTAAGTGACAAGTTTTCTTCAGCTTGCCAAACATTGATTTTTATGAAAGTTACTATTTATGATAGAGGTGATAGAAAAACATTTTACGGTGACAAAATTTAGTACCCTGTCTTAAATATCTTATTCATGACATAGTGCAGTCATGATTCCTGTTATTCTTACGATGCACCAAGGAACTCTGGACTTCTTATGCACAGGGGGAAGATTCACTGGATAAACAGATGGTGGCTTAAGTGCTAGAGGAAGGTCTGATTGATGGGGATGCAAGTGTCATAAAGGATGTGCGATAAACCTTAACACAGGAAATAAATGCCGGGAGCTAGACTCCGGTTGATTAGATGCCTCTACCTCTGTTAGGCAGATTTTTATTAGTGTAACAAAATATCTTAGGTAAACATCTCTGGAAGATTGATATTGGCCCACAGTTGTGCAGATTTTAATTTGTGATTTCTTGGTTCTATTGCTCTTGGGCCAACTGCCAGACAATATATCATGGCTTGGGCACAAGTCCTTTACCTTACAGTGATTGGGAAGCAAAGAAATAAAATAGAGAAGACTGAGATCCCACAATAACTTTCTAACATATTCCCCAATGCCCTGGTAACTCTTAGTAGTAGGAGCAAAAATAATAGTTTATATTAATTTTCATTCTCTTTTGAAATATACATCCTCAAGAATAGTCATTTTTGAGTTTATGTTAAATTAATTATATTTATTTTCTAATCAGTTTCTCTTATGCTGGTAGACACCCTTTACATATAAAAATTGATAAATTAAACCTGAAATAAGAAAAAGTATGAAATCCTGTTTTGATGTGGGGATATCTGGCGTCCAGACACAAATTTCTCCTGTGATCTTGAATGGTTTATTCAATAAAACATAGTCTTTTCTTTTTGCCTCTTTTGACAGTGTCTAAATATTGCATAAAGAGTTTAGTTCTCATCCCATTTCTCCATATGATATGTTGCATTTTATAGTGACTCCAAGCACTCTGATCACTATGATGGTGAGCACTGGTGTGTCGGAGTGGTGATGAACACCATGATGGATGTACACATCTTCCCATAAGCAATGACTGTAAGTCTGATTTCCAAGTTTCAATGTTGTTCAGTGTAGTCCTTGTTCCTTAAGCGTAAACATTCTAGCAGGTGTGCATCGATCCGCTCATGTATGACTGTAGTCTTTCCAGGAAGCATTTCCACTAGGAGAAGTTTTTCTCTTTTAACCCAAGAATGGGTTAAATCTAGGAATGAGAAAAAACAAGAGCAAATAGTAACATTGCCGAAACTACCTTCCAAGTTGGTAGGCGTTCTAGCATGTCTTTTTTAGGAGGGACTGATAATACGAAGCTTTGCTTTTTCCCTCACACATGTCTGAACAACACAGACGCATAGAAAAAATGGCTTGCAAAAGAACAAGAGAACCAAAGTATTAACATAAAGTAGAATGGGCAGACATTTATTTTTCTTTATATTTTCCACATACCTTCAACATATCACTTATACAAGTAGTAAAGACATATGTCACACTGGAGCCAAATGCATAGAAAACCCAAGTCTATTCCTAGCTAAACTTTCCCATAAGTTAGCAGTCTTAACCAGCTGCTCAGTGTCTCTTCACACCCTGAACCACGCTCATCACCAGTTTTCAGTTTGGAAAGACAATTTTCCTAATGTTCAGGACTTGTGGGAAAGTCTCTCAATTAACTGTGTGTAGAGCGGTATTTATGTCTCTGTGTGTTTACACTAATGCGTATATTTGTGAGTGTACATAACTGTTATAAAAAGAAATTAAAAATAAAATCTTGTGACTAGAAATCAAAGTTTAATTTTATTTGCTGCGATTAAGAGATGTTTATGCCTTAGGGAATATAAAATTGGTCTCTTTATTTGGCAATTGTAATCTTGTTGTTCAGTGTTATGGTATTTGTCCAATTCAGTTTTTTTCTGTGCAAGTATTTTTAGAATTAGAAATTTATACTAATATATTTGCAATTTACTGTTGGTTTCACAGCTTTCTTAAAATTGATTTTATTGAGCGATATATTTTTCTCCACTCCTCTTCCTTTCTCTCCTCCCCTCTCCTACTCTCTCCCATGGTCTCCATACTTCTAGTTTATTCAGGAGATATTGTCTTTTTCTAGTTCCCATGTAGATTAGATCTATGTATGTCTCTCTTAAAGTCCTCATTGTTGTCTAGGATCTCTGAGATTGTCAATTGTAGTCTGTTTTTTTTCTTTGCTTTATATCTAAAATCCACTTATGAGTGAGTACATATTATATTTGTCTCTCTGGATCTGGATTATCTCACTTGAAGAAGGACGCTTAAAAGAAATCCCACACTAGCTCAGAATTGAGTATAATAGAGGTTTATTTATTTAGGAGTAGACTCACAGATCACAATCCTCTGCTGTAACAGGTAATAGCAACTGAATCCCACAGCCTAAAAGGAGGCCAGATGTGTGCTTTACCTGGACACAAATAGTGTAAAAGACCACACCTAAGTGGGCGGATAACTGGCAGTAGGAATTCCTACAGCACTTACTCAATATGATGTTTTTCCAGATCCATCCATTTATCCACAAATTTCAAGATGCATTTATTTTTTTCTGCTCTGTAGTACTCTATTGTGTAAATGTACCACAATTTCCTTATCCATTCTTTGTTTGAGGGGCACTTAGTTTGTTTCCAGGTTCTGGCTAAGACAAATAATGCTACGATGAATAGTTGGGTACATGTCCTGGTGGTATGAGTGAGCATCCTTTGGGTATATACTCAAAAGTGGCAGTGCTAGGTCTTGAGGTAGGTAATTTTCTAATTTTCTGAGAAACCGACATACTGATATCCAAAGGGGATATAGCAACTTGCACTCCCACCAGCAATGCAGGAGTGTTCCCTTTACCCCACATTCTCTCCAGCATAAGTTGTCATCATTGGTTTTGATCTTGGCCATTCTTACAGATATAAGATGGAATTTCAGAGTTGTTTTGATTTGCATTTCTCTGATGACTAAGGATATTGAGCATTTCTTTAAGTGTCTTTCAGGCATTTTAGATTCATCTGTTAAAAGTTCTCTGTTTAGGTCTGTAACTCATTTTTTTACTGAATTATTTGTTCTTTTGATGACCAATTTCTTGAATTTTTGTATATTTTGGAGATCAGTCCTCTGTTCAATGTGGGATTGGTGAAGATCTTTTCCCGTTCTGTATGCTGCCATTTTGCCTTTGCCTTACACTTGTGTCCTTTGCTTTACAGAAGCTTCTCAGTATCAGGAGGTCCCATTTATTAATTATTTCTCAGTGTCTGTGCTACTGGGGTTATATTTAGGAAATGGTCTTCTTGCCAATGCATTCAAGTTTACTCTCACTTTCTCTTCTATGAGGTTCAGTGTGGTTAGCTTTATGTAGATCCATTTGAACTTGAATTTTGTGTATGGTGATATATATGGATCTATTTTCATTCTTCTACATGTTGATATCCAGTTATGCCAGTACCATTGATTGCATATGCTTCCTTTTTTCCATTGTATTTCCATTTGCTTCTTTGTCAAAATTCAAGTGATTGTAGGTGTGTGGATTGATATCCAGGTATTCCATTTGATTCCATGCATCCTCTTGTCTGTTTTTATGTCAATACCAGACTGTCTTCAGTAGAGTTTGCAGTTAATGACTGTGATGCCTCCAGAAATTCCTTTATTGTACAGGATTGTTTTGGCTAGCCCATATTTTTTTTTTGCTTTTACATTTGAAGTTGAGTATTGTTCTCTTGAGGTCTGTGAAGAATTTTGCTGGGAATTGCATTGTATCTGTAGATTGCTTTTGGTAAGATTGCCATTTTTACTATCTTAACTCTACCTACCCAAGAGCATGGAAGATCTTTCCATTTTCTGGTGTCTTCTTCAATTTTTTCTTCAAATATTCAAAGTTCTTGTCATACAGGTTTTCCACTTGTTTGGTTAGAGTTACTCCAACATATTTTATCCTATTTGTGGCTATTGTGAAGGATGATGCTTCTCTGATTTTTTTCTCAGTCTATTTATCATCTGTAAAGGAGGACTACCGATTTTTTTAGTTAATCTTGTACCCTGATGCATTACTGAAGGTGTTTATAAGTTGTTGAAGTTTCTTGGAATTTTGGGGGTCACTTATGTAAACTATCATATCATCAGCAAATAGTGAGAGTTTGACTTCTTGCTTTTGATTTGTATCCCTTGACCTCCTTTTGGTGTTTTATTGCTCTAGCTAGGACCTCAAGAACTATATTGAATAGATATAGAGAGAGTGGATAACCTTGTCTTGTTCTTATTTCAGTGAGATTG
>JAQHUG010000011.1:7060802-7076027 GCA_028555095.1 Dicrostonyx torquatus
TACTGAGTATGTTTTTACCTTGTGTACCCATCTTTTCCTTTTATTGGTTAAGTTTGGGGCTGTGTCTCTGGTGATTAGTATTTCAGTTGCCAGTGAATCAAGGCTCAGCTGGTTGCTTCTTGTGTTGGAGTCAGGGCCATGTTTCCCATCATCTTGGAGGTCACTCAGTGTTACTGGAGATCACTCACCGCTCCCAGGGTCACTCTGCAATCCCGGAGATCATTCAGGTCTGCTCCCACAGAGGTTGCTTGTTTGGACCTGCTCTGGTGGATGTAGCTGGCTCAGGGCTGCTATGGCAGAGGTTGCTGTCTCAGACCTGTTCTGGCAGAGTTCACTGGTTCATGACTGCTCCAGTGGTGGTCACTGGCTTGGGTCTGTTTTCGCAGCAGTCCTTAACTTGGGCCTTGGCCACGGGGTTCTATGACTTGGGCCTGCTCCCTCAGTGGTCACTCCCCTGTGCCTGTTCCTGTGGAGTTTGCTGTCTCAGGCCTACTCCTGCAGAGGTTGTGGGCTTATGTTTTTTCCCATCAATGTTCCTGGCTAGGGCCTGCTCCCTTGGCAGTTGCTCTCTTGTACTTGCTCCTGTGGAGGTTTCTTACAAGGGCTGGTTGCAAAGATTTAATGGATAGTTTGCTTCCAATTGATACAATAATTTTAACTCTTCCAATCTGGGCTTCCACAATGCCCCAGAATCATTCAGGATATCCTTACTTGCTATTTAACAATTCAGTGGAAATGGATTGTCTAAAAATTGTTTTTTTATTATAAGACATGGCTATGAACAAGAAAGAATATCAAAAGGATACAAAGTCAGAGCCAGTAACATTTTAACTGATCCCAGGAAGAGTGACACATGAGTATAACCTCAGGATTCTACAGACTTAAGAGGAAGAATACTTCTCAGTGATAATCTTTTGACTAGTATTTCAGGATTAAGTTTCAACCTTTCCTGTTGAGCAGGTCAAAAATCTAAACAGAAGGTACTTGGTTTCACCCCTAATTTTTGTGTGATTCTGCTCCAGTGGTATGGGAGATCCATACCACTGTCTATGTGTTGTTTTCATTGGTTAATGAATAAACTGCTTTGGGCCTTTTGATATGGTAGAACTTAGGAAGATAGAAAAGACAAAACTGAATGCTGGGAGAAAAAAGTGCAGAGTCGGAGAGACACCATGATCCATTGAAAACAGACACTGGGAATTTTACCCAGTAAGCCACTGACACGTGGTGATACACAGATTAATAAAAAATGGGTTAAATTAAGATGTAAGAATTAGCCAATAAAAAACTAGACCTAATGAGCCAAGCAGTGTTTTAATTAATACAGTTTCTGTGTGGTTATTTTGGGGCTAAGCTTGCAAGGAGGCCGGGACAAACAAGTAGGCCCTCCTCCTACACTCCAGTGGGCATATTTTTCCCTGGAAGATTAGTAAATATACATAAATACACATACATATATACGTACACTACAATCTAGAGGGTCTTGGGTCTCCATAATGTTTTTTCTTACATGTTACATCTTTTAGTTTGTTTTGTCCATCCTCCTGCTTCCTCCTCACTCATCACATAATCCTCCCACTCCCACCACCATTTAAACCACAGACTACCTTACCCACCTTCTTCTCTCACAAAACCTGTGTTCTACTATTACCCTAATTAGATTACTTAATTGGGTTAAAATTCATTTCTATGTGGCTTTTTTATATGTCCTTCATATGGGTCTTCAAATGGATTAAGTTCTTCAAAACTCTTCATTTCTTCCATCCCAATCCCACTTTTTGCTTAAACTTTTCTGACCCTTGTGTATCCTCTATACATTTGTTTTACCTATATCGAAAATATAAAATAAAAATGAAAGGATAGGAGAATCGTACTTTAGTACTGAGTTGGAATTGGAGACAACTATAAAATATTGTTGATGCTCTTTTTAAAAGAGCAGCTGAATAAGACAAAATAAATTGATGGTATTGCCATTTGCTTTACTTTTCACAGCCCTCAAAGTCCAAAGATGAACATAAAATAAACATGAGTAGGTGATTCATGTTTTCTCTGAACTCAGGTATCCCTATTCCACTCACAAGGCAAAGCTGAGACATCTTATCAACCCATAATTATTGCTTTACATAGTCTACAACCAGTAAGCACACAACAAATGTTTAAGGTATATCTCAAAATACGATGGATATCCATTTTGTGCTTATGATTTTTATCAAGAGAAGAATTTTTGGTCCTATCAGATTTAACCCCTACATAGACCTAATCATTAATAATCTTACTGTATTGGCTGTGTTAAAAAGTTTAAATCAGCTCTTATTTACTCCACATGCTTATCATTTAGAGAAATATCCTTAGATTCCCTTGAGAATGTATTCACTGGAAATGGGACTTTATAAAAAGCACAGGACTTTGAGGCAAACAATTGGTATTGTGAATCTGGTCTGGGTGAATGTTTGTACTATGTAAGCCATTTCCAGGCATTCTCTTTTAAACAATGTAGTTCACATCAACACTGCACTCCACGAGGTTTCTATTTTTGCTTTTCTTGAACAGTACCAGAGGAAGAGATTAAAATGGGACCTTTAGGGAGAATTTTCTGGGTGACATGGAACTCAAGGAAATCTAATCATGGAATGATTTCAATACACTTTAAATTCTTGTTACCCAGCTCAACTCTATAAACAGTCAGTGTATGCTGAACACCCAGAGGCTGAAATGTTGATAGCCCATTTCTATTACATTTAAAGAAATTTAGCAGAGCCTATGTACAAGACGTGTAAAAGAACTACCCATGCTTTACCAGAGTTTGGCTTAAAACACAAGACAGAAAAAAAAAACAGAATATAAAACAAGTTAGAGTATATGTGTCCTTCTATTTCGCTGATGTTTTCAAACGGAGATATATCTAAAAGAAAAGGTTGTACAATTATTTTGAAAGAGAATATGTTTCGAAATAGCAAACAACTCAGTAGAAACTTAGAAGTGTTTGCTGCTCTTTAAACTTAAGAATATATACACTTAAAATATTTGCATTCTCAACAAACTGCTGTTTAGGGACAATCTCAAATAATTATTTAGATATCAAAGAAATATCAGAAAGAGAGCAAGATTTTATTTAGGAACTTTTTCAGTGGGGCAATAGGAGATCTCAGGTGAGAGCTAGCCTCGATGCTAACTAAATACAAAAAAAGAGAAAGCAAGTATTCCAGGTAAAGTAAGTGCAGACTTGCTATTTAAAGGGACCTAAGAGGATTCCATCAGAAGATAGCTTGAAGAAACACAGTAAGCAAAGAATTCTTCCTAAACCAGCATAAGTAGATTCATGTCAAAATGGAGAGATTTGGTTCCAACAAGGGCAGATACTAAATAATGTGGCCTGAAGGCTAGGACATGCTCCCACAGAATAAGCTCAAGGAAACTATTTTTATTAGAATTCACAGGAAGATCCAGTGTTATCTAAAAGCACAGTGATTTGTTATAGGAAAATCTTTCAAATTGCTTCATTGGAGGGAGTAAAAAGAAGAGGGGCAAATGATATAATTATATTTAGAGTATAAAATTAAAAACATTCATGCATTTTTACCTACTTAGAAATAATATTACAAAGCTTGCCTTTTGCTGTTGTTCCCTGTGATACAAGATTTCAAAGGATAATTTCTAATTTTTTCCTTAAGTCAGAATAAATTATTTTAGTAAGAAATGTAATAAATTCTGTTATTGGTGAATCATTTAGCAATGAAAAGCTACAGGTCTGATTTAAGGACCACACTAATAGCAGAAGCAGAAAAAGATGCAAAAAGAAAATAAAATCTGGTATAAGTATGTTCTAAAGAATTAATTTCAGACATTCCTTTCTCCCTTGCTTCTTACAACAATGACATTTGGGAAACTTTTGCATGAAGTAGACTCAGGCAGCCAATGGAATGCAGAAATAATAGAGACAGAAAATTCAAGTCTAAATTGTTTCAGAGTGTGAACTGTACTGTCGTACATATGGGAACTGAAATTTTACACATGCAATTAGGAAAGACTGTCTGTTTTAGGACGGGGAATGGAAACATGCATACTGCTGCTGCAGAGAATGTGAATTGGTTTCCTGCATCCACACCAGGAGGTCCACAATAGTCTATAACGTCAGTTCCTGGGGATCTGATGCTTGTTTTAGATACCACTAGTACCAAATATAAGGACCAAATATAATATATACACATTTCTTTCCTTTCAACTTTTATTTGTTCCTAGTGAGAACAAATGTAATTGTAATCATTGAGAAATACCCAGCCCTCTTTCCTCAGAATGTATTTTCTAAAATACTGCTTCTTTGTGTCTACTTAATTTTTATTTAGGAATAAAGTAAAACTTTAAATAAATGTAGTCAAGTATATTAAGTACACATTTACGGTGTGAACCTTTTTACACCTAATAAAGCTATAAAAATAAAACAGCTCTCCAAATTAATAGTGATCAAAGTATAAAACCATAACATTAAATAAATTATTCTTCCTTTTATAAACTAGAATTATTACTACTTTTCTATGGTACTTAGAATTGAAGTGAGGGTCATGTATTTGCTAACCAAGTATTCTAATATGGAACTAAAATCTCAAGCCTGAATTTAAACTTTATTTTGAGACATAACTGCAATAAATTTCCCAAGCTGCCCTTGTATGCACAATATATCTCAGGGAAACTTTGAACTTGCAATCCCTCTGCCTCAGCCTGTTGAGTAGCTGGCATTATAGTGCATGCCACCAATCTCATCAGTCACCTCTGTGCCCAGCACTAGCAATGCCCCACAGAAAGAACTCACTGCAGGAAAACTTTAGTAAAAAGTATCAGAGGGTGGAAGTCAATGATGTTGGGAAAGTGTGCACAGTGGGACAGCCTAGGTCATGACTGCAAAAGCATTTGGTGAAGTCTATTCATGTCATCATTGTGCGAAAGGAACCACCCCAACATTACTGGAACTGAGATCCAGCTATTACCTCTGAAGGCCTGTCCGTAAAGAATTACTTCTGTCAGCCAGTATTTCACCTCTAAGAGTCTACAAAACAGTGCCACAAACTGACAACAAATGTTCAACAATGAATCTAGGGAGGGCATTTTGAATTCAAGCCTTAAAACTAGATAACTTTTAAATCTAATTATTATTTCATGGTCCTATAAATAAATGTGTGCACTGGAATAGAACTCTAAAAAAATTAAACTTGCTATTTGAAAGAAAATTATTTCTTTGGTCAGATTAAAATATACAAAATAAAACACTTGTGATAATCTCAATTTTAGTTTGATAAATATATTAAGACAACAAGTACTGCTCTACCTACTTGTCTCCATCGCAGGTTTAGAAGTTAACAATTGGCTGAAATTGTCTCTCCAGGCATCTACTGACTCTCAGAATCCACTCCAGCCTTTAGCAGTCTTTCTTGTCTTTAGCAACTGGCAGGACCTGACACGGATGGCTAAGCATTGCCTCTTTCTTGAAATATTTTTGCCTTAGCTTTCAGTTTATCATCTTGTTTTTGTTGTTGTTTTTCCACCCTTTTACCTATTAGTCATCTCTATTTTCCCTTTCTGACTTATTTCTCTGACCTCTAAAGTTTTAGATCCAGTACTAACCCCTCCTAAATCTACCCATTTTCTACATTTCAATCTCTTTCTTCCCTATTTTTGCCTAAAAAGACAGCTTCATGTTCTAAGATTTCATATATTTATTTCCAAACCAGACACATATATTGAATAACCTTAATAACGACCTTTGCCATCACCAATAGGTACTGTGTTCCTGATATATTACACATATGTAATGTTATAAAAATAAACATGAACATTTTACAGCTTTGTTGACCTCTTTTTTGCCTCCCTCAATCTCTTCTCTTTTTAATGAATTTTTCTTATTGCATAAATGGACATATCTATTAACTTTTTAGGATTCAGAGAGGGGTACCATCGCTACTAATTCAATGCATCTTCTACTGCCCCAAATCCACTCTTCGTTATCCACCCTTCAAACATGTTCAGACTCACACCATGCACCTGTACCATTCTCATGAGTCATTACCATCTCCATAATGACAACAAGAAACTCACTTCTGATTTTGCTGTCACTGTGGCCTTTGCCTCATTGCCTCTCTTCCTATCCCTTTAGTATTTTTAATTTTTTTATAAGTAGTGATTTTCCCCAAAATATCCTACACTATTTTAATCCTCTGTCTTAAGTCATACAGATGCTCCTGTATCAATCTACTATGGTCCCATTCTTTCTCTGTCCTACTATGGTCACTATTCTTCTGCCCCAGAACAAACACATTCTTGATTGCCTAATTCAGGCAGCAGCCTACAGCCTCAGACGTGCTACTTGTCACTTGTCAGATAATGCCAAGGCTTGTTCTCTTGTTTACATTGCTTAATAGTTGCTTTCAAAAGTCCTTCTTCCATTCCCCCTCTATTCTAAAATGCATCCCTGAATATCCTTGCCTCTCCGATGCTCTGCTTGAATTTTTATTTATTTATTATTTGATCTAATTTTGGAATTTGTCTTTTCTCAATGAACCGAATGTTCTAGAAACACTAATTTTATATGATTAGTCTGCATTCCACACTAGTACTTCTCAGAATGACTGGCCATTCTTATCACTAAATAGTATGCAATAAAACAAATGGAAATAATCTGTATACAATATTAGACGAGGAGCTAATTGATGCTTCTAAATTAGTGACATCCATATATACTCTCCCAAATATATTTCTTGGACCTATAAGGATATGTTTGAAAACTTTTAGGGAATAGAGACACCACTAAGGTTAATTAAATGGATTATATTGGTACTAAATATGCTGAGTTCAACTTCTGCTTATGACATGAGCTCTGTAGCATTTGTTTGCTTAAACTTTCTAAGACTTGACCTCATCTGCAAGGGCTAAGAAACTTTCTTATGATTACTGTAAGTCTGTATTCATCACCTAAATGGCTTGTAATGTCATTCCTGGTATTAATGGTATATTATTATAAAGCCCTCCAAATGGGAACCATATACTCCCAGTGCAAAGAAGCAATGATGGCCTATGTAGAACTTAATCCTGTTGATTCTTGAGTAATTTCCACTGAGTCTGAATAATGGCATTCCATGAATCATGTGACTCCTTACCCTCCATCACCTAACAGAAGGTAATACATTGATCCTAATTTTGTTCCTCTTTAAAGACTGGAATGAAACAAGGCTTTAGAAATAAAGGATTATTTCAGTTTGCTAACTGCATATTCATTAGTATATTTACCTTCCAAATGAATGGTTTGGAAAATAGGATAACCCTCCAATGCATCCACATGAGCCTAGATTCTCAGCTGATATTCATGTTTACAAATCACTGGGAAACTATAGGGCAATAAACTATTGGACAATATTTGATAATTTTCTGTTTATAGGTGACATTGTACCAGTAAATCACGTGGCTCCTGGATTTATTGAGCATTCCTCCTTATTTCTTTATGCTTCAAAATATTAAACTTCAATTTATTAATTTTCTTAATCACAGATATCTGGAAATGGTACAGAATTTATCTAGTTTATGTATTAGACACCAGTGCAGTATGTGACAGAAATATATTTTCTTGTAAACCACTTTTTGTAAATAACATTAGTAGTGTAATATGATAAAAATGCACAATAGACTTTGATGTTGACTTGGGCATTTCCTGAGTATATATGGATCCTGAGAGATTATTCCACTAAAACCACAAGAGACAACTTCTCTATGCTGGCTTTAAACATTTGCTAATATAATCATATATATGGCAAAGAATTTTTTGTAGTAAAAATTAATAACTAAATTTTTAATTTTTTGTTTTTTGTTGTTTGGGGTTCTTTTGTTTGTTTGTTTTGTTGTTTTGTTTTCAGGACAGTATTTCTCTGTGTAGCCCTGTCTGTCCTAAAACTTGCTCAGTAGACCAGGCTGGCTTCAAACTTACAGAGACTTGCCTGCCTCTAGCTCCTGACTACTGAGATTAAAAGCATATGCTATCACAGGTTGCTAAGTAAACAGACTCTTAAATCTCAACTTTCTGTGGCTTCAAAAGCAGTGAGTGGCTAACTTAGTACATTAAGTCCTTTAACTCAGTTCAAAGCAAGGTGGTATTTATGGAATTATGTCTACCTGTCCTATATCACCACTGGGTAATATTTTTGTGCCAGAGTTTCTAAATCATTGTTCTTATTTACTGACTCCAAACAAGCTTTGTATCATTTCAGTTGCTCTTCAAATCTATTTTTAGACATGGATTTGTTCTATCACATCAGATCTCCTATAAGCTACTCACTGAATACTTATGTGGATGGCATTGTGTTAGGCAGAACAGAACTGGGAAGATAAATGATCAGGTCTGAGTGTGTCCATTGTCTGTTCATCCTTATAAAATGTATGAAGTGTCGTGAAATTTATATGTAGCATAAAACATACGTGAGGTAGTCTAAACAGGAAGATCACAAAACTGGTACAAAAGTAGAGAGCTAAAACATGCACGACACTATTACAATTTTGAATGATTACTTTTTTCTTGATATTAGAAATAAGTTGTGAGAAAATTTCAGAGCAGACAAATGACAGGTCATATAATGAAGGCCAAACTGGATGACCTCATCCATATGTTTGTGGGAGAAGGGCTGCAACCATGAGCCCTCAGTGAAGGAGAGAATATTATTCAACAAGTCATACCATAATATGAAATATACTTAAAGACGGTATCTCCAAGCCAGATTTATTTATGGAATCTCTATCATGAACACCTCTGGTGCAATGGGCATGACAGAGGCAAAGATAGAATGAAATGCCTCTGATTCCAGCAAGAATACTCATGGCCCTCTATTCAGTCATTTTCCTAGAAACATCAGAGCCAAGACAGACCCACTAGATAGGGATTTATCCCACAGCCCCTCCAAAAGAATATCATCAGGGATCCTGGGCATCCTCCTTATTCTCATTTTTTAAAACAAAAACACATAAACATCCTAATTAATTCTCTTAATACATCCTTATGTAGATACAACAGCTGACATTTCAGTCAGATATCGCCTAAGTGTTAATGTAGCTCACTCATAAATTCCACTTGAAAATGAAACATTCAAAAATTTGACATCCCACTTCCCAAAGGCCACTGACCAGTGATTTGATTGATGAATGACAAAATAGCATGGATATGAATGTAATGAAAAGCAACACAAAACCAAAACACAATATTGAGAATTATTGCTAAATGAAGTCGTATACAATTTTGACGTTTTTATCATAATAAACTTTATTATTATTTCTAAGATAAAATTCTGGTAACTTGTTCATTCCCATATATGTATACATGCATATATACATGTACATATAGATAGCATTCTATATACATAGACATTTTTATTTTTCACCTTTGATAAATAATTATCAAAGTTTTCTTTTGTTGGGGATAAACACAGAACAACATGAAAGGCACCATTTTTTAAAGAAGATTTTCTTACCATAAACCCTCATGTCTCAGATTTGCTGACGTTTTAATTCCTTTTAATTTTAGACATGGAGTTTTGTCTTTGGGGCAGAGTGCTCTGACGGAGACCAATTTCTCTTTGCCTAATTAGAATTCAGGGTGTGCTGAGAGATTCTGAAAGTATTTAAATGGTTTGCCAAAATCTGTCCTTTCGTGGCAATAACTCAAATTCTTCAATTAAACTTAACTCAGTGAAAATATTTCCTTTAGGTCTTCTGGTTAAAGTAATCAAGAAAGACAAATCATGACAAATGACGGCACACATCTGTGATATCAAGTGAAAAACTTTGTGTTTGTCATCCGTAATGGATGTAAGAAAATGACCTAAAGAAAGAAACTGTCAAGTACATGTTCATTGGAACCACTTTCAAAGGATCAACCAAAAAATTATAAAAGATAACAATGTCTTAGTCTTCTGCTCCTTAAAAGTAACTTAGAATGAAAGAAACACCAATATCGATATGCTGAAGGTCCTGATGGAAGCTACTGTGTCTAAGGCTTTGTTTTTGTTGCTGTTGGTGGTGGTGTTACCTTCTATTCTTGTCTATTTTTTTCTTGGATCTCAACAAAGGTAACTTTTGAGAAGTGCCTTGTCCTTAAAGATTAGGATGATGTCTGTAGTTAATGGGATGGAGTACACAGCTCTGTGGTTTGGTTTTATAATACAGTTCACTATTCTTACTTCAACCCTGCTACTCATTTAGTAAACAAACGGTCAAGGTTACAGAACATTTAGGACCATCAAAGATGGCTTGTTGTAACCCCAAACAACTGAAATAGAAAATAGCTGATGGCATAGCAAATCAAAACATCTGATTTGGGTACTAAGTCACTAATTTACACCTCTGAAGAAATAACCAGTTTCCGGTTGGTTTATCTGTTGGCACACTATTTATTCGGGCTTCCATCCCCTACACAAAATGCTGTAGAAATCAAGACTAGAAGGCAAAGTCTATTTTTTAAAAAGTCATTAAAGGCTGCTAAGCAAAATTAGTTGCAATGTCCTAAGCATTCTTGAGTGTCCTTTAGGTTCTTGAGTGGCTAAGAGACAAAGTTGGAAACATACAATTTGAAAGTAGAAGCTACACATTAAAATATGGAACCATAAATAGTTATAATGGAGCCTAATGCTGAGCAGTGTGTCAGGGCCTTCCTCAATTGTTTCATCCTTCAATTATCCCTCTTAAAAAAATACCTTTTAAACTCATATAACAGCTGAGAAATCTAGAATCCAGATACGTTAAATGGTTTTCATGGGACCACAATTATATACAAGGACAATGTGATTCATTATTGAAAACACAATAAAATGAAGAGCAAAACATTAAATTAGCAAGTTCAGAAGTGATGAAAGCAGTCTCATGGGTTCAGCCTCCTGTGGGGGTAGAAAGGCAGAGAATGGAGAAGGGAAGAACTGGGGAGAGCTTGGGGTGGGGAAGGGTGGAGATGGAGGAAGGGTGGATATTGAAGAAGGGAATAAGATATCTACATTAAGGGAGTCATTTTAGGTTTGGCAAGAGACTTGTCTCTAGAGCAGATCCCAGGTATCCACAGGGATTTCCCCAGCTAGGCACTTGGGCAGCAGTGGAGAGGGTGCCTGAACTGACCTTGTCCCATAGTTACATTGATGAATATCTTGATCATTGCCATAGAAATTTCGCCTGATGGATGGTGATAGAGCCAGAGACCCACATTCACCTCAGAGCAAGGGACTGAGCTCCAGAGGTCCAGTCGAAGAGCAGAAGGAGGGAGAAGATGAGCAAGGAAGTCAGGACCACGAGGGACTGGCCCACCAACTGAGACAGTGTGCCTGATCTATTGGGAGCTCATCAAATCCAGCTGGACCAGGACTGAATGAGCATATGACCAAACCTGACTCTCTGAATGTGGCTGCCAATGGAGACTGACTGAGAAGCCAATGATAATGGCACAGGGACCTATCTCTTCTGCATGTATTGGCTTTTTGGGAACCTATTCTATATGGTGCACACCTTCTTAGACCGGGATGCATGGGGAAGGGCCTTGGGCTTTCCACAGGGCAGGGTATCCTGCCCCATCTTAAGGAAGCGGGGGAGGGAGGTGGGATATTGGGGGATCATCAGGAGGGCCTGGGACAAGGGGAGTAAATGTAAATTTTTCTTTTAACAATAAAAAAGGCAGAAAGCACCATGGCTGAAGGGCATGAAAGAGAGGTCTCATAAAAAGGAAGACATCAACAAGACATCAGCCTCACCCTCTAGTGACAATTCTCTCTTAGAGACTAAGTGGGGTCCCACAGAACTATCTGAAGTCCTTCCGCATAAAGAACCTTCAGTGAGCCAGCCATGTTCCTCCAGGCCTCCTTCCTATTTTAATCACTGATAAACATAATACATCCGTTCTTCTATTCTTTTTCTTTTGACTTTTGATGTTCTTAAAGTTTAAGATATATTATTTAGGAATAACATATATTTAAAAATATAATAATATTTTATATAGCTTGGAAATCTCTGCTTCTTAAAAATAGTTTATCCACTTGTTTCAGATGATATATTAATTGTTATTTTAAGTCTTCTATAGCTATATTTTTTCTATTTATTATCAGTTTCCTATGTTATTGTTTCTTGTTTCCTGCTTTCCTTTTAGCAAATGAAATCAGTTCAGATTCTTCTTCCACCTGCCCTGTAGCTTCTTAGCTATAACTCTAAATTTTGTGCTTGTAAAAGATCATGAAATGATCAGAATCTATGAATAAGCCCATTGTAACTGACTTGCTTTCCGTAACTTGCTCAGTCTGCTTTCTTACAAAACCCAGAACCATCAGTTCAAGGATGGCACCTTCTAAAAAATGGTCTGGGTACTTTCCAATCAATCACTAATTAGAAAATGCTTTAGAGACAGATATTATAGAGAACTTTTTTCAATTATTATTCCCTCTTTTCAGGTGACTTTAGCTTGTGTCACGTTGACATGGTATCATTCAGCACAAACAATGTTATCTGTTTCTAGCTACACATTTCAATTTCTGTCTGAGTTCCACAATCACTGAGTTTGAAGGATTTTTCTTTTTCTTCTCTGAATTACAAAGATAAGTGTGTCCAACTTTAATATATGCAATTCTAAATTTGGATTTATAATGCTGGTTCATTGCCTCTAGAAATGACCTCTCTTAGTACTATGTGCCCCTGCTGTTTTTCCTTAACCATTGCCTTCAGTCGCTGAATTTTAACAGTTTAAAGATGGATACACCTTTTTAAAGATTGGTATGTGTTTTCATCTTCTCCATTTGAGCTTTCTAGATTAGTGGTTGTTTGGAATAGTTTGAAGGCTTTGTAAAGCATTGATGCGAGGCACATAAGTGCTTTTAAAGTCTGGGATTCAGCCTTCCCAAAAACCTGATTGTGTAGACAATTTTAGACATTAATAGCCTGTGCTCTTAGATCTAAGAGCATGACTAGAGTTTCTTTCCATTATGAGTCAGGGCATTACTAAAATGACATTGGGGAAAACAGCACAAGGAGTGTAATATCAAGAGATTAGGATAATGGAAGTACAAAGTATTTTTGATAACAGAAAAGTAAAGGAAAAACAAGCAATCTGCTTTCAAATATAGTAAGTAGAAAATATAATTTTGGAATACATCTTGACATAAATCAACCCTGGAAGGTTTTTTTTAATGGAGGGTGATTTTGTGATTCTTGAGAGGAATTTGATGGGAGTGTGGTCAGATGGAACAGTTTCAAAACTACCTTAAAGGTAACAACAAAAAAATAATTGCATTCTTGTTCAGTCCTGTTTTCCTGGTTCTTGCCCCACTCCATTTTAAAATTTTGATTCGCATTCCCTCCTGTTAAACCAGCTTTTTGAGTTTGATCCTTACCTTTACATTAAGTTCAGTTCAAAAGATACTCTTTGTATTCCTTCGAAGAATTTGATCAATTGAGGGAGAATGAGTGGCAACGGTGCCCATACCGTGTGCGATTTCTTGCATTCATCATCTCAACGCCAGTTCCCATTTTTTTTTCCTGGTTCAAAAGTGAAGTTTTCTTTTCTGTTGTTAAAAACACAAAACAAAAGGTCTTCCATTCATCCTCTGTGGTCACTCGATTCTACTGTCCTTCCTATGCCCACCTTCCCGGAGGTGTCTGCAGAACCACCTTCCTCCTCTCCGCCACCCGAATCATCTCCAACTGGCTGACGCCACCACATTGCTGAGATGTTTTCCTGAGGTTGCAATGAATTCCATGATCTACAATTTAATTTTTGAGTTATTCTTTCTTAATTTGGATATTCTTTTATTTCTGATTTCTGTCCCAATTTTGACAGGGCTGAACATCCACTTCCAACTCCATGACTCTTTCTCATCTCCAGTGGACTCACGGTTGAATGGCTACCTTTCCACAAAACTTTCTTATTTCCTTGATATTGTTCAATAAACCTACCTGACTTTCTTCTAATTTACCTTATTTCTTCACCTCATTTTCAGTCTCTCTCTAAGGTCACATAAATAGTGAAATATTTACCCAAAGTCTTTAATGAAGAATCATATTTTAGGGGATGGAGAGATGGCTCAGTGGTTAAGAGCATTGCCTGCTCTTCCAAGGGTCCTGAGTTCAATTCCCAGCAACCACATGGTGGCTCACAACCATCTGTAATGAGGGCTGGTGCTCTCTTCTGGCCTGTAGGCATATATGTAGACAGAATATTGTATACATAATAAATAAATAAATATTTTAAAAGAATCATATTTTATTCATTTTGTTTAAATATCAAATGTTTTATTTACTTATAACTTTACCATTGTATTTGTGCTTTGTATCTATGTAGTTAGGTTATATCTTTAACCTCTGCCTGTCCTGTATGAGGAAGCAAATTCAATTTGTCCTTCAAGGATCTCATTGAATGTGTAAATGCTTATTAGATTACACTTGCATTTCTCTCTCTCTGATAACGTGTTGTAGCAAAGAGTGCTTCAATCTTGATACATATACTTTTATAATTGCTTTCCTCTGCAATCCACTTTTACATATAATATTGATCACTCCTTCAATTTAAACATGAATCATACAAACCAATTTTATTTCAGGAGCAAAAGACAAGCTCCATCTACCCCAACATATTATTACTTCTAGTATTGGAATTATAATCAATACACAATTCTGTGCTGAATTCTTCTCAATTTGCAGATAGCAGAAGTTGCCTTATCAATAAATACATGAGTAAATTCTTTGTTATATAGCTCAGAAATCCCCATGTTTCCTGATATGAATCATTGACTGGAAATGAGTTACATATGAAGTCAAACCATAGCACTACATGGTCATAACGAGAGCTGATTAATATAATGGCTATGTTTAGAAAGAGGGAACACTGAGGCTGAAGTGAATCAGTCAAGATTTATCCCAAACCATAATTTGCCATACCCCATATGCCATGATACACAGTAATTCTCAAGCAGGTTATCCATGTCTCATTTGTACTAGTTATATTAGTCTTCTTACCAGAAAGTCATTCATTAGAGCAAGTTATTTCATATCAGCATGCATTCTTACCTCTCTTTAATTTTTCTCTTTCTTACCATCATCCTTCACAGACAAACTCCATATGAAAGCACTTCTTTTTGATTATAGAATGGATAGTTATCTGAATGCTTCAATTTCCTCCCTCTTTTTTTTGGTCTCTATTATCATTGAAAATAAACCTTAGTCCATTCAAAGGTTAGA
>JAQHUG010000011.1:7077897-7091636 GCA_028555095.1 Dicrostonyx torquatus
TGGGCTGGATCAGATCTAAGAATTAGCCAAGCAAAGGCTAGAGATAATGAGCCAGGCAGTAATTTAGATGAATACAGTTTGTGTGTAATTATTCCAGGTATAGCCACGTGGCCCGGAGCCAGGTGCTGGGAACAAATGGCCATGCTCCTCTCAGATGCTGGGAACACAACCTGCACCCCTTTTACTACATTTTTCATCTTTCACATTTTACCTAATACTATATTTAGAACTGCAGTTCTTAGTTTTCTGTTTGTTTGTCTGACTGCTTACCATAATGCAAGCACAGCTATTTAGGCAATACCTGTCTTGATTTATTTCAGCCTATGTGCCATTGCATGGGGTAATTCAGTTATTTCCCAAATGAATGTATGATGACAGCGGATTTATATGTCAAGACCATGTGTCAAATTCAGGACCAGGGGTTGCTGGACCATCCTGTTAGAGTTATTTCCAATGTGCTGGCTGCCTTCATGGTATGCTGTCGGTTCTACTTGCTCCTATATGGCTGGCAAAAATATGAATATACCTTTGCACCGAAAACAACATTATTAAATAAAATTAGTAATTCCATGCTCTTAAGGATGATAGACTATTAAAGAATTATAACATCAAAATTAGTGTGGTGGTACAGGCTAGGAATCCCAAGATCGGGAAAAGAAGAGGCAAAGGCAAGAGAATACTGGATTAAAGGCCAGCCTCAGCTACATAGTTATAACCTGTCTCAAGCAAATGTCTAAAAACAATTTGCCATTAACACAAAGGGTAAACTGAGAGCAGATATGCATTGACATTTTTGTTCTATTACAAACCTGGAAAAATTCATTTGAGGTTTGAAAATGCCTCTGAATGAAAGATTAGATGAAATGCAGAAAACCTAGATCAAGTCATCCCAGGGAAAGAATTTTCTTTAGTAACGTTTGGATTTGTGTATCTTCAGTGTGCAAGTAATAGTAAAATAAAGCCTATGGATTGTAATCCCTCGAGTCCCAAGGATTGCTGGAACTATTACACAGGGCTAGAGCAAAGAGAGAAATGTTCCTAGGGTCTGCTGATGCTGAATTAGTTGACTTCCAACTCAAAATATCATCATCATGATAGTGTAAGAAGTTCACAAAGTGGAAATTTTAAAAGTGTTTTTTTATTAAAATTATCCATGACCATTTGACATTAGCATAGATAAAACACTAGGTGAGCATGGCTTTTAAATACCCCAGGATGTTTTCACAATATGACAGGGTGATGGCACAGTAAAATTCCTCCATCACACATATGGGCATGTGTGCACACACGTGCACATAAAAAGTAAGCACCTGAGGTAACACATGTAGTAATATTTGTTGCTGAAAGAGTGCACATGCTGGGGAACGCAGCAAAGGAGCGCAGGCTTTTCTATATGTAGAGTCCCTCTGATTTTAAATTGGTACTTAAGATAATTTCCCGAGGGTTATTTTGGCCAAACAAGACAGACTCACCTGAGAACAGAAGATGAAAATGGAATGCTTTTTGCCACGGTGAGAAATTTGGTAATTTGTTTAGCTTGGGTATGGGTCCAGATAGTGAAAGAGGCAGCTCATTGAGAAATATTACCTATATCTACATATTCATGTATATGTGAAAAGCATTATTTTATATGCTCTATAATGAGAAATAAATAAAGTGAAGTTAAATAATCATAACCAACAAAGAGATATAGTTAGAAGCTTCTGGAACTGAGAGGGGATGAGTTATAATTTGATCCTCATACTAGAAATCATACTTATAGATAATTGGGTCCTGTTGACATGCAATATTTATATGCTATATTAAGCCCTCACATTCTTATTAAACACACACATGGCTAAAAATCTAGACATATAAAAGGTTTTTCAATGATATCTAATAACATTTTCAAATTTCTCAGTACAATTTCAGACTCATGTCTTCATTTAAAGGTTAAACAGTTCTAGTTCTTCATATACATTTTCAAATAGTAACGAGAGAACACAAACTATAATAAAATAACAAAAGCCTTGAGAAGTTTAGCACTTCAGTAAAATTTGTGGTTTACATTCTCATAAAAATAGTCTATTTACTACCAAAACAATTTTTCTGCTAAATCTTGTAATGTATAAAAATCATACTGTGTCCATGTTGTATGAAAACTTTGTAAAACTAGAACATTGGGTAGTTCATGCTGTCACAATAAATTAAAGCAGAAGAAATGTATAATTGGGTTAACTAATACATAGAGAACTTAATTAAAAATTTAGAGCTTCATAATTATTTCTAAAATAAGCTTATGATAAGAACTAAAAGAGATTTTCTCCACTTGAAAACTCAAGCGTTATAAACAGCATTGAGATATTTGAAGTTAATATCCACAATAAGCCATGTATAATTCTTAGAATTCATCTTAGGGCTAAGAAATTTACTAGTATGTAATCAACATTCTGTGATCAACTGCCCTTCAAAAATCAATAAGATATGACTGAAGATAATTTTTCTGCATGTGTACATGGTAGGTGAGCTGTTGGGTATGTCTGTTCACATGTGTATGGGCACACATATATTGGATGTACATGTACATGTCTACACATACAATATCTGGAAAATACAAGTTGCCATTGCATGATTTCTCCCATAGCTCTCCACTTTATTGTTTGAGGCATGAGCTCTCATTGAAATCAACAGTCTCTGAATTGGCTATTCTACCTGCCTAGCAATATTTCCAACAATGTTGATTCACTTAATAAGCTTGGGAATATCAGGCACCTGGCATTTGTCTTAGCTAGAGATACTGTTTTGTCTATGCACTATCTTCCTAGCCCTAAAAAAACAATTTCAAAAGTTCTCTTTAGTAATTGGATAATGGAAAAAATTCCTGTTAAAAATGTGTTACAACCACATGGATATTCAAAGACCTTATAATATTATTAACATTTCTGAATAAATGAAACCATGTTATCGTCAGATGATGAAAATTCATCCATTAAAGACAGTGAAAATTATCTTATGTTGTGAGCACTGGAGTGGCAGTATTTAGTTTACTTTGTATTCATTAAATTGATGGATTGCAAACAATCTAACTTATCTGTACTGATGTAAAATAATTCCTGCTTGTCTGACGATTACTGGCTTACAAAAATGACACTGAATATTAATTTTAGATAGATTTTGTTTCTCTGTGCCATCAAGAATCAAGGAACATCACTAGATATTATATGTGTAGTCTGTCTATCATTAAAACTGCTGTTCACATCATCTGTGAGACAGAGTGGAAAGAGGGAGGGACAAGGAAGACAGATGGTGGTAAACTGTGTTGTTTCCAGCCATTAACATTCCAGAGCTAAGATGATAAATTTGCTATTTCAATGCTTTTGAAATATATTTTAATGCTAATTTTAAAAAGTTACCATTTGCCATATTGTGTTGGGAAATAACTATAAAATATTAAAAAATTAAAACAAAGGGTATTTAAGGATATGGGATCCCAGAAACCCTAAAAATACAATGGTCTACCATCCTCTAAATTCTGTGACTCCCATGTAGAGGAGGATAGAAGAAAGAACCGTGGAAAGACTGATACTGCTCTGAGGTTTGTCTTTCTGATTGTTGCTATTATCCTCTATCATAGAGCTGAAATGTTGACATATTGCAAGACATGATAAATAAAGTCATGACCATGCTTTATGGGTAGCATCAAGACTAAAATTTCAATATGAAAGTCACTTTATATACTTCATATCTAATTTATTTAGAAGAGGTGAAATCTGTGGCCTGTGTGCTAAGGAGAGCTCAATTAAACAAGCTTCACAGAAAGACATTCTGTGCTTAAGCAAAGATGCTTTATTTGTTGCCAAAAAGAGAAAAGTTTTCACTTTTCTCCTCCTGAATCAGAACTGAAATGCAGTATAGGAATGTGGAATCATGGAAATGTGTTTACAGCTTACATGTGACATCATCTTTGCTTCCTTGTTTAGTGAATACAATCCTTCTCAACAGTAAGTGTACTAGGAGGAAACAGACAGCCATGAACCGAAATGCACAGCTGATTTGTAAATGCTCACAGTTGTATTTAATTAATGCACAACCCCTATCTTGGAGACTGAAAAGAAGCACTGAAAAAAATGTAAACCCAGAGGTAAATGTTTTAAATGTTAGAAAAGTCATTTATGTATACATACATGCATATGCACATCTTAATGCAATATAACATATATAAACATATATATGCATAAACACACACACACACACACAAACACACATATCATTAGGACCCATAGCCTCAATAACCCAGGGTGTGCCCATTCCTTAGGAGCCAAATGTATGTACCCCAGTACCCAGCCACAGACCTCTCTAGCTTGAGCTCCACGTGACCATGTGGAGTCATTCTTTGCTCCTTTCCTTCTTCCTTCATCTTCCGTAAATATATGCTGAAAAGAAATTAATATGTATTATTTTTCATAAAATATTAAATGCTACATATTAAGAATGACATAGAAATTGCTATAGTAAATCCGCCTTTTTAAGCATCAGGTCAATAAGTATATCAATTTCTTCCCTAAAATATAATTGACTATAGCTAAATTAGCTGCATTGAAATTAAACTTAAGACCATGTAGTTACAAAATGTGTTTTATACATTGTGCTATACCTCTCTCCATACTTTTAAACTAATATTCTACTGCATATTACAACAGCCATTTTTTACTTACCTATTTGTAAATAAACTGTGCTTCTGCCTAGGAGTGCACAGACTGCTCCCCAGCATGTAACAGCTGTAGCAATTCTCGAGACCTTAACCATATGTGGATATTTACATTTTAATTTATTAAAATTATATGCCATTTAAGAATACAGCCCTTTAGTGCCTTGCATTTCAAGTTCTCATTCATCACACACCATGAGTGTTTACTGCATTAGACAGATCAAATATAGAGTGTTTCTATTATGGTGGAAATGGACAAGGGTACAACCAGAAAGCACTGGAAAGGATTTACGGGATAGCGAATCAAAACTTCAGGAAGTGTTAAAAATGCAAGAATTATTTAGCCCTGGACAAAGAAAGTGGTCTGCTTTCATGATGGTCTTGGAATGAGAGAAAGGATATGAAGAGAAGCAGTCATCTGTTTTTCATACACTGCTTTGAAACAGGGGAAATAAAATTAAAATATAGTGAAAAGATTTAGGTTAAACAACAAAATGAAGTCATAAAAAATGGAAAACTTCCATGAATCTTCCCTTCCAAGACTTCATACTCAAGAGCCATAGACCTACTTACAATAATATTTATCCTTGATATTTAAGCTAACCATGTTAGCATCCTTCAAAAACTTGGAGATAATAGATTAAACTAATCTATCAATAAATATTTGCACATAGTTACTAATGTGTTAAGCACTGTAAGAGGAAGCAGGTGTTCAAAAGAGGCTCATAACATGATTTGCCTAGTTATTATGATCTTTCAGTATTATAACATGAATGAAAATGATGGATATAAAAACAAAGTCACTTCATGTAACATAGGAAGGGAATGATAAAGTGAATATGAGTAGTGTTTGACTATGGGAATTCAAGGAAGATTTTTTTAAGTAGATTGCAATTGCCATAGCAAGAAGAAGCAGCCATGAGAAACTCTGGTAGTTTGAGATACAAGAGAAGAAATGACTAGTGCTAAACAGTCAACCTGCACATATTAGGAGGAGTATATAAGGCAATATGCCAAGGCAACAATGAAGAGAGGAAAGTACACTTGAGTTGAGTTAGAGGAATACAGTATCCATCAAATATCTGGATTTTGTGGAACTGATGGATTTATGTCATCTGAGTTGCAAAAGTAAAGTCAAGGGAAAATGAGCAAGTCCATCTTGACTTTCCTCTGGGATGCAAAGACGTTAGGGGAAGCATGGGATAGGTAGAATTCTGTCAAGAATTTAATGGTGGACTCTGCTTATGCCAGTAGACATGCCTCTAAGTAGTCATGTTTAATTTGTTTTGAGTTAAAAGACACTTATAGGATTGGAGTATACATTTCAGTATTTTAGCAGGAGCAAAGGCAAAATGATAGGTAACAGTAGAAATCACTGATACATGAAGACATGCGAGAAGGATGTGGCAAATTTGGAAAGACTTTTCTTTTGAGTCTGCATACCTTTATCAGACATATTGATCTAATTATCAATTTTTTACAACACTACAAAAAGTACTAAAAATATATATTTTCCAAGTGAACCTGAAAGATTGCCCAAGATAAACCATCTGCTAGCCAATAAAATAAGTCTTATTTAAAGACTAAAATCTTAAAAACTGAAGCCTAAAATTACCAAGAAACTAAATTTGAATTCAACAATAGTAAGAGATATAGAGGTGCCCACATATTTTTATGTTATGGAACCTGTTTGTAAGTAAACCACAATTTAAAAAATATTTAACCTAAAGTTAGGAAAATGTTTTTATTGAATGATAAGAAAAAATAACAAAAGTAACACATTTAAGGTCAGTCAGTAGAGGAAGCTAAATATATTTTCAAATGGACAAATGAATAATCAAAAACAAACAAATAAATAAACTTTATGCATGTTATATTTTTGCTTTAAAAATATGTTCTAAATATTCTACAAAAATAGTACTAGAACTGAAAAGAAAAGTTTGGAAGGTACAATGCACACAAAATCCTTGTATAGAATTTTTTTTAACGTATTTGTCTTTCAAAGACAATGATACAAGAAAACATAGATGGTGTTCTTCAAAAATGTAATTGTAAGAACTAGGAACCCTTTTGCTCATGAATGAAGATCAACAATTGGTACCTCATCGAATTCAGAAAGCTATGAATATGGGGGAAGGGACAGGTAAAGAGGATGAGAACAAATTGGAGAAAATCTTTGCCAGTTATCCATCTGATAGAGATTTAAAGCCCAAAATGTACAAAAAATTTAGAAAACAAAGACATGAAAGCAATCAATTAAGAAATAAGATTTATGGGTCTGTTCAAGATTGAGAGAGCAGGAGGATGGGAGGAAGAGGGAACTGGCATGGGTATGTAAAATAAGATTGTTTTAAAAATAAATTTAAAATCTTAAAAAAGTAACTAGATGGTTAAGAATTTTTTAAAAGTGTTCAGTATCCTTAGTTAGCAATTGGAAGTAGACTACTAAATTACTATAAGATTTCATCCAACCCTAGCCAGAATAGCTAAGATAATGAAAGCAAACTGGCAGAAAATACTGGTAAGTTGTGGAGGAAGAGAAACCCTTACTGGATGCAGGTTAAACTGCAAACTGGTGTACTAACCCAGTGTGGAGAATTCTAAAACATCTAAACGCAGGCCTACCATATGAACCATCTGTATCACTCCTTGCACATGCCCAAAATTCTCAACTCAACATCTTCCTACCCAGATGTTTCTTCAGTCACATTCCTTGCTGCTTTATTCACGGTAGGTAGGAAATGGAAACAACCTAAATGTCTTTCAACTGATGAAAATATTGTGCCCATACATAATTTAACTCTATTCAGTTTAAAGAAATTTGATTTCTTGAAATTTGCAGGTAAATAGATAGAAGTGGGAAATATTACACTAAGACATGTAATTCAGACTCAGAAAGACCAATGGGTTAGGTTCTCTCTTATCTGTGCATGATATTTTAGAGTCTTTAGGTATGAATATGTAACCTGGAGTAAGTGCAGAAACAGAAAATTTAAAAAGGAAAACAAGGTAAATGAGGAGAAGAAATACTAGAAAGATAAATAATAGAATACAAGTGTTGTAATAGGGAAAAATGAGGGGGAGCCTTAACTGGGAAGTAGTAGGGAAAAAANCTCACAGTTGTATTTAATTAATGCACAACCCCTATCTTGGAGACTGAAAAGAAGCACTGAAAAAAATGTAAACCCAGAGGTAAATGTTTTAAATGTTAGAAAAGTCATTTATGTATACATACATGCATATGCACATCTTAATGCAATATAACATATATAAACATATATATGCATAAACACACACACACACACACAAACACACATATCATTAGGACCCATAGCCTCAATAACCCAGGGTGTGCCCATTCCTTAGGAGCCAAATGTATGTACCCCAGTACCCAGCCACAGACCTCTCCAGCTTGAGCTCCACGTGACCATGTGGAGTCATTCTTTGCTCCTTTCCTTCTTCCTTCATCTTCCGTAAATATATGCTGAAAAGAAATTAATATGTATTATTTTTCATAAAATATTAAATGCTACATATTAAGAATGACATAGAAATTGCTATAGTAAATCCGCCTTTTTAAGCATCAGGTCAATAAGTATATCAATTTCTTCCCTAAAATATAATTGACTATAGCTAAATTAGCTGCATTGAAATTAAACTTAAGACCATGTAGTTACAAAATGTGTTTTATACATTGTGCTATACCTCTCTCCATACTTTTAAACTAATATTCTACTGCATATTACAACAGCCATTTTTTACTTACCTATTTGTAAATAAACTGTGCTTCTGCCTAGGAGTGCACAGACTGCTCCCCAGCATGTAACAGCTGTAGCAATTCTCGAGACCTTAACCATATGTGGATATTTACATTTTAATTTATTAAAATTATATGCCATTTAAGAATACAGCCCTTTAGTGCCTTGCATTTCAAGTTCTCATTCATCACACACCATGAGTGTTTACTGCATTAGACAGATCAAATATAGAGTGTTTCTATTATGGTGGAAATGGACAAGGGTACAACCAGAAAGCACTGGAAAGGATTTACGGGATAGCGAATCAAAACTTCAGGAAGTGTTAAAAATGCAAGAATTATTTAGCCCTGGACAAAGAAAGTGGTCTGCTTTCATGATGGTCTTGGAATGAGAGAAAGGATATGAAGAGAAGCAGTCATCTGTTTTTCATACACTGCTTTGAAACAGGGGAAATAAAATTAAAATATAGTGAAAAGATTTAGGTTAAACAACAAAATGAAGTCATAAAAAATGGAAAACTTCCATGAATCTTCCCTTCCAAGACTTCATACTCAAGAGCCATAGACCTACTTACAATAATATTTATCCTTGATATTTAAGCTAACCATGTTAGCATCCTTCAAAAACTTGGAGATAATAGATTAAACTAATCTATCAATAAATATTTGCACATAGTTACTAATGTGTTAAGCACTGTAAGAGGAAGCAGGTGTTCAAAAGAGGCTCATAACATGATTTGCCTAGTTATTATGATCTTTCAGTATTATAACATGAATGAAAATGATGGATATAAAAACAAAGTCACTTCATGTAACATAGGAAGGGAATGATAAAGTGAATATGAGTAGTGTTTGACTATGGGAATTCAAGGAAGATTTTTTTAAGTAGATTGCAATTGCCATAGCAAGAAGAAGCAGCCATGAGAAACTCTGGTAGTTTGAGATACAAGAGAAGAAATGACTAGTGCTAAACAGTCAACCTGCACATATTAGGAGGAGTATATAAGGCAATATGCCAAGGCAACAATGAAGAGAGGAAAGTACACTTGAGTTGAGTTAGAGGAATACAGTATCCATCAAATATCTGGATTTTGTGGAACTGATGGATTTATGTCATCTGAGTTGCAAAAGTAAAGTCAAGGGAAAATGAGCAAGTCCATCTTGACTTTCCTCTGGGATGCAAAGACGTTAGGGGAAGCATGGGATAGGTAGAATTCTGTCAAGAATTTAATGGTGGACTCTGCTTATGCCAGTAGACATGCCTCTAAGTAGTCATGTTTAATTTGTTTTGAGTTAAAAGACACTTATAGGATTGGAGTATACATTTCAGTATTTTAGCAGGAGCAAAGGCAAAATGATAGGTAACAGTAGAAATCACTGATACATGAAGACATGCGAGAAGGATGTGGCAAATTTGGAAAGACTTTTCTTTTGAGTCTGCATACCTTTATCAGACATATTGATCTAATTATCAATTTTTTACAACACTACAAAAAGTACTAAAAATATATATTTTCCAAGTGAACCTGAAAGATTGCCCAAGATAAACCATCTGCTAGCCAATAAAATAAGTCTTATTTAAAGACTAAAATCTTAAAAACTGAAGCCTAAAATTACCAAGAAACTAAATTTGAATTCAACAATAGTAAGAGATATAGAGGTGCCCACATATTTTTATGTTATGGAACCTGTTTGTAAGTAAACCACAATTTAAAAAATATTTAACCTAAAGTTAGGAAAATGTTTTTATTGAATGATAAGAAAAAATAACAAAAGTAACACATTTAAGGTCAGTCAGTAGAGGAAGCTAAATATATTTTCAAATGGACAAATGAATAATCAAAAACAAACAAATAAATAAACTTTATGCATGTTATATTTTTGCTTTAAAAATATGTTCTAAATATTCTACAAAAATAGTACTAGAACTGAAAAGAAAAGTTTGGAAGGTACAATGCACACAAAATCCTTGTATAGAATTTTTTTTAACGTATTTGTCTTTCAAAGACAATGATACAAGAAAACATAGATGGTGTTCTTCAAAAATGTAATTGTAAGAACTAGGAACCCTTTTGCTCATGAATGAAGATCAACAATTGGTACCTCATCGAATTCAGAAAGCTATGAATATGGGGGAAGGGACAGGTAAAGAGGATGAGAACAAATTGGAGAAAATCTTTGCCAGTTATCCATCTGATAGAGATTTAAAGCCCAAAATGTACAAAAAATTTAGAAAACAAAGACATGAAAGCAATCAATTAAGAAATAAGATTTATGGGTCTGTTCAAGATTGAGAGAGCAGGAGGATGGGAGGAAGAGGGAACTGGCATGGGTATGTAAAATAAGATTGTTTTAAAAATAAATTTAAAATCTTAAAAAAGTAACTAGATGGTTAAGAATTTTTTAAAAGTGTTCAGTATCCTTAGTTAGCAATTGGAAGTAGACTACTAAATTACTATAAGATTTCATCCAACCCTAGCCAGAATAGCTAAGATAATGAAAGCAAACTGGCAGAAAATACTGGTAAGTTGTGGAGGAAGAGAAACCCTTACTGGATGCAGGTTAAACTGCAAACTGGTGTACTAACCCAGTGTGGAGAATTCTAAAACATCTAAACGCAGGCCTACCATATGAACCATCTGTATCACTCCTTGCACATGCCCAAAATTCTCAACTCAACATCTTCCTACCCAGATGTTTCTTCAGTCACATTCCTTGCTGCTTTATTCACGGTAGGTAGGAAATGGAAACAACCTAAATGTCTTTCAACTGATGAAAATATTGTGCCCATACATAATTTAACTCTATTCAGTTTAAAGAAATTTGATTTCTTGAAATTTGCAGGTAAATAGATAGAAGTGGGAAATATTACACTAAGACATGTAATTCAGACTCAGAAAGACCAATGGGTTAGGTTCTCTCTTATCTGTGCATGATATTTTAGAGTCTTTAGGTATGAATATGTAACCTGGAGTAAGTGCAGAAACAGAAAATTTAAAAAGGAAAACAAGGTAAATGAGGAGAAGAAATACTAGAAAGATAAATAATAGAATACAAGTGTTGTAATAGGGAAAAATGAGGGGGAGCCTTAACTGGGAAGTAGTAGGGAAAAAATCAATAGGAGGGAAGGGGTCCAAAGAGGAATAAATAACATGTAGGATGTTTGAAAAAGTCATAGGTAAATATTTTATGTTTTCCTAAAAATGCATATATAATACATGTTTGTTTATATATGTATATGCATGAGTGAATAAATAGATGATTGATTGATATATACATGAATTTAATTGACCTTAAATCTTGCTCATTAGGAGGGAAGACATAGATGATAGATAGATAGCTAGACAGATAGATAGATAGATAGATAGATAGATAGATAGATAGATAGATAGATAGACAGATAGATTAGGTAGATAGATAGAGGCAGTTACATTATTTGGCATGATAGTGTTTTCCCCCAAGTACCACAGATAACAACGAAACTCCAGTACCAAGCATCAGAAACATCCTTTTGAGATTGAAATTATGGTCAGGGTACTTCATGAAGTTCCAAAAACCACAGGCTATCGTTGCTTCCCTTGATTGACTCAGAATTTGAAGATAAGAGCCTATTGTTAAAGTCGCACCCAACTTCAGACACATGACTTAGATGAATCACACTGGAATTAGCTTTGCACCCTTAAGTACTATCTCCCATAGTATATGAAGGTATCTTACAAGCATTTAAGGCAGAAAAAATATCAACAGTTCTACCCAGATGTAAATTGTTTTAGTTCAACAATGACCATCATGACAAAATAATAAGGAAGATACACAATAGAGGCAATTTTACCTTTTGGATAACCAATATCTGTTTAATTGTCCTTACATCTCACTCAGCAGGAGGGAAGACATATTAGCTATCATGACCCTAGTCAACTACCCCTGGCTAAGGAGGCCATGTACCATAGAGAAGAACATACTACTAGTACTTCCTTAAACCAAAAATTATTTTTCAGCTGCAATTTAGATACTTATCCTTATACCCACAGATAAGTGATGCTTATACCCCTCATTAAATAATCTTTTTTATTCTTTTGAAGCAAATAGACAGTACTAGAAAAATCCAAAACTGGCCAAACTGAAGAGAACAACTATACATGGGTCACCTAAATCCATTCACAGCACAACTTCTACCTCAATGGCTGGGAAAATGTTACAGAAATGGAGGCAGAAACATTCCAAAAATGAAGGAGCAAGAAGTCCTATGTATGACAGAGAAGCTGCACCCATGAAATCTCAACAGTATAGTTGCCCAAATAAACTTGCAAAATAATACTATCAATTGATAAGTCAGTTGATATGAAATTTCATAAAGCTCCATTGATAAATGAAGAGCTAAAATTACAGGTTGTAGAAGAAGAGGAAATCAGTCTTCTTCAGGTATGAGCCCCCTGAAAGTTTATGTAACCCTCCTTGGTTAGCCCTAGGCATACATGCATAAAGAGCACTAAATGGGATTTTATATGTGGGTGTGAACATATACACACACATATGTGTATGTATATAATTTATATTTATTTATTCATTCCACAAGCGATTTGAGCATTAGTGACTTTATGAGATGACATAGTGGTTAAGAGCATTACTGGGTGTGGTAGGGCACCCCACTCTATAGGACCTCCACAGTGGGACAAAACCCAAGGCCCTGCCCCTAACTCCCTTGACTTTTGTAAACAGCCAGCAGGAAAGTTTCCTGTTGGTAGGCTCCCCCAAAACCCAAACCGATCCACTGCCCCCTCCAAGTTACTAGACACACCCTGCCCTCAAACTCACCTATCAACCTGCAACCTCAATGGAACTCTGAAACGCAGCTTTCTCCAATACCAAGGGGACTTAAGTGATGAGTGAAAGGCCACATGGCAGGACACACCACTCTCTAGGACCTCCACAGTGGGAAAAATCCCCAGGCCCCTTTCCCAACTCTCTTGGCTTTTCTAGCCAGCCAGCAGGGAGTTTCTTGTTGGTAAGCTCCCCTAAAACTGAACCTCATTCATTGAACCCCCTAAGCTACTAGCAACACCCTGCCTAAGAGTTCAGAGCTTGCTACAATACTGAGAGGATTGAGAGCTTGCTACAACACTGAGGGGTCCAAGAGAGAGCTCCAAGAGAACAAACAAGGAGAGAAGACCATGAGAGCAGGCTTATAGAGACCTCAGAGGCTTTCTGAGACAGGCATTGACAGTACGTAGCAGACCAAGAAAAACTCCCAAAACCTCAGACAGCCACGGCAAGGATTGGACAAAGATGCAAAGA
>JAQHUG010000011.1:7093061-7112542 GCA_028555095.1 Dicrostonyx torquatus
TGAATGTGGTTGACAGTTGCATGGCTGGGGAAGACTGAGTGAGGGATCAATGGCAGTGGCACCAGAATTTATCCCTACTGCATATACTGGCTTTTTGGAAACCTATTCTCTTTGGATGGATACCTTGATCAGTCTAGATATAGTAGGGAGGGCATAGGACCTTCCACAAAGCAATGTGCCTTACCCTCTCTGAGGATTGGAGGGGGTGGGGTGAGAGGCTGTGTGTAGGGAATGGAAGGAATGGAGGGAGTGGGGACTTAAACTGTTATTTTTTTAAATTCTAATAAATTTTTTAAAAAAGGAGAAACACAAAAAAGAGCATTCACTGCTCTTGTAGAAATCTAGAGTTTAGTTCCCAGCACCCCTATTGCAGTTTAATCCAATTCTAGTGTCTCTTCTGGCCTCCGTGGGAACTCAGCATACATGCTTTGCAAACAAACATATAGATACACTTATAACATAAAATAAAACTAAGTAAGCCTTTTTTTAAATTTTTGATTATCAAGTATATAAATATTTACTGAGTATTTCATATCAGGTGATGTGCTGAATACTTACATAATAAGAGACTGGACTATTCTGTTTTGTTACGCAATGAAGTGACATTATATTCAGATCAATAAAACATCAGAAAATAAGACACAATTACTCTCTATCTATAACAGGTAGTATTTACCAGAATAGTTAATTTCATCTTCAGGGCTTCAGAGATCTTTTTACTAATTCTTAGGTAGTTAGGTTCAAGAGCAGTCAAGATATCATTGCCAAATAAATTGGAATGTGAAGAGACTGGAAATAATAATTTAATGGAACCTATTTTCTCAAATAAATATTGAAATAGTTTGTTAAAGAAAAATTTGATTTCTGACTTTTGTACAGAGGTGGACAGCAAAGTACACCGTAATTATGTGACTTGTGTGTGTCATCAGTTGCCCTAAATAATAAAACAAAATTACGCAGTATAGTCCTCCTGACAATTACATCTTTATCACTATTTACAGAGGAAATAGAGACTTGATAAAGACACCTAATTTCATCTCACTTGTGTGATGCTTTGTTGAGATCCCATGTGCTTTCCATCCATCAGTCTCAGAATCCATCCTGAAGAAAAAGCTGATGGTAGAATGATTCCAACAAAACCCACTGTAATTCCTCATTGTGGGCACAACTTCAGTCAGGTTTCACTCATTCTATCCAGTGTGATCCATACAAGGACTCTTCTTTCTGGCCTTCCTGCTTCTAAAAATTTCAGAAGGAATGTCCAACTAGAATCCCCTTGACAGCTTTTCCACAGTAATTATGACTGGGTTCATTTCAGAAGCGGTAAGGCATTGCATGGATAGAAGAGCGTAGCTAAGGAAACACTAGTGTACAACATTCTCAAAGCCATTTGAGGATGCTCTGGATCCGCTCATTCTCCAGAAAAAACGAACATGACACCAGTGAAGCAATGCTCCAAGTGTATCATGTGCCTTCACTTTCAGCTTGTTAATTAAAGAATTAGTAAGAACTCTTGGTTGTAAGAAAAGCTTGTATGTTGGAACCCACAAATATTCTGATTTGTGATTTGACTTTTGAACAAATATAAAAAGATATTTTAGGAGAGAAACAATCTAATGTCAACTCTACTATATGAATGATGCAAAGAAGGCCGTATACTTTCACACCACTCTGAACTCTAATTTGAAGTTTAGGAGATCTGAGTCCCTTGCTCCCTTTACCCATTTATTTATTATTTACTACTATTTTATATACTCAAACCTAATGCCATTAATTTTGTCATTCTTAATTTGAATTGAGTACAATATTACTGGATATAATACCTACTATATTTAATTTTATCTATTCATCTTAATTCTTATAATTTTGTTCTCATTCACTAATTGGTCCCTTCTCTTGGAAATTATTGATTTCTACTCTGC
This sequence comes from Dicrostonyx torquatus, assembly GCA_028555095.1. Taxonomy (NCBI): domain Eukaryota; kingdom Metazoa; phylum Chordata; class Mammalia; order Rodentia; family Cricetidae; genus Dicrostonyx; species Dicrostonyx torquatus. Next base: position 7,094,984 of record JAQHUG010000011.1, read on the forward strand.
CAAGTTGCCAAGAGGTGCCAACGTTTATATTTGCAATCACAATTGGGACTGGAATTTCAGATTGCACTCTGGCAGAGAGCAGATAATTGTGGAAGTTTTCTCAAGGAGAAAATAAGGGACACCTGTTCTGTCCTCTGTGCCGAGAGCCTCTACAGAATGTTTCTACAATATACCAACTGAAGCTATTCAAAAGGAAAAAAAAATAGAGAAACAAAAATTCAGTTTGCATGAATATGATATAGTCTAAAATGCAATAAAATAAATTAAAAGGCAAATGTATCTGATGTCATCATGAAGCATCATTTTCAACAACCAAGCAATATATTGTGTGTAGAGAATTAAATCCTCTTTGTCATCCTCTTCTGACAAAGCACTGCTAATGCTGACAAGGCCAGGTCATTCATCATTGCCACACTTCCTTTGAGAAAGTCAGATTTCCTTAGCAAAGTCTAGGTGGGAGGGGTTGTGGCAGACCTGTAAAGAAGAGATCATATTTCTTTCTAAAGGAAGGAACTAACTGGTATACTTGTCCAATTCAATTACGTGAAGCAAAGGAAGAAGCCAACTAGTATACCTGTCCAATTCAGCTACATGAAGAACCCAGGGCAAACAACACTCAGTGCCCCCTTTTGAATTGTTCCCTTCAAGTCTTTGCATAAGGATTTCTGAGTACATAGAGAGCTGCTTTGTCTTTGGTTAATCTTCATCATCAATCTTTTTTCTCCTAATTATTTAGAGGGACTCTGCTCTTTTCCACTTACATTTCTTCCTCTTCAGTGTATTTTCAAAGAGCAGAAATAAAATAAGGGGCAAAATTGTTTCACTGGTTTCTTAAGACTTTATAGGGAAAGAGAAAATACTATTACAATTTAAATGTAGAGAACTGACTACATAATTACTTGTATGATCATAATTTCCCTTGCAGATAACATCTATTATCATTTAACTACATATTTGAATTTAATTTTGATCATTTCTTTTTTGTGTTTTCAGCATTATAAACTCTGTATTCAGGAAAGGGTTCAGTATATTATTACAGCACAATCAGGCTTATTGAGCACATTATAAACGGCAGAAACAGAACTCCCAATATAGAAAACATTTATGTTGGGTAAACGTCTGTGAGGATTTGAATGAGAATGACCTTCATCAGCTAATAAGGTCAGATCCTTGGTCCTCATTTGGTGGAACTACTTTGCAAGGATTAAGAGTTGTGGTTTTAACCAGGCTGTGGCACAGGCCTTTAATTCCAGCACTTTGTACAAGAGGCAGGTGGATCTCTGTGAGTTCTGTTGAGGCCAGCCTGGTCTACAAGAGCTAGTTCCAGGACAGGCTTCAAAACTAAGTGAAACTTTGTCTCAAGAAACAAACAGGAAGCAAAAACAAACAAGCAAACATTAACAATAATAATTTTTCTTTGTTGAAAAAGAAGGCAGGCTTTGAGGTTTCAAAAGTCTTGGGCCATTCCCAGTGTTCCCCTCTCTGCCTCCTACTTGGGATCTAGAGGTCTGCTCTTTGCTGCCCCAGCCTATAGGCTGGCTGCTTGTTTCCATGCAATTCCTCCACTATGGTCTCATAAATCTCTGAAGCCATAAGCCCAATTAAATTATTTTTTTATAAGTTGCCTTGGTGATAATATGTTATCAGAACAGTAGGAAAGTAGCTAAAACAATACCTAAATGATGTCTTAACTCTGGAAAGAAAAGACACATAAAAATTCTTATTTTATCATCCAAAGCTTTGAGCTAAATAGTAATGATTAATAGGAAAAAAGCATTTTCTTATGTGAACTTGATAAGGTTAGAATCCCATAATTCACTTATCACTGAGATGGTAGAATAACTGTATAATGTTCTCTGTTCTTTCTACTCTAAATATTCCCTGGAGACTAAAGAAGCTGTTCATATTTCCAAGCTAGATATGAACAACCTTCTCAAGCTGTGTGCTTGCTATACTATAGCTTATCCTGGGCATGTTAACATGTGTTGCTCATTTTACAAACCATTACATGGGCAGCCCTATACTCTGAGTGAACTAAGGCAGAAGAGACTGAAGAGAAGATTGTTCGTATGGTCCCAGGTGAAGCTGAAACATTCTACAATGATTCTGAAATTTTATTATAAATATTGTATTAACAGTGGAGAATGAAAGATAGGAAGGATATAATGAGTGACACCATACATTTATCCTACCCGAAACCCTCACTCTTTCACTCAAGAGGATTTGGGATCTGATTCTTTCTGTTATTTGTCAGGAATGAAATTTCTGAAAGTCTTCATACGGAAACCTATGGTGACAGAGATGCTAACATAACCTCATTGGACTGTTTTGAGCACTGAAATTAGATGTCTATAAAAAGAATTTGGAAAGCACAAAGGTACATTTCATAATCATTAACTTCATTTAAAAATGACTTCTTTATAAAAAGAAGATCTCGTGCTGGAAGAAGAGACTTCACAAACTTATTTTCTTATAGGAGAAGCAGGTCAAAGTAACATGAATGTCTATTTGAGTTCAAATGCATGGTTACAAAATTAGACAAAAAAAATGGTGTTTTTACTGTCTCTTGGTGAAGTTTTGTTGTATTTGTGACACTTGTCACTGGCTGAGAGGTCTCCTCTGGGATTGAGTACAAATATTTCTAGTCACCTTGGTGGACTGAACTTTGCATGTAGTTGTCATTAAATCTACACACTCAACAGTTCAGTTTTAAGTGGGAGACATTCTGTGTTTTTGTTATATGTTCATCAACCATTGTTAGGATTGGCTTTGCATCATTTTCAACCTTAAAATTTTTCTCCTGTGCTGTTCTGGTTTCTTGATTTCTGTTTTTATCGAGATAGGGTCTCATGTGGCCCAGGATGGCCTCATAATAGTTCTGTGGTAAAGGATGATCTTGCATTTCTGAATCTCTCAGCTTCACTTCCAAGCGTTAGAATTAAAGCACTATCAGCAGGTGTGCTTTGATCTTAAATATCTTGACTACATTGGTGGTGTTATAGAGAAAGCCACATTTGACAAAAGTGGTCCTTTCCTTATCAGTTGATAAGATGGCTCAAAGGGTAAATGAGGTTGTGTCGAAGCCTGATTATCAATTCTCAAATATTAGAACTCAGATGGTGAAGAATGAAATCCAGTTCCCACAAGTTATCCTCTGACATCAACAAGAATGCTGTGGAAAGCAACCCCCTCCCCAACACATTACACCAGTCCCTGCACATACTCTAGAATAATATGTAAAAAAACAAAACAGGAATTCTTGTGCAAAGAACATCCTAGTTAGTCTTGCTATGTGTGTAAATTCTAACCAATAATTGGAATTATTTCTTTGATTTAAGATAACAGTTCATTTTTGTGAATATTCATGCAAACATCATAATTATGTAGCAACTGGGTACACGGAAACACAGAATAAGGACTAAATATGAATAACAAATTATTTTCCCTAGGAAGGAAATGCACCTGCACACAGAAATAAAATTCTCTTTTTCAATTTTTGTTTTTATTGAAAATATAATTGCATATCTTCCTCCCATTTCTACCCAGCACCTTCTGCCTTTATTTTTTCCAATCTAGCAGACACTAATTCAGCCTGAAGAGCATTTATCCCTAAGTAGGATCAAAGATAATATGACTGTCTTCACCATGCTCCCACACAAGAGGCAAATAAGTGGTTGCAGAGCAGCTCTTTCGACCTGGATTCCAGGCTTTGTGAGCTCATGTCAGAGTTCTGCCAGTGACTTCAGAGTCTGAAGATAAAAAACTTGTAGATTGCATTGCATAATCTTTCCTGGTTCACTTTTTACCTGTTCGTTTAAAAGTATTTTCTTAATGTGTCCCTTTAGCATATCAAACTTGAACGTCATTTATCCTTTCAGATTTTTTCAGAAAGTACCATGTCTATTCAGACATGTACCCCAGTGTAGCTCCGGAGCAACAATCTTATGAATCTTTACTCCAGACAATATTTCTGTGCAAGAGAAAAGAATAAAGTTATCATTGAGTAGTTTTATGGTGACTCGTAAGCCCAATGTGTATATGTAAAAGGAATTCAAAGATTCCCCCATCTGTGTGTGTTTGTGTATGTGTGTGTGTGTTTGCTTGTGCGTGTTTGTGTGTGCATGCAGCATGCATGCTTTTATAGTGTGAGTAGATGAAGCATACTTGTGGATAATGTGTATGTGTGTGCATCTGTGCACAGCTGCTTGTTCATATGTGAGTAAGGGCATGCATAACTTTAATGTGTGTTCTCTTCATTCACCTGTATCTACATGGTCTCACATCATTCATGGCTACATACCTAAGGCTATGTGGCTAGCCAAGTTCCATAGATTCTCCCATCTCTATCTCCTATGTTCCCACTGGATCTTGGGGATTACAGATATGTGCACTACTGCATGTGGATTTTCCATGGGCACTACTACATATGACTTTTCCCATTGGCTCTAGGTCCTGAACTCAGATCACCAGACTTGTTCAGCAGGTGCTTTACCCACTGGATCAATTCCCATGCTCTCAAACACTATATGTGGTTTTGATGAGCTAACTACTAATCAGAAAGCTACACAGGAAGATTTCTAAAGGCAACAGAACCTTTGAAGGTACAAATAGAGTAAAAAAAAACTTGGTCATATACTTAAGTTTTATTTCTAGGCTCGTCTATTGCAATCTTGATTAAGTTACTTAATTACACTGGGCTTATAACACACCTTATATAGAAGGACAAAGTTGGAATACAGATATTTAAACATTTATAATGACAAAATCTTTTATGCTCTTTGGTTTGAAATTTCATTGGTTTACATTGAAATCATGTGGTTTTTTGCATATGAAAGTGTCAACACAAAATATAGATCTCAAGTCAAAGAGACTAAGAACCATTGACCCTAAGGGACCATGGCTAAGTAACATAGATTCAGATTACCCCAAATACCATGCTCCAACATGATAATGTATTCACAGAGTCTTTACCATAGTAGAACAAATAAAATTATGAATCAAGACACGTCTTTAAATTGTAGAAACATGAGTCATTACAACCAAGCAGGGTAATTCCCATTTCAAGACTCATGGTTTCTGATGACACTTGTAGCCATTTGGTTGGCAAAAATGGGGAATTGTTTCAGCTGGTAGTCATGAGGATGTTGCACTACAAAGAGAAGTATGTGATACACGGCTATTTGGAAACTCAGAAACATCACGGTAATATGGTTTTGCACTTGAAACATTCCAACATTCCACAATCATTAAAGCTCTAATTAATCGGCCTCGTAAATGTTTCACCTATCTGCAGTATCCCCTGACCCAAGAACTTCAGTTAACTGAAGGTAATGGAGACCAGGTCTACAGCGTTAATCTGTTCTTTCATCTTAATTGACATCTAGATATTAAAAAGAGTAATTTGCAGGAATGCCATTCAAAGTCAGGAACTGTCTCTATTGCTGTTCTATACCCACTCTATTGTAATTATGCTCAAAATAAGCCATTTTCCAATAGGAAGCAAACTAATTTCAGCATATTCACATGTGTGGTACAGAAATGCTTGGGTATTCAGAAATTAAACTTAGCATCTACTTGCACATTTCATTTCTTATACATGGATTCGTGTTTATTCATGAGTTGTAGTGTGGCAGTGATCTGATGAAGTTGAAGGGAGGCAGTTCATTACTGGAATACATATACTGGTCTTCTTGCAGCACAGCGGCATGGCCAAGTTATTTAATATGATTCTGTGTCAGATTTTTCAGCACCTGATACGGAGGCAGCTCAATAACTGGCTTGACAGCCCTCACGACACCACAAGCTTTGGCAAGTTTTGATAAATTGCACAATTGATTGGAGTTCAAGAAAGGAGATGGAGAAAGATGTCAGGTTCATTTTGCTTTGTTTATTCTGAGGAATTCGTTGTAAAGCTAAATGTGAGGTCATTAGATCAGTAAAGAACGGCTCTTCCAGAGGGACTGTGATTAAGTTCTATCATTTGTATGATGCCCTCTCTTGTCTTTGTACTCTGAACTCTGCTAGGAAATTCCTTTGGGCCATGTCTCATGCCCTGAAGCACTTAACATTCCTAACCTGTCTTCTTAGAACTAGCTTTTCATTTCCTGAGCTGTGCAATTCACTGAATTTGACCTTTCTTCTCTAAAGAATGCACTTCAAGACGGAGCAAGAAGAAAGTTGGTGCCTTGTCATCTTTTTATACATAGAAAAGGGAACACCTTTAGGACAGAGTGAGCAAGCAAGAAATCAAATCACATATAAAGCTATGCTCCTAACACAGCTTCCCACATGCTTGCTAGCAGATACTCTTACTGACCAGCTTACTGCCAATGCATTGTTCACTGATTAGAACACTGCAAAGAAAGATAGCATTATTTTGCATTTTTGTCCTTATGTGTATATCTATCTAGCTATCTTCATTTTTACTCAGAACACAAGAAGAGTTAAGGAAATGGTGATATTGGTGGGAAGTTCCAGCAAGCAACTGATTATTGAAGCAGACCATGTACGTATTTCATGCATGCATTCAAAGGTCGTTACTGAAATGAGCAGTTGTTATTAAGACATACTGGTGCTCATTTGAAAGATCTACTCCCTTCCTTAAAATGTACACAATATATGGAATTTATTTTCTCCAGAATCTATATACTAAAATAGAATCAGAACATAATGAAGCATGATAAATAAAAGCTCAGGGTCAGAAATTGGGGTTCAACTTGAAGATACGAAAAAGCAAAACAGCTAATCACTGGCTCTTGCCTCGACCTCAGTATGAAATGGTTATCCTGCCTCCAGGAATCTCAGAAGGAGACTATATCTAAGAGCTGTTTTAACCCACTTTATATTCCTCTTTAGGGCTGGGATTAAAGGATATGTACCACTGTCATTCAAGACATTTTCTATAGCAACCAGTATGGCTACTTGGATTAAAGGTGTGTGTCATTGTGGCTAATGGGATTAATGATGTGTATCATTGTGGCTACTGGGATTAAATGTGTGTGTTACCATAAACTGATCTGTAAGGCTGACCAGTGGGACTGTTTTACTCTCAGATCTTCAGACAGTCTTTATCTATTAAAATACAGTTGAAATGCCACTACAACATAATAACTCTCAAAGACAAAAACACAGCACTCACCATAGAGGGGATAGTAGCTTATTCTGGAGATAAATATGAGTGACCATGGCCCAGGAACACAAATCCAACTCACCTTAAATTCAGTGTTTGAAAGTGAGAGCAGTCTCATAATTATTTCTATTGACAGAACATTGAAAATCATGAATCATGATGCTTTTCAAACACTTGGGTTGAAACATCAGGTGTGTGGGTTTCAGTAAATCAGGGATCTCTATGCCATGGGCCTCAGGTGCTATCTTTTCAGGCATTTCAACCTTGGAGTTGGTGAAGGCTGGACTCTATTTAAATATTCCAGTGTACACTTGGTAGTGAAAAGAGGTTAGATCACATATCACATATAACGGGAGTAATAAATGGCTATTAAGGGGGTAAATGGTGAGATAATATAATGTGGTTCTAGATTTGCAACATTTCCATCTCTCCATATCACTCCAGCTCCAGTGAGTTAACAAACCTTGTGATAGAGTCGGAGTAAAGAGCATTAATGGTTTCCAGGAACGTTTATTCCCCCACAAATAAACAAAATATTTAAGGGAAACATACATAAAAGCATTTACAACTTTCACCTGAGAGTGCATGAGTACCATTCAACTTTGTTATTTGCATTTAGTGAAAATTACACCTTGTGGTGGTCTGAATGAAAATAGTCCCCAGAGGGAGCAGTACCATTAGGAGCTGTGGCCTTGTTGGAGTATTTGTGCTCTTGTTGTAGGACGTGTGTGTCCCTGTGTCTCAAGCCACACCCAGTGAGGCAGTGAATTTTTCTGTCCCTCCTGTCAGCTCAAAATAATGACGTGGAGACTTATTATTAATCATGAAATCTCAACTGATAACTTATATTGTTTTTCACTAGCTCTTATAACTTATATTAACCCATTTCTATTAATTTACAAGCTACCTCATGACTTTGTTATTTTACCCTGTGTGGCCCATGTGGCTTTGTCTACGTCCTGGTGTCTCCTTGCAACACTACCCTTTTCCTTCTCAGTGTTCTCTCTGCCCTGAAAATCTTGCTTGGCTATTGGCCACTCAGTGTTTTATTAAACCAGTCTGAGTGACACATATACACAGTTAACGCAAAGATTATTCCACAGTAACAGACCATTTCCAGTTGCCTGCAAATCAGGATGTAGAACCCTGGGCTACCTCTTCAGCACCATGTTTGCTTGCTTGCCACCGTGTTGTAGCATGACAATACTGGTGTGAACATCGGAAAATGCAAGCAATCCATGTTAAATGTTTTTCCTTTATAAGATATGCCATGGTCATGGTGTCTCTTAACAGCAATAGAAACCCTAACTAAGACATACACTTTACTTGTTTTGTACTTGACTGTATAATGTATACCTCACCAAAACCATCTTACAAAGTCTTTAACATTTAATATACTTTCTGTACCTTTATTAACGATGGACACTAACATAGATATTGAAGATATTAAGTGAAATAGCGCATATCTGTCTTCAAGGAAGTGCGCAAGAGAATGGATAGTTCTTAAGGATTGGCAGCATCTATGACTGGACTTGCAAAATGAAGTTTACCACAAAAACCTACTTTTATATGAAAGATCCTATAAATCTGATCCTACAGATCTCTAAGGCCATGGGGAATTAAAGGTCAGGAACACTAAAATCAAATATTTCTTGAGTTTTATTTATTTCTGTCAATAGATCTATGTCTGACCTTCCCCATCTATGTCTGACCTCACATCCTTGTGACCATCATATGTAAATGTGAAACATGTTAACTAAGCCAAGGATGCTATCTGACAGCATCTGAAACCTGTAGAAGAGATTTCCTTGCTCTAATCTAACCTTCCACATTTCCACCAATAAATTTGCCTAAGTTTTGAATTGCTTTTGTTCCACAAATATTAAAAATTTATCAAACTATATTCTCATTCAGTTCACTTGCTACTTCTGTGGTAAACTACCCTACCCTTACAAAAGCAAACTTGCAGTGTGTATGGGGGGGGTGTTATTCAAAGTAACAGTTCCAGATTATAGTCTGACATGAGAAAGTCAAATTGCCAGGACTATGAAGCAGTTAATCACACTTTGTACATCATTAAGAACAGAGAACAATAAATTAATTCATAAATGCTTTTGGTCATTCAATTAATGTTCTCTGTTTTTATATAGTCTAGGACTCAATCACTGAGAAGAGTACTTTATACTTTTAGGCTAGATTTTCCTTTACATATTACCATTATCAAAATGATATCTAAAGCCTAGTCCACAGGCTACCATATTCTAGAGAACATCTCAATAATATTATGCTCCCAAGGGACTCTAGATTGTATAAAATTGACAATTAATACTAAATGTAGTAATTTGAATAAAAAATGTTCCCATAGGCATGGGTATTTGACTACTTGGTCTCTACTTGGTGGCGATGTTTGGGGAAGTTCAGCCTTGCTAGAGGAAGTATATCAATACAGAGGATCTTCAATAGTTTAAAGCCTCGTGTCATTTCTAGTTTTTTGTTCCCTGCTTTGTCTTTGCATTTGAAGATGCAAGCTCTCAGCTTCCTGTTCTTGCTTTCATGCATGCTGCCTGCTGCCGGCTGCCAGGCTTCCTGCCACCATGCATGCTTTCCTCTGAAACTGTGAGCTGAAATAAACTCCTCTTCCATAGGATGCTTTTGGTTATGGTGTTTCATCATAGCAATATAAAAGTAACTAATACACTAACACATCATTTGGGATGGCCTAAATCTATGTTCCCAGACCAAGGTCACTTTCATCTGCAAAATGAGCTATGGGTAATTATTTTTGAGGTGAGAGCTGTTTTGTGTTGAAAGACAAAGTACAGAATGCTGTGTAAGGACTTCATCTGGGAAAACCAGAGGATATTTTAGCTAAACCTTGAGGTAGGGAAGTAAAATAAAAAAGAGCAATGTATGGGGTGAAGAAACTTCCATGTTGTGGTATAGCCTAATTCAAGTGAGAGAAGCTGATAGCAGAAGGATTAATGTTTACAACTTTCACACAAGGATGACATTCTGTCCATCACCTTGACTCATCACTCCAGTAACATCTAGAGAGAACTCCACATTCAAATGTTTTAAAGGAGTTGAAACTATTAAACTCAAATTGAGATCTCATTCTGAGATCTCAAAAAAAGTCAATGGCCCTAGTTAGCTCTTTCAATTACTGGAACAATCAGGAATTAGCTATTGAGTTTGTGAATTATGTTTCCCACCCTAGCAGTAAGATTAGATTGAACTAGCCAAATAATTATGTGATGATCAGCCAACAATATGGCCATCATTACAATGCAAAGAGTTCAATTATTCAGTTAAACTCGGACATGTCACAAGACATCCGTGAAATTAAAATCAGTTACAAAAATAAAAGGACATGCAAAAATGCTTCACTTGACTGATTAAATTAAATTTCAGTGAGGAACATTGGAAGTGACTTGGCCAGGAAATGGTGACAATAGCTGTTATTGTCTGGGGTTGCCCGAAAATGTACAAGTTATCTCATTGTATCTTCAACAGATATCTATTTTAAGAATCAAATTTATAAAAAGAGAAAAAAATAATGTTAGACTCTAATTTCTATAAGTTGAATTATATTGAAATAAAATGTAGCAAAAACTTTATGGGTCTCCTAAAAATAAGTTATATTTCTCTTTAGAGACAGGAAGATAATTTATTAAAATGATTTCACAGGAGAACAGTTGTATTTGGTAGCTAGCCATTCTCTTAGAATACATTCACTTAGAATACATTCTTAGTATGTGGCTAGCCCACTAATGCATATTCAGTATCAACAATATTTGGTTCTACTAACAACAAAAATCAATCACCACTTTTTAACTTTGCCCCGCCAGGTGACAGCCTTCCAGCACAAAAACCTTGAGGGCAAACACATAAAATTTCTAACAGTGGATCTCAAGCTATCACAGTGAGTGAATGGAAGTCAAGTGCAACTTTAGATCTTATAGAAAAGAAATTTTAAATAAAAAATTGAATCTGTACAGTCTTTTCCTAAAATACATTGAAACAATTCTCTATGTCTTTGTTATAGTCATTTTATCACTTTTTGTTATTTTAATTCCATAGTAAACTTTTGGAAGCAACAAATTTGAAGTAACCCAAAGTCAGTGTCTAATGACATACAAGCTTTGTTCTAAGTTCTCTAAGAAACTGATGATAAGCATTAACTTATATAGAATGTTGTCATTCATGTTTTGCTACAGATTGTAAGAAACATGTGAAAACAAGAAGTTGCTATTAAACAGTGTACTTTGGAAGCTGATGTTCTTTGAGAAAGATGTTCGTTTTTCTATTTGTGGTTTACTTTGTAAGAATGGATTTTTTATTAGCTCAAATCATACCTTTTCAATTTCAAATTTCTTATGAGTCTATGAAATGTGGGAAAAAGTGGGTGGCTCCATTAGCCAAAGAATGTCATTAATACTAATGCCACAAAAATTCCACCATTACATCACCAGTGACTTTGTGTCCACTACCAGGAAAGTGAATTAGAATGATTGTGATATGGTTTTGTTCAGTTTAGATAAATTACACAGAGGTTTAGATGCAGCATGGGAGGTTATTTATAGAGCTAATGTCAACTCAATAATCAAAATTGAATATGAGTTTTGAGATGATGATGTCAAAACAGTCTTTGCTAGAACCCAGTGTGAGGATAAAGATTTAGATGCAATTTGTTACTAAAGTTCCCAGAGAAAAAGAAGCTACCTCAAATATTTATAAAGCTGATTGGTGGACTGCAATTATTATGGACAGTTAGAATATTCGAGAAGTAGAGCCAAGTTATTTCTTATGTCAGCAACTCATTGTTCACTTCTGTGGGTGCTTTAACACCCCTATGACTAAAAGATGAACACTTTCGGAATAAATAAACAGCACCCTGGATTCTTCCAATGCAAAAGCAAAGAAAGTCACCTGAAGACATTCAGGCTGTGCCAGACTTCTTCCCGCTTTACTTTAGTCCTCTTACAGGGTATTCCCACTAAGACATTTCAATGTCTTTATGACTTTCCTTTGTTTCCACGACATTTTCATGAAGATGCCACCAAATCGCAAACCAGTATTTGAAGCAGTCTGAAACCGTGTTCCAGGATCAGCGCCAATCATATTTGCCTGGATAATGAGTTCTCTGCTCTTCCTGTTTGAGGTGAGAGTTAGGTCTGTGCATCAATTCAGTGGACTAAGAATTGATCATTGTCCTAGTTTCTTTTACTGTTGTTTTGCTTAAACACCACAAAGGAGAAATTTTTAAGGGAGAAAGGATGGAATGATTTATGATTTCAGGTTATAGTCTGTCATTTTGGAGAAGCAATGGGAGTGGAGAAGTGAAGCATTTATTTGGTCACAGCGATGATGCCGTTAGCCACATCCGTGAAGCTGTTAGCCACATGCATGAAGCCATTACTCCAGAACTCAGAGAATAATTACATACAAGCTTGTATTCAGTTCATTTCCATACTTTCTTACACAGTCCAGGACCCAAGCCCGGGAAAAGTGCCATCTTCTTTTAGTCTGTATAAATTAACATAATCAGCACAATCCCCCCAGAGACAGCCGTAGGCCATTCTAATCTAGACAATCCCTCAGGACTCACTTCCGAGTGATGATTCCAGAATGTTCCAAGTGGAAAAAAAACTGTCACAGTCATGATGAGTATCTATTTTTTAAAATTTAGCTGTGATATAAAATACATTAAAAAGTGAAGTGTCAAAGTACACAATGTAGGTGTGTTTGTGTATGTGTGTGTGTGTGTGTGTGCGTGCGTGCATACATGTGTAGTGCATATAATGTTTTCTAAAAACAGCTAATGCTGTACTCAAATGCATGAATCAGCTTTCTGGGTTATTTTTAGGCTTAGAATAATTTTATCAACTGATTGCATTGTGTAAAACTTTGAAGTCTACTTTGTAAACAAACCTGCTTTTCCAATCATTTTTAATATTTTATACATCTCTCTAAATTCAATTATATTTTAAGATTTTAAAAAGAATTATTCAAAGCATTTAACAGACCAACTATCGACTGACTTTGATGAGATTTTAAAAATAAAATATGAAAGTTCGGCATGGTGGCTCAAGCTTTTAACCTCAGCACCCAGGGAGGCAAAAGTAGATGATGGCTCAGTTCCTGTATGTTAGAGGCCAACCTGGTATACCCAATAAGTTTCATGACAGCCCGGGTTTCATAATAAAAGAAACCTTCCCAATAACTCAAAAAATTTATAATAAAACATGTAGACCAGAAAACATTAATTTATCTCCACATTAACAAGAACAAAATTAAATAAGATAGATGAGAGCATCTAAAATCTTAAGATTTAATTTTGTAAGTTCAGTTTTTAGTATTTTAACTTGTAGATTTCTCATCTGGTTTCATTTTTATTTTAATGTGGCATATTTATATTTTGCAAAGGAGATGACTAAGGAAAACCCAATATATCACACAACTTAATCTTTCTAAGTATTTTAAATAAATAAAACAGAGGGGTTTTCTTGATTGATTCTATTTTTCAAAATATTTGTGTAACATAAGAACTCAGTGAAGCAAAATACAGAATACATAAGACCTTAGGGTTAAATGTATGTGCTGACCGTTTGAAAAACAAAGAAAACTAAGGATCCAGGTCACATTTCACTTTACAGAATATGACTGATCTTTTTAGGTAGCTCAACTTCTATCCTCGATGTATTTTGCCATTTAAATGAAATTTAATATTCAGGGAAGTCAACCAACAATGTTATTTTTGTTAAAGGTGTCAGGTAGCACCAGATTTAAAGAAAACATGCCTGATCTCTCTGCTTTGAATAAACTCTACATTTAGAGAAATCGGGATTGCCCCACCATCATACATGCACCGACACAGTGCACGAGTGGCTATTATAGGAGGACGCTTTAAAATACTTGCTCCTTGCTCATCTTCTCCCTCCTTCTGCTCTTCCACTGGACCTTGGCAGCACGATCCCTTGCTCTGGTGTCAAGACCGTGAGGGACTGGCTCACCAACAGAGACAGAGTGCTCGATCTATTGGGAGCTCATCAAATCCAGCTGGACCAAGACTGAATGAGCATATGACTTAACTGGACCCTATGAATGTGACTGCCAGTGGGGACTGACTGAGAAGCCAATGATAATGGCACTGGGACCTAGCTCTTCTGCATGTATTGGCTTTTGGAAAACTTATTCTATATGGATGCACATCTTCTTAGACCGAGATGGAGGGGGGAGGGCCTTGGGCTTCCCATAGGGCAGGGTATCCTTCCCCATCTTAAGGAAGCAGGGGGAGGGCGGTGGGGTAGTGGGGGAGCGGGAGGGCCGGGAACAAGGAGAGTAAATGTAAATTTTTCTTTCAACAATAAAAAAAAAGAAAAAAAAGAAAAAGAAAAAAAAATACTTGCTCCTAAGTTATTACAAACAGAAAAGAGGAAAAAAAGTAATAATTGGAAACATGTTGCTTTAGTTTTCATAAAATGAAAGTACATCTGTAAGCAACTATAAATCTTGAGCAGGTTGCTTCCAATGCCTGGAATGTGTCCTTGTACCCCCAGCTTCACAGTTTCCTGCTCTGCTACTCCGGTACCACAGCAGAGTAACTTAAAAACAGAACTTGGATGCAGCTGTCAATAGGGTTTTTATTTTAAATTTATATGAATGGAATTGCATCTTACATTCTTTCCTCAGAATTATTTCATTCAATAGGATTCTTATGTGAATTCCACTCTTTGTTCTCAAAATTGTTAACTTTAATATTCTCACCCCTATGTAATATTCCATTGTATAAATAAGCCATGATGATTTCTTTTTCTCTTCTACTCTTCATGAACACATTAGCTGTTTTGAGTTTGCAACCATTTATATTATATCTATATAAACATTGCAACAACAGTATTACAAATTATGCATATTTCTAATATAGACTGTCAGAACCTCACCCTTTAAATCATATTAAATGAATTAAGCTCTCTAGTAATACAATCTCTCTTTTCTAATTTTCCACCCCCAGAGGTTATCAGGCCAGTTTAATGTCTTAAGTGGGTTTGTAACCATTCACACATTTTGTCCTTTGACTTTTTTCCATCTTGAATTCCTATAAACATATTTACATAGTCATTATTTTTTTTGTCCTTGTATGGCTTCCATTGGTAACTGCAATATAGTTTTGGGGCCATTTAGAGAGCATCACCTGATTGCTCTTCAATCAAGTTCCTTCATGGTCTGGCTGAGAAGATCTACCAATAAGTGTCAATCCTCACTCCTTTGACATTAGCCTGATAATGGACTTTGTTCCTTTGGAATAAGATGAATTACAAATAAGCACACGAGTCATACAAATAACACATTACCGCAAATAAAAATAATGTGTTTACTTCTAGTGCCAAGCGTGGTGAAATGAAAATGGATTTTAAAATTTTCTTAAAGAAGAATCCTTAAAAGAGAATAGTTACTTTTACATAAAACAGATAGCCAAAAGACTGACTTTTGCATGCCCTGTGTTGGATTCACTGACAACGCATTGTTTTTCTCTTCTCCTTTGAGTTAATTTATTTAAAAATCAGGTGTTTGAGTGTTAGCATTTAGTTTCCTCTATTTTAGTACACTTTTCTCTTTAAATTATAAATATGCTGGCCAGAAATATTATTCAGTCCTTGAAAAATTAAAAATATTCAATAAGTATGTTTTATATCGATATGTGTTTAAGAATAAGGTAAAAGCCATATTTAATGGACATTAGCAAGAAACAACTAACTACATTTCAAGAAGAATTTGTACAATCTAACCTTTCTTTATGGTTATTTTGAATGTCTGAAGCATTTCATACTTAATATTATTCTCCTTGTTTCCATATTTTTCACAAACTTTCAACATCTATATTCTTAATAAATGTTGAGTAAATTCAAATACACTTGGTCATTTTAATATAAATACAACTTGTAGAACAAAACATTACATAAAGTATGTTTCCTGATACAGGAAGAAAAAATAATGAAATGGTAAACTTCTAACAAGTCAAAACAAACAGATTCTGATCTGACACACAATAAAAGATAAATTGACATCAGAAACTAAAAAAATCACAGTGCTCAATTCTTTAGGGAATATACAGTTTATCTGCCGAGCCTGGTTCTTCATTAACCCATTTTATTCAGGGAAAACTCTGCTGCATAGAGTATAGTAAATATGAAATGATGAACAGGATCCCAAATCACATAGACTTAGGGTGTATTCTGGCAGTCCACAAAATGGTTCATATTAAAATCTGGAAAGGTCTTTAATAAAACTTCATGGGGGGCAATTGAATTAATTTGACAGCACAAATCCTCATTTTCAAGGAACCTCACATTTCATAGAGAGTACATGGGGCCAGCAGATGTCATGAAGTAGCTGCCCTAGGTATCAAAGGAAGACGTAGTCATCAAATGTTCTTCAGTGTGTCTGAGAGTGGTGAGTGTGTGCAGGTCTTCCTCACTGAGCGCTAGGCACAGGCCCGGGCTCTTTCAAACTGTGCATCTCCACATCGAGTCTTTCCACCACGGGATGATTTTACAGTGTTCTCTACCAAGGAGCTCACACTGCTCTTCCCAAAACTCACTGCCTTCTTCTCCCCACCCACATCCAGGTCAAATATCTTCCTAGCCCACTGCTGTTCTGTGCTCCTGCCTACAGCATTTCACGTAGTCCTCCCACCTGCTTTCCTAATTCTGCCCTTCATTTAGAACATTTCAGTTTCCACCTACCTGCACAAAGATTCAAAGATTCCCTTAGAGAATCCTAGATACTTGTATATAAATAGAGGAGAATTTGGGGGAAATTTTCTCTAAAATAGGGGAAGTTTATTTTTCTACTTAAGGCCAGGCCTGATATTCTATGCATAGCTTTTAAAAGGTAAATTAGAGAAAACTATTTCTTGGTAGGTACCAACCCATGAAAAAAATTCCTCTTTGTGTCATATAAGACCTTCATTATGTTTTCCTTACAGGGCCTCATGCTGCAGATTTTCGCATGACTGCCTTATGAGCAAGCAGCAAAGAGAAACATTTTATTTTATTCATCAATGTGTCATTCTTCATTATCTTTAAATTTAAAAAAAATACATAAACTAAACACAAAGGTCATCCTCTGAAAACTGTAATTTACTTAGTGGTAAATTCAGTCCTTAACTAACTCAGCGAATACAACATGGTGCCTATGATTTCAAGGAATTCTTCGAAAAAGAAAGGGTAAAGAGTAAAAGGGTAAGAAAATAAATACAAATCAGTGACAGCGTGGCAATAAAAACTTCCTTTGTTTGATTCTTGTTTCTTTGTTAATGGTTGGTGGTCCAATGAAGAGATGTGGTGTAGCAGTAGAAGAGGCAGGTGCAAGTATTTGAATTTTATTGTAGGGTCCTTGAGATTTTAGATTTCTCTAAAGACCTGTGC
>JAQHUG010000011.1:7133452-7190760 GCA_028555095.1 Dicrostonyx torquatus
TATGTATGTATGTATGTATGTATCTCCAGAGAAATTGAAGTTTGTAGTTCATGTTGACAAAATAAAAGATGTTTTTCATCAGAATACTGGATAGTAAAACCATTGAACAACATATTTCTTATGTTCAGAGTCTTCCCTATTCTCATATATATGAGGCTGTATAGATATATATATATATATATATATATATATATATGAGATTGCAATGCTTGTAAAAACTATATGTCATGTGAAATTTAGATGGAACAAAAGTGGGACTCTTTATGCTGTAGATGAATGACTGTGCTGTCCCTCGTGTTTCATAAACACCTTTATTTTAGTTAGACATAATTTCATGTTTTCTTGCCATTCACTTCACATTAAAATATTCCACATATTTTTCTGAAAGGAAATGAAAATGACATATTTACTTGTCTGTATTTCTATGTAACATATGAAAGGGATTTCCCCACACACACACACCAAAAAATTGAGTGTGCTAAAGGTCATTGAAAATGAAGAAAAACATTCTATAAATATCAAACCAGAGAAATGAAAGTTTGTAGTTTAGGTTGACATACAAAAAGATGTTTTTCCATCAGAATACTGGGTAGTAAAAGCACTGAGCAACATATCAATTATATTCAGAGTCTTCCCACACTTGTTTTTGTGTCATAGATCTTTCTAAATGCTAGTTGGGGTGAAATCAAAATATTGGGGAAGATTAGAAACAGGAAAACAATTTTTTTTCTGAAGTGGACACTGTGAAAGATTTTCTTCGTTGGCTTGTGCCAATGGTGGTAATCAGTACCTGCTCAGGAGCAGATTTACACAGTGGAGGAACATGTTAGGATTCTGACTGTGCTCCCTTAGTGGTCTCTTTTACTCTGTCTTCCATCTCAGTGTCTCCGTCTCCTTTATATTGCCATGCACATAAACGACCTTGACATGCTGCTTAAAGACAGTCTAGTGCCAAATTACAGCATCCATAGAGTGATTCCTTTATCTCTGTTGATCTCAGGGTTTCATGCAGCAGCTTGGTCCCTCCTCAGAATGTTCCACTGCTAACTGCACGGAGGAAGCTTCTCTTCCTCTCACTGCCTGAGCACAGTGGTTCTCAGTACCTTTTATCCTTTGTTACAGCTCAGTTGCAACATGGAAATTAGTCCACAGAAGAATTTGCTGTTGATTTCAAACCCAGATCACTTGTAGACACTGCAGAATATTGAAGGCCCCAAGAGAACTTCTCACAATCACTTTTTTTAGACATTGAAATGACAGAGAGTTGTGCGTATAGATGTAGCTCTTCTAATGAAAGCATATTCAGGATATACACTGAAATGCCTAGAATATAAGAGCTGGCCTCTCCTTCTATTTTCTTGTTGTTCTCCACTGTCGCCTAGTATGAAAAGCCTCTTATTCACCCACGCTCAAGTGCGTACACTCTTCTGAGCTCTGGGGACACTTGAACACTAAGAGACTGTTGAGAAAAGAATTACTAAACTAATAAACCGTAGCCAGTATTTCAAGGAGTCTCACATCGGTGGTGTAAAAATATGATCTTTTCGTCCATATCCAACCTAGTTTTATTTCTTAAGAATTTCTTTTAAAGAGACCATAGTTCTCTGGTAATTTAATTTGCTTACTGAGTGTTACAGTCTCCAGTTTAAAACTTCTGTATCATATCTGAACTATGATCTTGCATCGCTTCTTCCCCCCACAGGTACTAGCTTATTCTGAAAACACAAATGGACAGGTGAATCTTTTCCCAAATAGTGATTGTTGACTCCTTTCTGGCACTGTTAAACAGCTGCTGTTACAGTCTGTCTCGCGGGTTTCTGCATTTTTTTTTCTGTTGTGAGATGCTGTTATGAGAATCTTATGTGACATTCTCAGCTTCTGACTATGGAATACCAGAATTTAAATATTAAAACTTTCCTGAATTCCTTTCTTTGCCTGAGCACTCACACTGGTGTTTCCTACCACAGCTTCCCACCCCTGATATCATGTGCCTTGAATGTAGACAAACCAGCTAAAGTCCTGATGGGACGTTCACCTGTGGCAGTGACATGCCTGCCTGCTTGGTTAGTAGACTGCCGGTGGATCCAACATTCTCTATTCTTCTGCCCCTTTAAATAGTCAGAATGGTCCTGCAGCCTGGACAATCATACAGTTCAGCAAGGTTAGTAAGTTTCTGTTCTTAATGGCATTCTGAGTGTCTGCCCTTCACTGTTTGGAGGAAGAATGAGGAGGACTATCATTTCCTCTTCCAAAGGCATTTCATACATCCAGTGCAGAATACTTATCTGATATGACCTTCAGAATATGGCCAGTTTTGCTGCCTCTGAATCAACTTTGATTTTTTTTAATGTGTATCTTGAACCAAAAAGTATATATTTTCAAAGCTTTTTGTTTTCAATTCCGAGAACAACAGTTAATTGTAGTACAGTGTAAATCCTAACCAGTAGTCTTTATTTTAAGCTATCCCCATCACCATGGGTCTGACTCCACATCCATTCAGATAATAATAATAATAATAATAATAATAATAATAATAGTAGTAGTAGTAGTAGTAGTAAATACATAAAAATAAGCCAATTTAAAACAACCAGTCAATTAAGACACTTAAAAACCCTTCCTTGAGAACACCTTCGCTAAGAATAACTAAAGATGCTGACAAGGCCGAGAGTAGCTGAGATCTGGGTGAGACGCTGTGGAGCTGTACTAACATTAGGCAGAGGAAACAATGAGAAAGTGAAAGTTTTCTCCATTTAGAATAATACTAGCACATATAATGTAGGGGGAAGCCTTTGAGCCTCCAGCAAGAGCTTCACAATGTAGTTTGAGATGTGCTGGAGGGGAATGAAAGAGAGGTGGCGGTAGAGTAAACAGTGAGGATGAGCTGTGTGATTTGTTAGGGAAATGAGTCAAGGTAGCACTAGAACTTGTTGATGATGAACTAGAAATGTGTGCGCTCTGTGGAAGTCATGAAAATTAAAATTGGCCCTTTGGTTTTTAATTTGGTACTACAATTTATTGAAATGAGAACAGGCTAGTTAACCTACTGGTGTTAGTTTGCCAGGTCTCCCCTAATAAAACAAAGTTTGACAAACTGTGTGACTTCAATTACAGAAGCTATTTTCTCATAGAGCCTGAGGTCAAGGTGCTAATAGTATTGGAGTCTCTGAGGCTTCTATCTTCGCTAGTATTAGAGATAGCTTTATATCTTCCCCAAGAACTGACTGCGACAAAATTTCTGCTTTTGTGAATAAAAGAGTCAAGCTGCATTTATACCAATGACCTCAGTGGTATTCGCTATGAGGAGAGCTATTATTCTAGCAATTCAGTTTACTGGCAGCTACGTTGTTGAACACTGGCAATGTTCCACATTTGGTCACCTAGTATATTAATTCACTTCTAATAAAACTAGTTACAAAGATGAAACTATTCTCCTCATTTTACAGTTGGGAACACCAAAGTACTAAGATGCTAAATAAGCTGTCCAACATCAGACAGTCTATTCTTATCACTGCTGTATCTAGAGCCTAAACAGTATGGCCTTATAGTACATTCTATTATTATACTAAGTCATGGTTTCTGTAAGTACAACTATGCATCAAATTAAGTAGGCAGCCTAGAGGTATGTCTTAATTTCTTTTCTGTCGCTGTGATAAAACATGAACCAAAAAACCAACTTGAGGAGGGAAGGCTTTATTTGAGCTGCTTGTGTTGGTCCATTATTGAGGCAAGCAAGCCAAGGTAGGAACTCAAGACATCAGTCTATGGCAGAAACCAAGGGGGATTTACCTGTGTGGTTTTTTATACAGGCAGAATATAGAATCTCCCTCAGTGGACTATGACTTCTCACATCAATTGTTGATCACTGGAATGCTCCACAGACATGCCCACAGGCCAATGTGATAGAGAGAGCTTCTCACTTGAGAGTCCTCTTCCTTGGTGACTATATTTTGTGACAAGTTCACAAAGCTGAGCCTCTGCATGCTATTGCCTAACACGACAAAAATGATCATTTACCAGTCAAGATAGCCTATGGGCCAGAGCAGATCATGTATCCCTGACTCAGTCCACCATTTTGAGAATTCTTCAAATCCTGTCAATAACAGGCCAGATCAGCAAAAATAAAAATAAAAAAATAAAAAATTCGGTGTCTCAAATTTAGGGATTTGTTGAAGGTAGAAGAATAGCAGATGATAACTTCAACTAGTCCATTAGTGTAACTATAACTTTCCCAAGGATGATTCTCACTATCACAACCAAGTCAGAATTTAATTCAAAAGCAAAGATGAGCTCTGATTGAAGAAAAAAGAAAGCAAGAGCAAAGGAAGGAGGAGATAGTAGTCATAAGTTGCCCATTCCCATACAGGAGCCACATCAACACAGCCGCTCCTTTGCTCAAGTTAAAACAGGTCCTACTGTCATGTAAGTGGATTGTGACTACATCTCCATCCTGCATGCATCCCTCAGCAGGGCTTGAAGTGAGAAGTCAATTTGGAAGCTCTTAAAGAACTTGGACTTGAGCCAAAGGTATTCAGAAAGTGAATGAAGATCTTTTGGGAAATCTGTTGTTGGTGAAATATCTGGCATAGGAAATATGTCTGGCAGCAAACCTATCCTTTAGAACAAGAAATCAAACGCCAATGACAACAGGCTTTGTTTTACAATTAATTGCTTCGGTCTTCCCCGTTAATGTTCTCAGGAAGCGTATTCATTGAGAGTTAATCACTCCTATATCTCTATGCTGTGTACAATGGACGTTTAATCAAGTTAGAGCGTTCGGTGTGAAACAGCTGGGGAAAATGAGAAGGCGCACATTGAAAGGTGGTTAGCTTAATGGCAAACAACTTTATTTAAGCAAGGGGAAAAAAGTGTGCAAAGTTACAAACAAAGAACAGAGACCTAAGTCAGTTCTGAGACCAAGGATAATTTTCTTCAATAAATTCAGAGAGCTGAAGGAGGAGCTCTAGAAGTGTTACAACATCACAAAGATTAAAACAGTGGAAGGTTAAGAACACAAAATCCTGGATTTGGCTCAACTTTACCTGTGGAAACATTGGAGTTTCACTTAGGTTTTGATTATTTCTTCTTCCAATTATATTAATTGGAATTATATTAGAAATGCCAGGTATTGCTTGTATCACCATTGTTAGCAGTAGTTTAAAAGAAGTAAAGATGAATATATGAAAGCACTGAGAGATGTATGATGCTAGGCCCTGGTGTTGTTAACACTGTTACCATTTTAAGCAGAAAAGATATTGAAGCTCTGACTAGAGTGACATAATTTTCTATATAGCACACTGAAGTTAAATTAGAACAGACTGTGAAGACTGCCACCTTCCTATCTTCCCAGGTACAGGAAACTCCATAAAGACAAGATTCTCCAGTTTCCATTTAGAAGGTGGAGTAGCTACCTGTTTCTTAAAAATTATTTACACTTAATCTGGGTAGCTTAATGTGATCTTATTAATTATGCCCAATGCCAGAGTCCGAGTAGAGGTTTGAAAAAGAGTTAAATTCACTAAGAGTTTTCTGCTTGATTGATGAGATGGCTCAGCCTTGACTACCTCAGGCTTTCTTTGTGGCTTTCATTGTTTCTTAAATTAAAAAAAAAAAAAAACTTTTCCAGGACTATGTTTTATGGAATTTCTTCTCTGTGCTTTGAGAGAAGGGGCAGAGAAGAAAATGACCACACACTAGACAGTTTTGCAATTTCAGAGGGCTATTCTCTGTATTATATTAAGTATTTCGCATTTAATTTTTAGATTAATAGATCAAATTATATTTTATTCCAATTATGCAAAGTTGAATTGTAAAGAAATGATGCATGTATCTCATTCTTTCCAGAAGAACTGTATTAACTGCTAAAAATTTATTTCATAATTTGCAACTGTGTAAACCACATATATGGCATATTCGCATACTAGTTTTATGCCAATACAAGACAGAAGTAGTCAAGCACAGTATTCGAATGCACGTGTTTAGGACAGAAGCACCATCCACACTATTGGGGAAATAGGGTTAATCCACTATTAGTAAGCTTTAGTTTTTAAAAGCTATACATTAGCATGGTAATAAATTTTGTTATAATTAATTGAGATTTTTCGTAATATGTTTTTATATTAAGTATTAAGATCCTTTGGCAATGTGTGAAAAAGTACTTTCTAACATAAAATGATTTGAGAATGAAGTAAGAATACACATAGGTAGTGTTAGTTATGAAGAAAGGAAGCCTCTATGCAGCTAAAAGCATCTATCTTTGTGTAAATATGATGGCACACATATCAGGCAAGACAGCAACTTAATGTTTTTGTTTCTAGTAGGTCACTCATTTGTGCAAGGCTTATTTCCCAACTCAGTTGTATTCAGAGTCTTTTGTAATCATAAGGGAGACTTCTCTGAGAATTCTTTCTAATCATATTAATGTCACATTTCAAATGCACATACCAGTACTATTGACAAAATGTTTTTGTATTTTGATTTGCAGAGATGGAGCAAAAAAAAAATAAGTGACAAAGACATTGGTTGTAAAGAAGATACCGTTTCTTCAAGCGCTTAAAAAACAGTATAAAAGCCTGTAATAAATTTTCTTACCTTTCTCCACTTAGCAGTGTGACACTGAGCATTTGCATTCCTAGACGGTATCAGGACAGAATGCAAGCATCCCTGTGAAATCAGAATTCTCTCTGGCCTGTCAGATTCGAAGGAGGGATTAAATTTTAAAAAAAAGAGCTAGCTGAGTGGAATGAGACCTGAGAGGGATTATGGGAAGTGTAGTCAACTGCAGTAACTCAGTTTTGCAAGGCGAGGAGGAAAATACCATTTCAGATGCATTCACCACAGCATCTGAATTCACCCAGCCTGATCCATGAACAATCCTAGAGCCCAGCCTGCACAAATAAAGCTTAACTATCTCACACATTAAATTTTCATTATGCTTCTGTAGCAGGTACTTCAGGAAATGAGTATGAAAATTCCTCTACTTTCATCTGGAATCTCCAAACAGCTTCTACCTTGGGTGAAATTAAAAATGTTTTATTTCTTCTGGAGACCATAAATTTCAGTTTATTTATTCCAATTCTCTAAATTCAAACTAGAGAAATTCAAAGAAGGTTAAATTTCTGGCTAACGTCTGTTCAGATGCACAGTGTACATTATTTAACTTACACTGTCTTTTTTTAAGTATGTAATCCTATTTTAATTTTATTTTTTACTATTTTAAAAATAATACTAATCAAAATTCCCACTGCCTTCACTCCTCTCACTTCTTTCCTGCTCCCCCCCTCTAGTCCTAAGAGAGGGCAAGGCACCCTGCCCTTTGAAAAGTCCAAGGCCCTCCCCACTACATCCAGGCTGAGAAAGGTATGCATCCAAAAAGAATAGGATCCAAAAAAAAAAGCCAGTACATGTAGTAGACACAAATCTCAGTGTCACTGTCATTGGCCACTCAGTCTGCCCTAACTGTTAGTAACATTTAAAGGGACCAGTTTGATCCCATGCTCATTCTTTCCCAGTCCAACTGGAGTTGGTGAGCTCCCATTAGCTCAGGCACACTGTCTCAGTGGGTGAACCCCTCGTGGTCCTGACTTCCTTGCTCATATTCTCCCTCCTTCCGTTCTTCAGCTGGACCTTGGGAGCTTGTCCAGTGCTCCAGTGTGGGTCTTTGTCTCTGTCTCCATCCATGGTCAGATTACGGTGATATTCAAGACAGTCATCAAGACAGTCATCAGTTTGACTACAGGACAAGGCCAGTTCAGACACCCTCTCCTCCCTAGCTGGGGTCATCTCTGTGGACTCCTGGGAACCCCTTCAGAACCAATGGTTCCAAGGACCTCACAGGCGAAAAGGCAGGCTTGGGGGTACCGTGGGATGGGGTAAAGAAAGCCCAGGAGAAGTAACACACCCAGCTGGATGGCCAGAAAAGCTTAGGGAATGGGAGAGCCTGGATTCTGTCCCCCTGGGAAGGTCCCAGAGAGTGGCACTTCTGGCTGTCCAGCCTGTGTGGCCACTGACTCACCTCTCCGGTCCCCTCAGAACTAGAGCAGTGTCTATTGCAGGGTTCCGAGGACCTCCCAGACAAAAAGGCAGGGTTGGGGACAGGGTGGGATGGGGTAATGAAAGCCCAGCAGCCACAAATTATTTATAAATAATAAATAATATAAATAAAAGAGAAATGCTCAATTTCTGATTCTTCTTGGAAATAGACACAGAAATATGGCCTTAAATTTCATTATTGCCACTGTATATTAGAACTGAGAGAGTCACCCCTCAACACATGAAATATACTCCCTTTTATTTATTACATTTTCTTTCTCTGACACTATGACCAACTATTGTATTCTCTGGTGTCTTAATTCAACCAAAGAGTTTCTTTATAATTTTTTTTCTTAATCTAGAAAATTTTCCAATCTATTTTTTATCTCTATTTTATGACTTTGAACACCTGCTGTGGACTTGAATTTGTGACACCTGTTTGGTTTAGCTACAGCTGGTCTAAAGTCCATGACTGAATGTAAACTATTGAGCCTAGAAGAAAGTCTCCAATCAAATATTTACCATTTACCCAACGTCTACTTAAGATTTCCTCTAACCACAGTCAGCATGGGTAAGACCAAAAGAATAGCTGCCCACAACACTGGCAAAGATGTGGGAAGAGGGGAATCTTCATTCACTGCTGGTGGGATTGCAATCTTTTGCAACTACATTGGAAATTAGTGTAGAGAATTATCTAAAAATAAAAGTAGATATACCAGATGGCCTAGGTATACTACTTCTTGGCCTATACCTAAACTACCCAATATTTTATTGAGGAGATAATTTCTCAGCCACATGTACTGCCATTCAATTTGAAATTAAAACAACTGAAATGTCCTTCTACTGAAGACTGTATAATGAAGATATGGTTCATATAGACAATGAAATTCTACTTATCTGTAAAGAAAAGAAAAGTGATAAATTTTGAGGTAAATAGCTAGAATTAGAAAGTATTATTCACAGTGTAGTAACTCAGAATCATAAAGGCAAATGCTGCATTCTTTTTTATTTGTTGATCCCAGCTCTGACTTTATATTAGAGTATATAATTGAAGTAACTGCAGAAGTCAGGAGAGAAGACAGGAACCATGGAATTGATGCGGGTTCTAGAGAAGTCAAGAAGAAACAATCCATAGAAGTGTTTCTAGAGATTAGGCTAGCATGGTCTGGGTATAGTAGAAGGGGGAAGAGAAAAACGGACATATTTGTACTGGGGAGGAGCAAGGAGGGTAATACAAAGTGAAAAGGAAGATGGAACAATAAGTAAGATTAAGGATCCTTGAAAATTCATTGAGAAATATTTTATCTTATATGCTTACTTAAAATACACACACACATGTACATATATATGTGGAGTTATGCCACACAGAATAATAATGCTTCTCCCAAGGATATACAGACTATCTTACAAAAATACAGATGCCAAACTTACCTTTGAGTTGTTGGCCAAGGGGGAGCCAAAAGACTCCAAAAACAATATAGGCTATTGTTTTTGTCCTTGGTTGCCCCCAGAATAAAAAGGACAAAAAAGTAAACCCACACTGCTAAATATTCCACACCCTTGAACACAGGACCTGCAGGAATTGATCTGGAGCTAGCCTGAAAGCCTCCTCCCTGAGGACTGGCTCTCATAGAATCTGAATATGGCAGGCAAGCTTCCAAGTGAGAGTTTGTGTGGCTTCATCTTTGAATGGACACAGAGGAGATTTAGAACCCCATCCCCTCCCCAAAAAAATGGGGCTGGAGAGATAGCTCAGAAGGTAACAGCACTCGTTGCTCTTGCAGAGCACCAGGGTTCAATAGCTGGCACCCACGTGGTGGCTTAAAACCATCTCCAGTTCCAGATGGCCCAGTGCCCTCTTCTGGCACTGCACACACACATGGGCCACAGAGGAGGGCAGTCTTAACCCCACCCAACTGCAGATCCTATGAACTGTAGCAATGACTGGCTGCAAGGTAGCCAGCAGTGGTTCAACGGTGGCACTTGGATCGTGAGGGTAACCAACAGCAGTCTAATTGGACTTATGACCTCGTCAAGCTGGGAGAATTTGTGCCTACTACTATAAATCTAGTCAAGATAAGTATAACTCACGACTCAGCTATGATCAAAGAAGTTTCTTTTTGCAGTAGAAGGAGATAATCACAGAGGCTCATAACTGGTCAAAATGCAGCGAATATGTAACTGACAGATGCCTAACCTCAACTGATACACTGGCAACAGAATACTCATACACAAGGTCCAGGAAACATCACTGAAGAGGGGATGGAAAGGTTGTGAAAGTTGAGGACCAGGATACCAGCAGCAAGATACTGTCTTTTATTGATATCAGGGAAGTTGCATACATGAAATCTCCACAATCCATTTGCCATGGACAAATAAGACATGCACAAGGACAACTCCATTTGACAAGCTAATGTTGAAGGAGGGGTGTGACAAGTCCCATGCCTTTGAAATGGAGAGCCATGGTAAAGAGTAGGAGTTGACGAGATGTACATCAAATTTCTCCAAAAATGAGTCCCATGATATATTGGTTACCCAATCCTAAGAAATCAACTTCAACACATACACATTAGCAATGCCTTTGAAAGGGACTGGGTAGACATAGTAGAAGATGGAGGGAGAAGGTACAGGGCAGATATGATACAAAATGCTGTGCTCATGTATGATTATTTTAAAAAACTTTAAAAAATAAATTTAAAAATGAAAGAGACGAAAAGAGTGGAAAGGGTACCATCCCTGTTCCTAAGGACCTTGAAATCTTAAAGAAAGGGTTTTGTTGATTTTTGGATTTAATTTATTGTTACACACAAGGAGGTGCCTGCTATTATAAACAATCATGGGGAACCCATATCACTGCAAACGAGGCTGAGAATTCTAGGAAGTCTTATGTGCTGACACTGAATCATTTACTGAAGGACTTCAAGAAGCATTATAGATATATATTTAATGATTGAAATACTATTTACAATTCTTAAATCCTCTCTTATTCAAAGTAGCTTTTTCTTTTGTTATGAAGGCACTTAGAAACCCAGATGACTCTCTTCTCCCCAACCTTATCTAACTCAAGATGAGATCTCTAGAGTTTCAGCCCAGTTAATACATTTATTCTCCTTCCATTGAAACTCGGGGCCTCTAAGAGGCATTACAGAACTCAGGTCATAGTAGGCTAATGTTGTGTAGATAATTTGTTCCTGTCAGACAAGTTTGGAGCAGTATACCTAGATACATAACTTACTTGGGCAATCTTTGTTCTAGAAAGTATGCGAGTGTGTGTGTGTGTGTGTGTGTGTGTGTGTGAGAGAGAGAGAGAGAGAGAGAGAGAGAGAGAGAGAGAGAATGTGTGTATTTATATTAAAATACCCTAAGTTTCTTTTTTAGGGTATTTTATTAAAGCAACAAGAAAAGAAACTATTAAATGTTGTTGTTGAGAATAAGCACATAAAAACTCTGTCCTAAGCCCTAATTGCAAACTATCCACAAGGATATAAGAAGACTTAGCTCCATTTCTTTGAAATATAATCAAGGCTAAATGGGACGGTGAAAAAGAACGTCTTTTTATCTTCAGCAGATTTGGACTGGCTGTTTTGTAAGTTAAGGATCACAGTTTACACTAATGAGTGTACAGTTTACAAAGCAGCAGGGATTCCCTCTGAGACTCCTGTCTACATTTTTCTGTTGCTACAAGCATAATTTTTTGTGTTTTTTGTAGTTAGGATAGTTATACTCTTGATACCACCATGTGATAGGATTAAGTAGTTTCAGTATCTATCGATAGAATGTAAAATAGCCTTGCTTATAACAGGCTGTAACAGTGACTTGCAAGAGGGCAGAGTTGTAACTGTGGTGAAAGAAAAAGAGTGTGGTCTACAGGACAGATGTAATTGTGGGGAACTGACTTGCTAAGAGAGGAATTTCAGAAAGCTTCAGTGGGTATCCATAAGTTTATAATATCATGCCTGATATCATCTGAAGCTCACATTGTAGCAGACTATCCCGTCCAAGTGATAGATAGGATCCAAAGGTGTGAAATTTCATAGGCTAGTGATAATTGTCACATCATTACTTGGCCATGTAGAATAAAGGCCTAGCTAGTGAATTGTGTAGCATTTGGAAGTTGGGGGCAAGATGCAAGTACAACATAGGGAACTGTGGTTAAGGATATTCTATCCTCAGGAGATATGTACTCATTTGGCATTGGTTACCTTTTAGATGAGCTTTAGTAGGAGATGGAGCCCTTAAGGAAAAGTAGGCCTTCGAGTCTGAAAAGGAGCTCCATTAAGAGAAATATAGTATCATGACTCAGTCAGCCTTAGTAGGGCCTTGAAGGGAGAGAGACAAAAACAGAACTTTCTTGCTTAATCTAGGTAACAAAGGAGGTTTCTACTTCATAACTTTTCATCAGATTAGGCAAGTGTTCGATCATATAATCTAGTCCAGCCTGGCTTCAGGGACAAAGAGTATAGAGTCAGGCTTTAGGTTGGACCATGATGGTTTGTTACCTAACACTTATATTTCATTCAAATATTTAATAGACATGATGGGGTCTTTTTCTTTAAATTTGTTTAGAGCTGCTAAGAAAAAATAAAAGATTACAAGTGAAGTACATTGTAGCGTCAAAATTATACTACACTACACAATGCTTTTGGAACCTTGGAAAGGAATCTTTCCTTGCCTATGATCTTGTTCTTTATAAGATAAAATAAACTGTAATCAAAAGCAAAAGCAAAAGAAGTTCAAAGAAGATTGGGAATAACTTAAGAAAAGATGATCTTTTGTAGGATTTGCTAAGTAAAGATGAAATATGAGCAGTCTTTTTGCAGGTTCTTAAGATTACTGAAGCCGGGCGGTGGTGGCGCATGCCTTTAATCCCAGCACTTGGGAGGCAGAGACAGGCAGATCTCTGTGAGTTCGAGACCAGCCTGGGCTACAAGAGCTAGTTCTGGGATAGGCTCCAAAGCTACAGAGAAACCCTGTCTCGAAAATCCAAAAAAAAAAAAAAGAGTTACTGGATCTTTATAACTTATTCATTCTTTTCAACCTTCATTTTGAACATAGTTTTATTATAATTTGTTCACTCTTTTTCATTTTGAACTTCATGTAATTATAATTTGTTCATTCTCTTTCAGCCTTCATTTTGAATTTAATATTACTGAAAAAGAATCAAATGACAACTACGGATTTAGCAAAGTCATAAAGCTGAGAAATAAAATGATTCATTTCAGGACATAACTGACTGTGTAGTATTAGTAAAGAAAATATTTGAGTAAGTTTTCATGGGAAGCATGAAGAAAGATTTGTTCATCCCTGATAGGGCACCAATAATGAGCCAATGTGTACTTTCACCAGAGTTCAACTATGTGATGCATGTCATCTTCCAGAACATGGTAAGGAGTTAGCTATAGAAATATGATGTACTGCAAAATGAGGTGACTGGGAACACTACTGCTCTGTTGACTTAAGAAACATAACTTTCTTCTTGAATGGCTCAAAGGATTTTATCCTGAAGCCAAACTTACAGAATGCAGACTTAGGTAACTTCAAATTTCATGCTCCCACATGGCAGAAGTTTCAAGAAGACATAATTAAAAAGTTACAAAATAGAGACCTTTTCAGATACATTGGTGGAAACACCAGGTCATCCGATAGGTAGAGATAGCTCTGTTAAAGGTTTCAAATATTATCTGACACTATTCTTATCTTAGGGTTTCACATGAGATGAGCCAGGGACCTGTATATCCATTCCAAAACACTTACTACATAGGCACAAGGATGATAGACCAAAGATTGAGATGAGAAATAAATGGATATCAAGGGGCTAAAATTAGCCCAAGATAATTTGGCCCTGGACTTACAAATTTTCAACCTTTCCACAGCATTGAACTCTGATCAGATAATCAGTCTTGCAGCAGGTTCAGTGTGGGATGTGGTTTCCTTTCCCAGGGCTTTCCCTTACATTTAAAATAAGAATGCCACTCAATGGTCTTGTGTGCTCCCGGATCAATCCAAACACAAATTGTAGTTTTATCTTGTTCTACCTATGAAAGGAGTAGCTCATAAATCATTTATGAGGGGGGCTTTGGTAATGACCAAATGGTGTGTTCCAGAGATGACCTAAATGTAAACTATTATTAAATAATGGATGATTATATTTTCCCATGCATTTCAGAACTATTGAGGCATGGTTTGCAGGCGACAGACACTTCATTTTCTTCCACTGTTTTGGATTGGTTTTTCCTTGCAAAGGAAAGCATGAATAAATAGAACCCATACATGTACATATATTTACACATATGACATTTATATTTTAAATTTCCTAAAGTAATTACAATTGCAGTGACATAAAAGAGAAAATGCAGTGATAGGCTACCTGAAAAGTGGGACCAAATTCTTCCAGAGGTAGACTGCATATACCAGATTACGTCATTTCCAGAATTTGTCTTTGAAGCATTCTTTATTTCATCTAGATGGAAGTCAATTCGTCAAGATTAAATTGTATCATTTTGTTGTTTATTTTCTTTAAAAACTTTCAATTATTAAGATAATTCTTTTCTATCAGGTTCTTATTAATACTCTATGAGGCCTGAAAAAGAACTCTGACTTTATTTTCTGAAATCCGCTGTCTTCTAAGACATCATTTTTGGTACTTGGACCTTAATCACGTCTCTTTGCAGTTTTCTGATCTTATTGTTTACCTAAAAATCAGACTTGTAGATGTCTCCTACTGTTATATAATTGAAATGATAACATTTCTGACAGCTTCGGTGCCATAACATTCAAAAGTCTATCATTTTTTTCTCCCATAACCATACTACCTTCGATTTTAAAACGTGAACTTTCTTTTGCACACCTGTGACATCATTTCTCTGCTTTTTCAGTGCTATTCTGCGGTTCACTCTGTTTTAATTTGAAAGAACTAACAGTTCTTTCAGAAAAAAATAACAACATCCTCAAAGTAGCCGGTGTAGTGGCCCTTAGGTAGCACAGAACAACAGTCACAGCAAAGGAAGGCGTACAGTTCAGTAGTAAAGAGCTCATGTCACATCCAAGGGGCTCTCAGTGCCATCACTAATCCTGCCAAACAGAAGCACTTATCAGGCTTATATGAATCAATGATCTCATTCAATCACAACTTGTATTGATAGTTTCAAACTAATAATGAGAAACAGACAAAATAGAGAGGCAAAGAACACAACTCTCTGTATTTTCTTACTAAATCATGATATGCTATGGTACAGACTATTATTATATAACTATTATTTCTTCAAGAATTTCTATTTTGGTAATAAAGTAACTCTGCTTTATTCTCAATATAATAAAATTTTCCTAAAACTGTACCATACAGACCATTAATTCTAAATTTTCTTCTCTTACACAATATTATTGACTAGGTATACTCTACTGAAAGTATTCCACAAAGCAGGGCTCTTCTACCAGTAAGAATTGATCATTTGTTTGCCAGAGATCTGTGACTGGAATCTTCTCAATTTCATTTGTTTAATACCTTTTTCCCTTTCCCGAAAAGTTTCCCTGTAGAGGGAGAAAACGTGCAGTGGTGATGAGAACAGAGGGGAGAAATCTCAGGGGGAAAAATACAGTTCTTATTATTGTACTTGATAAATAGTTTCTTTGTGGCCAGAGGTGTCCTTCTCTCTGTTAGCAGTTCTGTCCAGGCCAGAACCCAAAGAATAATGTCCATGGTTCATGCACCAGGGTTCTGGTTCAAGTGCAGAGACCCTGGTTGAAATAGAGAGGTACACACAGACACTGACACATGCGCAGAGGCACTCATGCACACACAATGGCACTAGTTCACACACAAAGGCTGTGGTTCATGCACAGGTACTCATTCATATATAGCGACACTGGATCCCACAAAGTGGCTCTGGTTCATGCACAGGGGTACTCATTCACACGCAGAGGTTCTTGTTCGCAGACAATGGCTCTGCCTCATGCACAGAGGCACTGGTTCATGTCTTATCCTTCTCTTTGTTTTCATCTCTCTCCATCTTTTGATAGCAACCCAATGAGCAATGCTGACTGGTATTGACGTGCCCAAGCACTTTATGGGTCCTTGGAATTGTGGACTGGAACCCCAGTGCCCTCACGAGGGTGGTGAGTGCCTAGACACACCTCATGAAGCACTCTCGTTAGCGTGACAGGACCAGGCAGCCTACCTTTTCACACCTCAGCCCAATCAGTTCAAAACCCAATTTACTTCCTTTGTAGGGAAGAAATCTTATCAGTTGCCAGACAAAGTTCCTCAATGGCAGCCACCTCCATGTTTAATCCTTGCTACAACCCTCTCTTTCTAGTGCCCCCACTATACAGGAGCACACTTACTTCCTCCACGCAATTTCTCCTCCTGCTTTAAGCTTCCTCCGGATAATAAAGCCCCTTTAAAAAATCTCACCCTTTTGTTGTCCATAAAATCCATTGAGTTTCTGAGAAAAGGACCTAGTCACTGGCTAGGCTTTGGAGACTATGGAGAACTAGTCTGAGTTAAACCTGCCCAGTCCCCATCCTTTTGGAGAACATCATTTCCCCCATTTCATTAGGCCTACTCTTTATCAATTTTCTTTCCCTCAAAGCTCTAACTAATTATAGCATCAATTTTTTTTATAATCTTCAATATATTTTACCTACTAAGGATCCCATCCGATTTATCCATTTTACGCCTTTGCTTTTTTTTTTCTTTAAGCCTAATGTTTTCAAAGGACATATCTATCATGTAGTTATGGAGTTAGTGAGCTCCTTTGGTCTAATATTGTCCTAAAAGATCTTATAAGCCTAGATTTGTGACTCAATAATGTATCAACTTAATCATAAAACATTCTCTTCCATCTACAAAGCACTGCATCAGATTCTGAAATTCACAGTTGCAAAAATATGTACTGCCTTTTACTATTTTAGCAGATATCAAACCCTTTAATAGGCTGTTATAACCTAGCTTTTGTATTTGGAATATATGCACTTTATATTTGTGAATCAAAAGGAAGAAACTGCTTTGTTGGAGCAGGTGACTGCTCTACTTTATAATTCAATCCAAATGAGAAATGAAAAGGGAAGCCCTCATATCTTCCTGCTCCTTCTCCCCTTCTCTCATGTACACAGAATATTTATATACAATATATAATTAATCTTATGATGTAAGAAAAGTTTAATTCTATCTTAAGTCAAAAAAAAGGATCCATGTATTATTTTTCTTTTCCACAAATCAATGAAATTGGTGTGTACTGGGTAGATTTTAAGCATTCAAAAAAAATCATGATTGAAACTGGGGTGCAGCTTCTAGCCGGGAACTGTTGAATGAGAAATCTGTACCAACAACCCAAGCTCTGGACTCCAGCATCTTCAAGTCCGACTCAAGCTCTACCACGTACTGTCCATCCATTGTGAGAAAGCAGTTGAATCCTTGTATCTGATTTTCATATGTTAACTGGGGATGATAAGAACATTCAGTTTCTATGCATCTTTGAAGATTAAATTTAGTCATTTCATTTCAATTATCAAGAAAACTGTCTGGTGCATGTAAGCATAGAATTGTTCTTAGTCTTCTCTTTATCCTCTTTATTATTTTAAGGACTATTATACAAGCAATGAACAAAGATAATGCCAGGATTAAGGATGAGGTGTTAATAGCTTGTTACTCTCTATAAATACTCTGCTTTTGTTTTTTTTTTCATATAAACACATCCTCTGACAAACGTTGAATCTCCACACCTTTTCTGTATGTGCTAACTTTTAAATTTTTATTTCATCTCCTGGCATGTAATTTGAATCAGCATTAAATTCATTCTTTTGCAAACTTTTATGTTTTCCTCCTGCCCATTGACTTGTCTGTTAATAATTAGCAATTAGCACTTCCAAGTACAGCTTTTCAAATGCAAACGCTGAAATTATTTGAACTTAAAAGTATTTAAAATAAAGAGCATGTTGGAGGAGAATGTTTTTTAAAAGATGAATGTGTGTGATTTGGAACTTTATCTTTAACACGCAGTCACTATTCGTTGGTATTGGCTTTGCTGTCAGTTTAGGAACCATTTGATCATAGGCACGATGTATTTCTAAACTGAGTTATTTCTATCTTCTTTCTCTGGAATAAAAGAAGAAGCCTCTGGGGCGAGGAGCTGGATGGCAATTATTACTAAAGTAAGTAAGAAGTGGTCTTATGGACGTAATGATTCAGTAGTTGTAGTGAGGCCTCAGACATACATGAAAATAGTTTCTCAGAGCTACCACTGAGTTTTGAAAAAGTATGACTTACACATATTTCAGAAAAATCCTTAAGTTATCTGAAGCATAACCTCAGTTCCTTTTTTTTTTTTTTGACAAGAAAAAGAAAATGGAGAGCTATTAACAGCATTGATCTTTGTGATGTTCTTTGGTTGCCAGGGGTGTCAAAAGCAAAATTGCAGTTTAGATCCAGGGAGTACATCAACTCAATCAATATTCATCAGTTTGAATTTTATTCAGCATGATTTTTTTTAGCTTGATGGTATTATTATACTTTAATTAAGTGCTGACTTATATTTGTAATGGGGGAAATGAGTGTATTTTGTAAATTAATGATATCTTGAAACTCTATAACACATAGTGAAAATATGACAGTCTCTTTTTCTCCAATCAAAAGCCTAGTAACTTCTGTAGACAACAGTGCAATTTGCAGCTAAGTCAACAGAACAAAAGGTACACTGCAAGGGGACACCTACTTCTTAGTCTCAGATTGAGATGCTCATTTTTAGCAGCAATTGGAAAGGAATATGAGGTGGAAGACTAGAGGATGGGACAAATTGATCTGACAACTCTAATTCTGAGAGTGAAAATGTTACATTAAAAATTTCACCTTAGCATGCCATAAAATTTCATTTTCTTTCTTGCTTACTGATTAGTCAATTCTTGGAAAGTCTAATATAATATTCCTAGGCATAGGATTACCCATGTTAATCCTATGAATTCATATAATTCATTAACATAATAACTTTTAAAAATAAAATATTTATATATTTAGTGTGTGTCTGTGTGCATGTGTGTGTGTACACATATGTGTATACCATGTACTCTGTGGGGTCCAGTACTCAATTCATGTTGTCAGTCTTGCAAACAAGACTAAACTTCTGGAGCATTCTTGCCAACAGTCTGAGTTTCATAAAGCTATGTTGCGCTGAAAGATGTAGGCACCTTCTTGGGCCGTGTTGGAGGGGGGCAGGCCTTCGACTTTCCACAGGGCAGGGTACTCTGCCCTCTGTTAAGGAAGCAGGGGGAGAGAAGCGAGGGAGTGGGGGAGTGGGAGGGGATTGGGAGAAGGCGAGAAAGTGTAAATTTTTGAATAAAAAAATAAAAGAATAAAAAAAATAAAATTTATATCTTCATGAGCAGCTTCATGGATGCCTTTGTTAAACTAATTTACATGGGAAACAGTCAAACACATTTTCTATTCACACATATTTCATAGTCAAGATTTTTAGTGGTAAAACACATCTCAAGTGACAAAAGAACGAACTAAATTGAACTGGGTCACAAAAGAGCAGGAAGGTCAACCTTAATTCCTTCCCTCATCCAGAAGAGTTTACACTCTGATGTAACCACATGTTTCCTAGATACCCAGATATCCGTACAGAGGAGGCTGCCCAGTCAGGAAGGTGATATTGGAACAAGCCAGGGGAACAGTCTGCGAGTTTGATGTTACCAGCACCTGAGTTTCCAGAGTGATTAAATAGTCACCAGACAAGATAAAAGTAAATGTGAATTTAGAGCTTATAATAATAGTAATCACATCAAACTGAAAAATCAATCATTTTCTCAGCCTTGTACCAGGCTAGGAATTAAATGGGCAACTTAACAGATGTAAATTCCACAGAAACTAAGAGGTGTTTTAATGAATTAGAGGGGCTAAATGTCTAAATATACGTGCAAAAATATACACATGTGATATTAGTTTCCTAAATTACAGGTGGCCCATAATAAGGGACACGTTTTTCTAGTGTATTAACTACTAATGAACTATATGTCTGATCTGCCAACCAATCCTCAGGCTTTTCTTCAACACAGAATTAGGAGTGTTTGTTTGGATAGTTTCCATTTTTACTATTTTTATTCAATTTATTTAAATAATTCCCTTTACTTTTTTATTTCTGGGGATAAAACATAGAGCTTCTCACATGTTGTACATACCAGGCATGCAAACAACCACTGAGCTACCTCTCCAGTCAAAATGACCATGTTGAAAAATTTCAATATCTTACAAGTCTGTTTTGTATCCTGCTGATAGGTACAGAGAGTGTGAGCTTCTCCTTGAAAATTAATGAACTCCTAATTTTGCACAATGAACAATATCTATTAATGTGTTTCTGTAAAATACAAAGCATAGTGCAAAAATAAGTTGAAAGGTCAGTAATTCTTATGTTCTATCATTTGATGGATTAGCTGTGTAAATGTCATGCAGGGTTAGCTTATTTAATATGATCTAAGGATTCTAACACTCATGAGTACTAAACTAATACCCAAGAGCAAGACAAAACTAAGATAAGAACCAGCAGAGTACTTTAGATGTTGAACAATAAGTGTTTTGGGGTTGTTTATTTGTTTGTTTTTGCTTGTTTTTTTTTGCTTTTTAAAAATTTTATAAATTATCTACTTATATAGATGCCATATATTCTAACAGACAGAAAGCACATATAAATGCAGTAAATGAAACAAACAGAAATGCTAATGTCTCGGAAAGGGGGCGCTTTTTCGTACTAGTTAAATGTTATAGGAACATTTACCTAGAGAGAATAGTCAAAAAGTGCAGACAAGTTCAAAGAATTGAATATGAGATTCAAGGCTGCTGCAAATGCATGGAAAGAATGTGCAGAAGGTTTTTGCGATCTTGTGTTCATGTATTACTTTTTAAGTCAGACTTATGAAAATACATAGGAGACAAAAGGCTTTAGTTGTTTCTTTTATTAAATCAATGCTGGTTGCAATGAAGACGGACAGCTTTACTTCCCTTAGTACTTTTGTTTAAATTTTCTCTTTGATGAACATCAAAACATCACCATTTCATATCCGAATATTTAAATATTTTCTTGAATTCTAACTGATGGTGATGTTTGGAGATTTTTTAAAAAATGATTACATAGAATATTGAGTGCATTTAGTTCTGCATATCATTGGCTTCAATAAAAGCAGAGCATCTTAGACCCCCAGGGGTTAACAAATTAATTGCAATTTGTTACTTGTTAAGAATTATTTTCTGGGAACCAAAACAAACAACACACCATATAATGAACTTTTAATGGCTCTTTGTCCAGTAGAGTTCAATTGCTCATTTCTACTTTAAATGTTTAACTCTGAGGCAGCGGCCTTTCTCCTTTTACATTGAATAAAAAGCGTGATTGCAATTACTTCTAAGCAAACGGTGGTATGCTTCACCACACTCAGTTCATAATAAGATGGGTTATTTCTTCAGTCACAGATCAAAGGTGATTTGTCCGTCATCACTCAAAGGTTGAATTCTTCAGGTGATGTGAAGTGATCATAAACTACATGAGTTACATATTTTCCCTAGAGACCCTATGGAGGCTAACTACGAAATCAAATATAAACTTAATTCAATTCTTAATTATACATAATAATAATCCTATACAGAACTCTTTAACCCAATGATATGTGAAAGCCTTTCATATAAAATTAATATTTATTCATTATTAGCATTTTATTGGAGAATTAAATAGAAAATAACTGGCAAGGACAAAGAGAAATTTTTAAAATTTCACACTTAGAGAAAAGCTTGCTGTCTTTATTCCAGAGGTCTTAGTTTTCACCAAATTGGACGTTAAAGCACACCTGAGCTGTCATCCAAAGCACATATCAGTGAAATATGAAGACAAATTCACGTTTCTCACTTGATCAGACAAGTTCCTTACCCATTCTTCTCCTGGAGCAGAAATTTGAAACCTGTATCTTTGCTTGTGTTCACCAATGTGCAGGATCTAAGGGACGCTTTTCATCTCTTTTGATTTTTTCTTCTTTTAATTGAAAATATATTTTCCCACAATATATTGTGATTAAGGTTCCCCCTTCCCCAACTCCCCAGGGAAATTTTTCCCAACTTCACTTCCATTGGAATCTACACCCTCTCTGTCTCTCATTAGAAACAAACAGGTATCTAAAGAACAATAACAAAATGAAATAAAACAATACCAACAAAAAGCTAGAACAGCACAAAACTGACAAATAAAGATAGACAAAAAAAGCCCAAGGTACACATGTAGACTCGGATACACACATGTTCATATCCATATGAACTCATCAATAAGAACTGAAATAAATTTGCCTTTGATTCTCCAATTAGCCTGCCTAGAGTCTCTAGAGAGAATATGTTACTCATATAGTTCAGGGTCATTTCACACAACAGTAAAACAAAAGATTGAAATAAAAACAAAAGATTGTAATCCAGTGGTGTGTCACATGCCTTACCTACTCATGAGACTCTTCGTAAATGGAATTGAGGTGGTTTTCATGATAGAATTGACGTGAGGAGTCTGGCTCACAGAGTTACAAAACTGGTATGTAACAGACTCTCAGGTAGCTTGCAAAAATGAGATTTTTAAAAGAAAATCATTTCAATGTGTATAGATAAGCTTATCTCACACTTTCTGCTTGAAAGCCCAGGTCACTAAAAAAGTTTGTCAAATTTTGTGCACTACTACTACTACTACAGAGCTAGTAGTATTTGATTCTTTTGAGGCATGTGTTTTCTGTGTAGCACTGTCTTACTGCTGGTTTATTTTTACTCTTTGGGGGGCCTGCCACCTGGCTTCCAAACAAATCACACATGGAGGCTTATTATTACTTTTAAATGGCCTGTTTTAGCTTGGCTTATCTCTAGCCAGCTTTCTTTAACTTAAATTATCCCATCTAACTTTTGCCTCTGGGCTTTTTCCTTTTCTTATTTCTGTATATCTTACTTTTGCTTTTACTTCATGGCTGGCTGCACAGCTGGGTAGCCGCGCCGAGCATGTTTGATATCTCTTGATTTCCTTCTATTTATTGTTTCAGCTGTTTATTAGACCAGCAAGTGTTTTAGACAGGTAAAGTAACACAGCTTCACAGACTTAAACAGATGCAATAAAAGAATGCAACACATTTTTACATCATTAAAACAAATTTTCCACAGCATAAACAAATGTAACACATCTTAAAGTCATATTCTACAACACTGGCTGTCCTGGAACATGCTCTGTAGACTAGGCTAGCCTCAAACTCAGAGATTGGCCAGCCTCTGCCTCCTGAGTGCTAGTATTAAATATTGTACCACCACTACCTGCCTAATATCATTAATAGCATTAATTTAACTGTTCAATTATTTATAATGAATAGCTGTCGGTATCTTGGTTTGTTTAATCCTTAAATGTCAATTAATTATGATTTATGTGATTCACTGTTTATACTGAGTCTTTTGTAACTCTTTTTCTGGTTTGAATTTTATACAATACATAACATTCAATACACATTAATTTTAGTAAAGTCACTAATAATGTCTGCTAGTGCTGTTATGTCTTGGTTTTTAGCCACCTTTCTCATTTTACAATACTGTTTATTTATAAATACTTAGAAAAGTATATAGACAACTTTTCTATACTCTGAACATGGTCATTCCTAATGGTTCCATCTTAAAAAGTTGTAGGGTAGAAGGTCAACCAGAATATGAACACTGATAAGAGTTGAGGTATGGAATATCCTTATCACCAAAACCAAGCTAAAAGACTTGCTAATAGGGTGACCTATAACACAACACACCGTAAATATTTAAAATGATTATACAGTTTCCTTATCAGTGTCCTCTTTGGGTATGCCCAATCACCCTGATATTATTGCATTCCCAGAAACCAGTAATCGCTTTTCTACTTCTATGAGAGTCATATCAAGATGTTATAAAACCAATCACTATGCAACATTTGGAAAATGTCCATTTATGCTCAGTATAGTTCTCTAGAGTGAAATTCAGGATGTCATATGTTGTGGGTGATTATTCACTTCTGAGAGGATATCTGGGATGTCTTGACTGTACCCATTAAGAATAACCATGCTGTATGCATATGGATGCAGAGTTTAGTATGACCATTTTCCATCTCTCCAGGATAAATGCTGAGGGAGGCAATTATTAGATAATACAACATATGTAGGTTTGGCTTAATGCTTTCCAGTGTAGGTCTATCTGTTTGACACCACCTATGCATAAGCAATCTGGGACCATGGCCCAAGAAATCACTTGAAATTTTATGTATGTATAAACACACACACACAGACAGAGATACTCACACACACTTATTTTTTAAGAGAAAAAAATATTTTATTTTATTACAACCTCAAAAGTAACAACAACAACAACAGTAACAATAATAATAATAATAAAGTTGAACGACAATTTTAGGAAGAAAAATCAGTTAATCATATTTAACAAATTTAATTAAATCCAAATGTAAACAGTCTCTAGAAATAGGATCAGAGATACTCATTTTATTTATTTATTTTTATTGATTTTATAGAGTTATGCATTTTTTTCTTTTCCTCTACCTCCCTATCCCCTCCCCATCAACCCTCTCCAACAGTCCACATGCTTCCAATTTACTCAAGAGATGTTGTCTTTTTTCTACTTCCCATGTAGATTAGATCCATGTATGTCTCTCTTAGGGTCCTTATTGTTGTCTAGGTTCTCTG
This sequence comes from Dicrostonyx torquatus, assembly GCA_028555095.1. Lineage (NCBI taxonomy): Eukaryota > Metazoa > Chordata > Mammalia > Rodentia > Cricetidae > Dicrostonyx > Dicrostonyx torquatus. Next base: position 7,158,185 of record JAQHUG010000011.1, read on the forward strand.
GGATTATGGACTGGTTTTCTTTACTTTATGTCATAAGCCACTTATTAGTGAGTACATATGATATTTGTTGTTCTGGGTCTGGGTTACCTCACTCAATATGATGTTTTCTAGCTCCATGCATTTGTCTGCAAATTTCAAGATGCTGTTATTTTTTTCTGCTGTGTAGTACTCCATTGTATAAATGTACCACATTTTCCTTATGCATTCTTCAGCCGAGGATCATTTCGGTTCCCTCCAGGTTCTGGCTATGACAAACAATGCTGCTATGAACACAGTTGAGCACGTTCTTTTGGTACAACTGAGCATCCTTTGGATATATACCCAAAAGTGGTATTGCTGGGTTTTAAGGAAGGTTGTTTTCTAATTTTCTGAGAAAGCACCATCTCCAAATGTTCTTCTACCTCTTTTCCCGCCCAACTTCATGCTCTCATTCTCTCTCCCTCTGTGCCCCCCTCTCTTTGTGCATCTTCCATTAAGCCATCAGTTTCCAACAACTTCTCAGCTAGGTTTGGAACTTCACGAGCCCCTCCACCACCATGCTAAAATTTGGACTACATTGATCTTGAACATGTCTTGTGCATGCTCCCACAGTCTCTATGAGTTCATTTGTGCAAGGACCCTGTCATGTCTAGCAAATATGTCTTATAGCAGTGCTCTACTACCTTTGTCTCTTGCAATCTTCCTGTCCCCTCATACATGATGACTCCTGGGGTTTGTGCCAGAGGTATGACATGGATATTTCATTTAGAGCTGAGCATGCACCATCTCCTATCCTCTGAATATTGACCAGTAATGGGTCTCTGTACTATTCACCGTCTACTGTAGTATTCAAAGGGTAGAGTCTTTATCCATTTTGCCAAACATTTCAATGAAGTAGATACATTCTTGATTTTCTGTTTTTAAGTTTCAAAGGTATTTGACTTATCTTTATTACTTCTCTAATGCTCAACTATTCCATTTTCTGACTTCTGGGAAACTAAAATGGGAATTAAGATTGTGGTTTGAGACAGTCCCTTATTCTCACATATATATTTTTGTTTTTGTATTCACTTCTCAGTTTGGCTTCACGTGTCACACATATTTCAGTGTGATATTTTCTTTCTCACTCAATTTCATGCACTTTTTAGCTACCTTTGAGACTTCTTCTTTGACTCATTGATTACTTAAAAATGAGCAGTTTGTTTCCAAACTTGTTTTCTTTGTATTATTTACGAACCATTCCTACTTTGGTTGAGATCTTCATATGAATCTTATGCTTTTTTTCTGTCAAGGCAATATGCTTTTGAGTGGATCAGTCAACTTTATTTGATAACTTGGAGGATTTATATATTCCACTTATTATATATTCCACTTATATTGTACTCTGCTTATGCTTTCTTTACATGTTTTTCATTCCCTTACAATAAAAATAGATCTTTCACAATCATTTTTAGCTTTGTTATGAATAATTAGAATGCTGCAATTTGTAAATCATTTCTTGACTCTACTGTGTTGGCTTTTGACAACTGTTTCTTATATTGCAATTCAGTGGCAAATACTTATTATTTTTCAATAACTAGAAAATTATTAACTAACAATGCAATTGAAATAGAAAAGGCATTTGACAAAATTCAACATGCCTTTCAGACAAAAGTCCTAGGGAATTTAGGAATTAATTAAACATTGCTCAAATAATTAAGGCTACATATGACAAGGTTCTAGCCAAAAACATGCCAAATGGGAAAAAATCTGAGATCATTTCACCTAAAATCTGGAATGAGACAAGAGTGCTTACTCTTTTCTTTCTTGTATAATGTTCAAAATCATAGAGAAGAAGTAACTTAAGAGAAAATATACAAGGGACAAAAATAACAAAAGAAGACATAAAATGATCCCATTTGCAGCTGTCATGATTAGAGTTAGTAAACACTTTCAGGTAGGGTGCAAGATACATTATCGACATACAATAATTAGTTTCCATATATACGAGTAAGGAGCTTTCTTAGAAAAGATACACAATTCAAAATATCTCAGGACAAAAAATGTACCTAGGAATAAAACAAGTTAGTGAAGACAACAATAAAACACTAAGACACTAAAGAAGGAAGCAAAGACATTAAGTTATGTGAAGAACTATTATTTGCTTTGATTGGCAAAACTGACACTGTGAAATGGCTATACTTCCAAAATGAACTGACTGGTTCAATACAATACAAGACCCATCAAATTAGAGTGACATTCTCCACAGAACAAAAAAATTTCAAAATTGGTATCTGTGATATCACAAATTCACAAAAGTACACTGTCAGAGGCATCACAATACCTGACCTCAAATTATACTACTGAGCTGTAGTGACAAAGACAGCTTAGTACTGACATAAAAGGGGCATCCAGACCTAATAAAGGGCCAGACAAAAAGCCACATAGTGAAGGCAACCATATTTTTGTCAGCAATGTAGAATACTTGCATTAGAGAAAAAAAAGTCAATTCAACAAATGGTCCTGGAACAACCACAATAATAAGAAGGAAAATGGATCCAAACCTCACAATGACCAAAAATAATTCAAAGTAGACCAAACACCTTAATGTAAGATGGTAAGACGTCCACAGGAAAACATAAGGAAGACTCTTCAAGATACTGGAAGTGACAGGAACTTTCCAAACAGGGTTACACAGGACACAGCAACAATAAATGACAACCAGGATTTTATACATTTGTAGTTTTCTGCAATGCAAAGGAAACTATCAGTGAAAAGAACAGTCTAAAGAATTGGCTTAAAACTATACATGAGAAAGGAGGTTAATATTTAAAATGCATGCAAAGAACTGCAAAAATTAAGTCCTCCCAAATCAAACCTTTTACTCAAAAATATGTCCTACAAAATGAACAGATATTTCTCCAGAGAAGAACCTCAAGAGGTTAATAAGTACTTTAAATTATTTAAGATTCTTAAAACTACTTTGAGAGTATATCTCATTCTTAGCCAAATGCCTGCTCTCAAGAAAAGAAACAACTACAATTGCTAACAAGATGGTGGACAAAAGACGAGCTTTTATTTATTCCCATATAAGTACAATCTGGCACAACCATTGTGGAAATCAATATAAAACGTATAAAGAGAATTTCCCTACGTCTTAGGTCAGCATTCCTGGATATATTTCCAAAAGACTGTATATTCTACTACAGAGTAATTGGTATTTCTGGGGTATTGATGCAATCTTCTAATAGCCAGGGAACATAACCAGTGTAGAGGCCCATCAACAGAAAAATGAATAACTGTGGTACAAATGTGCGACAGAATTTTATTAAATAGAGAAAAGTGAAATCATTATATTTTAGGGATATAGATAGAAAACAGTCCATAAGAGGGGGAAAGAGGCACTAAGGACACAGGAAAGATAATAGCACAGGAGGAATATCAAAATGGAAACAAGGCTAAAGAGAGGATATTAGAGATTACAATATAGATTAGAAAAAATTCAAACAAACAACAAGAAAAAAATAAATGAGTTCGTGAATTCAAGAATGGAAACTAATAATGTACATACTAGCAAGGAAGGAATCAAGCAATCAAAGAAATAAATGCAAAGCAATAAAGGATCTGAAATGCAATCAGAAAAATTTGGGGGAAAACTGAAAAATGAAATAATTCATATTTAGCAATGGAAATTTCATTTTCATGTCTTCTCCCATTAGTGTCACTAGAAACTATAAATACATATTTCAGAGAAGTCATAGTTTTTTATTTAAATGTTGTGTAGATTTTAGAATACCTTCAATGACAACTTAGCATCTCCTAGCAACCAGGCTGATGATATTTTCAAGATGTAGTGTCTATCAGTCCTGTTCTCAGATCTCCATTCTCATTACTGAAACAATATATTCTAATTAAAGTCTTTCTCTGAGATTCAGATGAAATAATAACCTAGAATGAGTGCAAATTGCTCTTGGAGAGGATAACATACTCCTAGCATATTGTGTATAAATTCAAGTTAAAATGATGATCTGAATTTTACCCCATCATCTGGTAAATAAAGGAGTGAAGATTTGTAGAATTTATGTCTTCCTTTGGCTAAATAGTTTTATAAAAAAACTGAGTAAGCTTTATTTTAGAGAGAATTCAGTATTAGATTTATTAAAGAAAACCTTTCCCCCAAATTCTTGAACTTATGGAGAGAAAAATAAAAAAGGTTGAGAGAATCATAATACAAGAATGCAATTTTCTATGACTACAAAAATCATGTTAAATAAATCAATAAGATTGGATTGAAGCACTCTTTTTTAATTCTTGTGAAAACTCATTACGAGAAAGTAAAGCTAATATATGAAAAACAATAACAGTTCAGTTTTGCAATAAAAGCATCATGTTCAGCCATCTCATTCTCTGCATTTTTTTTAACGAAATAGTTGATGAGAAAATACATGAAGCCTCGGATGTTTTTGTTCCTTCCATTTGAAAATTTCAAGCAGGCACTCATCAAATAAACCTATATTTATTTTCCTCCCAATATGCATTAAGATACGCTAGGAACTGGAGACGACAATGGCATGTAGGGCCTCGGCTTCTACAGCAGGCTTTTGACTAAGTGCCAGCCAAGCACTCTGCCTCTGCTAAGTGCAGCTACTCTTGGAATTAAATTATTCCCACAGTAATTTAGCAGCATGAGCATTTAGAAAAGTGTTCTGTGAAATAACTGTTATTATACGCCGCTATAGAAATGGAGAATCAAGATAGAACAAGGTTTCCCTGAGCTTTGAAGTATTGATTAAGGTGCAGAAGAACCATGAAGGAAATTATGATTAACGCTCCCCCCCCCAAAAAAAAAACAAAAACAAAAGGGCTTGATTTCTTTCGTGGCTTCTCTGTAAGTAATGCCAAACAATCTTCAGTCTATGGAATTCTGCTCATTTATGGAGACAGTTTTAACAATAAACCCAAATGTGGGAAAATATCATGGAAATTCTTTTCTTCATTTAGTTTTAGTTCACATTGAAAAACAAAATTGATTTTTTTCATCGTTTTCCTGCTTAAATATTTGTTTAGGCACCTAAACAAGACCTGAACAAGAACAAGATTTGATGGAAAGCGATGGTAGGGACTGTCGTGAAATGCATGGGAGGAGTTAGAAGGAAGGAAGAGAAAGGGGGAAATGATATAATTCTGTTTTAATTAAAATTTTTTATTTAAAAATGAATTTAAAGAATACAACTTATTCATAAAATGCCAAACAAATCTGAAATGGTGTTCTCATCTCCAGGTGAGATGGTTTTGTGGGAGGGGTTGTCATTATTGATACCCTATTGTACAGTGCCACTGTTTGGCATGGCTCTTTGTCTTCTTCGCAACTCTAAAATCTGTTAACAAATTGTTTATGAAGATTCCATGGAAATATCATGATTTAATAATCCTCATGTTTTAGTGTATCATCAAATTTGGGAATCATTGAAATCTTTTTAAGATGTCTCTGAAGTTTCTAAATATCTGGTCTGAGTCATTTGTTACATTAAACTTCAATAAACACCTTGGGTACAATGAATTAAATTAATGAAATCTACATAACACTATGGATTTCTTTTACAATATATTTCTGTAGCAGTAATCATACAAATAAATAAGTAAATTGATGATTGATTAATAAACAGCAATATGATTTTAAAATACTGCCTTCTCCCTAAAAGTATATATATATTGGTTTTTCGAGACAGGGTTTCTCTGTAGCTTTGGAGCCTGTCCTGGAACTAGCTCTTGTAGACCAGGCTGGTCTCGAACTCACAGATCCGCCTGCCTCTGCCTCCTGAGTGCTGGGATTAAAGGTGTGTGCCACGACAGCACGGCCCTCTTTCTATATTTCTACATTTCTTAGTGTAACTATTGGTTTTACTAGGCCAGGAATCCTAATTTTTAAGTAATTTTCAGCAATACTCTTCTTCTATGCCCTATGTCAAATTACTTAATTTTGTGTACATCCAAATTAAAATAAAATAATCAAGCTGACTCAAATACAGCTGAGAGAGAGGAAGAGAGAGAAGGAGGAAAGAAGGAGAGAGATGATAGAAGATAGATGATAAGTAGATAAGATAGAAAGATAGATAGTGTTTTTAGAATCTCTGGAGACATGTTATAATACAAGCTTTTACAACCTGTTTTCTAATTTTTCAGATTTAGTAGATGTGAGCTAGAGACAGAGACTTGTCTAAATTGTCTCACTCATTCACGATGATTCTACTTTGAATTTCATTGTTGTTTGTGATCATGTTTAGTTCTGGCCGTAGTCAGCTTGCAATGATCACCTACCTGCTTTCTTTGCCTCTTACTACAACTTTGGCTCCAGATGTCTTTTTCTAATGATATATATGACAGATTTTATATATATATATATATATATATATATATATATATATATAATCTGACATTTTTGAAATATTGTATATAATATATGAATAAATATATATAGCTATATGAATATCTATGATAAAACTGCCTGAACTTTTCAATGTACTATATATAATCTATGCATCTTCATAAAAACTTACATTTGATTCTTTAGTTGAATTTATGTATACATGATTACTTGATTGCATACTGCATAGTAAATACTAGTTGTAATAATGAATAGAAATGTAATAATGAATAAGAGTAAAATTAAATGATCTTATTGAATTGACATTTTAATGGGATATAAAATGAAATCACTTTATACAATATTTAGAAGGTTCATGAGGGAATATACTAATGTAGCACGTTATAAAGTATAAAAATGTTTTTGACCATTTAGAAAGAATCATCTGTAAATGAAGTGTTAAAAGTAACATTTATTTAAAAAAATTCAAAGAGGTGAAATTTAACCATACTAGAGGCTAAGCAAGTGATCAGGCCTTGTGGTGGATTTAAGTGTAGTATTCGTGGAAGAGAAAGAAGTCAGTGTTGTTAGATAGTGTACAAGAAAGATCTTCTAAAACAATTCCTTTCTGTGGCATTTAAAGTTCTTTATAGTCTTACTAACTTTGGTTAACATTTCATAGTGGGCATCAAAGTCTCCTTTTGCCCACTGGCTCCACGAACACGCGCATTCTGCAGTTTTCCTATACTATTTATTATGTACAGTTTTCACTATCTGGTTTAAAAATTGGGTCTCACCTCATGAAATCCTATTACCAACGAAACAGACACTATCTATAATCCAAAGTGAATTCTCATTGTTTTCTCTCTAAATAGCATGATATCAGTTCTTTCACATAAATACATACACATATGCCAGCTCACACATTTGTATGCATGCACCTTCCCAATAACATATTTATATTTCTTTCTCCACATCTAAAATTAGACATGAAAAAATGGAGTGCTATCTTAGTAGCTTTCAGTATCCTGTAGCAACCAGAGTGCCTTACAGTAAGACAATTTTTAAATAGATTTATTCATATTTCTCTGTAAGATTGATAGCTCTTTTAAGTGAGGGATTTAGGTTTCCATTTGATAAAAGTATTGAATGTTTCCTAAATATTGAACTAAGAGTAGAAGGAAAAGCTGCCAGTTCATAAAGACAAACAGATCATAATCTACTGTAGAAAGGAACCAGAAAACATGAGGGTACAACATGAAATAATTGAAGGTCTAGTTAACAACATGCAAAGACTCTTGAATTTTATTCTGGGTCCTGTGAGAAACAGATTTAACCCTTCCCAAAATAGGAATAATATGCAATGATTTTCATAAAGTAAATTCATTTTAAATATAATAAAGAATAAGCAGAGAGGCTTGAGAAATAGCTAGATCATGATTCCAGTATGATGGAGTTGAGAGAGATAGAAAGCGGATGAGTTTGTCCTAGCCTGCTGTGTGCCCTAAGGAAGACCCAGTAAAAGAGAGCAGTCCCGGGAAAAAGCCAGAATTTCTAGTCCCACACATCCCAGAAAAAGGTTTATCCTAGTCTCAAAATACTAATTACTGAGTAGACATATCTTACAGAAGCTATGACCTTGACACAAATGTAGTCATTCAGGTCAGAGCATGGCTGCTGGTTTGTTGGGTCAATGATTCTCCTTGCAAGTAGAAGGCTGGTGAGATGTGGATCCTGGCTGCCAGACTATAGAAGCATGTTATCCAAGGTGTGACTCAGAACGAATCAAGAAAGGACTCTACACAGCAGCCTATACTCGAGTTGGCTCATGTATCTCAATAGTTAATCCCACTAAGAGATAAAGGAAAAAGCCTCTGGTGAAGTTGAATTCTCAGGTCCAGGATAGGTTCAGGAAACCACACAGAGCTGATGGATAAGGCAATTGGGGGGCAAAAGAAGCGAGCACACAAAACTCTTGAAGAACTTCCCTCTCCACAGAGGCATATGTCTTTACAATAGGGATTTGCCATAGAAAAAGTTACTCCAGGACAGTTGCAGCTGCCTAACAGTCTACTCTTGATGGCATTAAAACTAGAATGTCATCCTGCTGCCATTTCATCACTAGACAAGTTGCTAAGCAGCAATGAATTAAAAAAAGGAAAAGAAAAAGAAGGTCAGTTGATTCTTTTAAAAACCAACTTTTATTTTTGATGAGTTTTAGCATATTTTTTATTTTTTTCATTTTTTATTAAATTTAAAAGAAAAATTTACATTTACTCCCCTTGTCCCAGGCCCTCCCGCTCCCCCACTACCCTACCACCCTCCCCGTGCTTCCTTAAGATGGGGCAGGATACCCTGCCCTGTGGAAAGCCTAAGGCCCTCCCCTCTCCATCTCAGTCTAAGAAGGTGTGCATCCATATAGAATAGGTTCCCAAAAAGCCAAGCACCCACTCCCTATAAGAATCTAGACTTTACAGTTCAAGCTTTCTAAATGAAGCCATTGGATTTAGAGAGATGAGATTCTGATATTCATCTTTAAAATATTTTGTTTCCATTGAGTGTATACATAAAGAGGAAGATGGCACATTATATGAGGAGGGAAAGGAGAACACGTGAGTGTCAGCTTTCTCCCTTCACCACAAATTCTGAGGATTTTACTCTGGCTATCAGATTCAAACAATAAATGCTTTTTACCTGCTGAACCATCTTACTGGCCCAGGATAATATTTTGTGACTGACTAAATTTTAATAGTTTTACCAAAGTGTTCTAATAGCTGGTTGCCAAGTATAGGAAGGCTAGTGATGATCTAGATATAGTCATTGCGATCGTGAACTCAATGCTTCTGAGGATACCTAAACTGGGTTTGCACCAGAATGGGCCAGTTAATTACGGAAAGAGGAGGGGCTCAAGGGCCCTTATCCTTCCACTGCCCTGCTTAATTATTTCCTACTGATAGATTTTTGGAAAGAGAGAGGCATTGTCTTCAACTGCTTACCCAGTGGTGACCTCCTCGGACTTTAATGGATAATTCCTACCCAATGTTCACACCGGTAGCCTTGGTTAAACTAAATGAGTCACAAAACACAACTTTTAGTAATGAATCTGGAGAAGTGGTAGGGGTGTTGACAGGGGTGGAGGACAATAAGAGAGTTTGAGAGGAGGAATAAATCAATATACGTAATTTCATGTATAAAACTGTTAAATAACAAAGTTAATCACCAAAAAAGTTGGATTGGGAGATCAACCCTCTTTACATCACAGTGCTTGAAGGGCCAATAGTCTCAGGACTTACCCATTCTTGGAGCAGATTCTGTCTTCTGAGCATCTTGATTCCTTATGACTTTCCGTCTTGAGATAGCTGCTTATTTTGAAACAGTTTTCTTTATATATGTGTAATTTTTATTTTTAATGGACATAGTTCCTTCTCTTATACAATAATCCCAACTACAGTGTCCCCTCCCTCTACACCTCCTAATCCCTCCCACAACTTCCCCTTTTTGCAGACCCACTCCCGATCCATCTTCTTTCAAAAATAAAGCAGGCCTCCCAGTGAAATCAACTGACGATTAAATAGCAAGATACAGTAAGACAAGGTAAAAACCCTCATCTTGAGGCTGGACAAGGATGCTAAATAGGAAACAATGAATTCCAAGAGCAGGCAGAGGTATCAGAGATACTATTGGGAGTCCTGCAAAAACACCAGGCTAATATATGTGTATTTTAATGAGCTAAATCACTTTCCAATAATATTACCAAAGCCATCCACCGCTGTCCATATTCCTGAAGATTCTGATCTACTTGTTAGTATTGAGACCAACCCCAGTATTGTGACAATTGACTTGTTTCATAGGTCTCATCCTATATTATCTTTTTTTATTTTATCCCTAATCCTTCAAGCATGGCTTCTCTCTCTACATCTGTTCTTGTCAATTCACTTCTACAATCATATCATTGACATGTTTATTTTTCCCGTTAATACCAAAATTAATTTTGACATACCATATTTGCGAGTCATCAATAAATATAAAATTACCAAATAAAAGGTGTTATCTGGGTATCAAATATAACTAGGTAGCAAGTAAAGACTGAATAAGGCTTAACTCTGAAGTATTTATTGAATGAGTCTCTATTGGTCGCTATTGTATGTTAACCTGACTAGGATCTAGTAACCTAGATTTAGACAAACGTAGTCTCTATGAAGGTATTTATAATATTTCACTTGTATTTTAATAAATAAAGCTTACCTTAATGTCATAGAAATATCATAGAATAAAATAGCCACACTGGTCAGCCACACCAACCAGGCAGTACTGGCATACACCTTTAAATCCCAGTAGCCATACTAGTTACCCAAAGAGGCTGGGTAGTGGTGGTACACGTCTTTAATCGCAGCACTAGAGAGGGATATAAGACAGGAGGAGACAGGTCTCAGCTCAGTCCCATTCTGAGGATCCGTGGGTGCAGGATCACAATTACGGTCTGAGGTAGAGGCGAGAGCCAGTAACTGGCTGCGTTGTTTTTCTGATCTTTGTTGAACTCCAATATCTGTCTCTGTGCTTTTATTGCGATATGGTATTTATAAATGAGATTAGAATTTAAGTAAAATAAATTATTCTTAATATGGATGGACCTAATTCAGTCAGTTGAGAGTATCAAGAAAAAAAAATGGGACATGGTTCTCTCTGATAGAGAGCATGTAAATTCTATACAGTATTTGTTTAGACGTAAGCCCCAAGCTGCAGTGCTTCAAGTGGTATCTTTATCTGAAAAGTGGCCCTTGCAGATCCTAGTCTTACCAAGTACAAAGTAATCCACAAATTCTCCAAATCTCTCTCTCTCTCTCTCTCTCTCTCTCTCTCTCTCTCTCTCTCTCTCTCACACACACACACACACACACACACACACACACACACGTGCGTACTCCACCTTTGTAAACAAATACATATTCTGACATAAAACAGCTAAAATGCCCCAGGAGTGTTAACCTTACTGGCCATGGATGGAGTATCAGGCAGTGCTGTGTTCAGCGATATCAGGGGCCACTGAAACAGAAAAGATAGTAATGAATATAATCTTTCACTAATGGCAACTTAAAATAGAGGAGATCCATCATTATTATTGAATGAAATTATGACGATTTTAAGAGTAGGTGATAGAATACCTGTAGGCATTAGAGAGAACAACCCTTAGACTATCTGATCAGGCCAGGTATGTATGCATTGGGACCTTCCTTTCAGCCTCACGGTCAATTCCAATGTCTTGCCAGGCATTGCTGAAGTCTTTCCATACAGTTTATTACACTGCTTCTGAGTCGCCCTTTTGCGCCGCTCATCTATCTGCTCAGTGTCTCCATATTTACCTTCTCCCAGCAACAAGAAATTACATCTTTCCGATTCAAAACCTAGTACAATGGTTTCCGTTTACTTGATTGCCTATATTCTATAGCTTGGTTTGAAGGTCTTTCGGTCTTTTCCTATATTCGCAACTTACACAAAATAAGTTATTCAATTTCTGGAATTTCTGAGCAGTGGCTTCACTAGCTCACACTTCATACCTCCCGTAATATCACAAATCTAGTAATCTAGCTACTTCCTAGTTGCTTTACAAAGTCTTCATCAGCTTTCAAAAGAACTGATAGTTTAAAGGTCAGTTGTGTAGATCAGAGATCATGGAAATGGTGCTTCAAAAATAGTTCAGGGGCTACAAAGACAGGTTAGTAGTTAAGAGCACCGGCTGTTCTTCAGAGGACCCAATTTAATACTGAGCACCCAATTCTTTGTGATCGAAGAAACCTTTTTATTGAATAAGTATGGAAGAAAGAAGAAAAATGCTTTCTATACAAACAGTGCTTTTTAATTTTTCCTTGGAAGATTCCGTGTACTATATAAAAACGAAATTCTGGATGCATTTAAGATACCACTAAAAATAGTGAGGACACATGAGTTATGCTAGTTAATAAACTCATAGGATTCTAAACTTCTTTTTAAATTACTTATGATTATACATAGATGTAATACTCATGTCAATGTCTTGAGTAGAACATCCCATGGGGTTTGTGAGAGGAAGCACATATTGTTATATTCCTCTTGGGTCAGCAGCACTTTAAGAAAGCAAAGCATTGAAAGCATTGAAAGATCCTGGGTCGTTCACCCTTAATTGCCCATACCACATAATAAACAGTAAGGGCTGCATCTGGCAAAGTTAAGGAAAGAGCAGCTCAAAGAGTGCCCAGTTCATATATCTCACTCCTAACTTCTCTCTCTTTTTAAAAAATAATATTTCTAGATTACTTTACTTTTACAGAGGAAACAGGATTTTTTATATTTATTTATTTACTATGTATACAATATTCTGTCTTGTGTATCTGCAGGACAGAAGAGGGCACCAGACCTTATTACAGATGGTTGTGAGCCACCATGTGGTTGCCAGGAATTGAACTCCGGACCTTTGGACGAGCAGACAATGCTCTTAACCACTGAGCCATCTCTCCAGACCCCTCCTAATTTCTCTTGTCTCTCTCCAAATCTCTCTTGGACAGGATTCCCTTAAAGAAAACAAGGTCCTTCCCTCTGCTGTCATCAAGATCACTTGTGTAAAATTATATGTAGCACAAATAATAAAAACCCAGAGAGAGAAATTTGGGTTCAACCTGAAAACCAGAGGAGCAAAGCAACCAAGCCACTTGTGAAGTCTTACCTCTACCAAGACTGGGTGACCACAAACTGAGCAAGCTAAGTCCCTCTCCCCTTCCATTTTATATTCCCTCTAGTGCTGGGATTAAAGGCAAGACTCCCTAGGACTGGGATAAAATATAGCCCACCCCCACCTGCATTTGTTTCTGCATTGTTCTTGTATAGTCTAGAATGGCCTTGAACTCACAGAGATCCAGCTGCTTCTGTCTCCCAAATCCTGGGATTAAAGGTGTGTGTCACCATTAGCTGACCTCTAGTGGCTTTAGCTGTGCCTCTAGTCTTCTGGCCAGATCTATTTATTATAATATTAATACTATAACACTGTAGTTGTAAATTAGTAAACATTTTTGGTGAAATCATGTGTAAAGTTAAAGGACGCTTTATGTGTTCTGGCACAGATTGCACACTGCAATCTGGATATCTCAGTTTCCTCTACATTCCTGCATCTGTTTCATGGATTACTCTGAATTTGGAAGCTAAAATATTATTTATTATCTCCAACACCAATAGACTTTTATTTATAAAGATTTATGGTGGATAAAATAGAAAACACAAAAACTAATATACCCAACTCCATACCTGTGATATAAAAAGGAAAAATGATTATTGCCTAAGGTTAATACATAAAGAACTTAAATATACAGTTACAATAACTAAGAGCAAAAATGCAACTTATGACAAAGATTCCCACTACCTGCTGCAATTTCCAATGGTTATCTTAAACCACTGTTAATAATGAACTTGGAATAGACCACTGTCCAGTCAGAAGTTGGGTGTCATTTTAATGAATATATGCTGGCCAATGGGCTTGGTGTGAAAATGTTTTGTGTACTGTTTCCTAGATGATTTTAAAGATTTAAAGTGTCTGCCTCTTTTCTTCAGACTGCCTCTTGGGATACGTTCCTTTAAATTGGGGTTGATTTGGGCTGATAGGGACATAAGTCACCCTAATATCAGTGAAACAGAATCTGGAAATGACTAAGGTTTTCATAACTGAAGATCTTCATTGAAACCCTAGAAACGGCTCATATCTGAACTTTCAGGAGAAAGTTTTAAACTATTTTTTTCATGTTTTTGGGTGTTGCCTGCATGTTTACTATGTGGGTCTTTTTGTCTGTTTGTGTTTCTTTGAATATTACTGTCACAGATGTCTGTGTCTGCACACCACATGTAATCCAGTGCCTCACAGGCCAACAGAGGGCATGAAATCCTCTGGGATGATTGTGAACATCCATCACAAATTATCACATAAAATGGCAGTTGGTGGGAAGTGTAATAGAAGTAGCTATTCACAATTTTCAATCACTTCTGGGAATGCCTTAAAACAGACTGTTCTTCCTCTAATCTAATCAAACTGCTGGATTGCGACCACCTTGAATGAAGGACTAGGATCCCAATAACTCAAGGTTTTCCCAGAACCTCTTCCCCTTGCAAAAGGAGGGTCATTACTGAATACACGATTAATAACCTTCCATTTTAGATAAAGAAAATTATATATGCCCTATGTGAAAAGCTATAAAATTCCTGTTCATTTATTTGCCCATTTACTTCTCTTTCGACAAGAGGAAGAAGAAACGATTGCGAATATGCTCTAAAGTGTTAACTTATTTAGATATTGTGTGAGAGAAGTTTGAGGAAAAGTTATGAATTTCCAGAGTCTTGATAAATATATACTTTATGAAGAAGTGTGAATTTGATGCTAAAATCATGCAGGTCATTATTGACAGACCCTCTGCACACACAAGAAAATAATATAGCCCTCTAAGTTACAGACTCTTGTAGCTGACCACCACCAAAAGTCTTCATTTCTCTGAGATATTCTAAATGCATAATGACACACTATTGATTAAACACAGTGTGACTGTGCTTCATATGAACGAGTTCTTGGTGGTAAATAGACTAGGCTGTGTACAAACTCAAACTTTTCACCAAAGACTACATTTGTCATGGCAGTGAGCATGCATAGAAACAGAAATTTACTGAGGCTTGAGGGAGAGAAGAGAACAAAACATTCTTCTTCTTTAGAGCAAACTTTCTTCCCTGATGAATCTAATTTTTTTTTGCAGTTTGATTTAGATGTAAACTTGGAAAGATTAATTATCTTACAATTCATTAAATCCTAGCAGGCCCACACACACATTGTGTATGCAGTTTCTGTCATAAATCATCATGTCCTGACTGTAATGAGGTAACACAGAAGAAGATGCAATAGCTTTATTGTTTCTTTCTGAATTCATCATAGTTGGAACTGCTCCATGAGCCTTTAGCTAAGTTTTCTTTCTTAGGTGTTCAGTTAATTTAAATCAAGCGAATGGAGATGTGTGCTCTCTGACCAAGTTGAAGATGTAGCTTAGACTTTATCTTTCTTCAATGAGGCAAATACGTACAGGAAGTTCTGGTTATTGACGTTTTAATCATTTTGCCTTCCACTCTCTCCAGATTTCCTCTTCCTCTTTCCTCTCCTTTCAGTAGATAGCATGTCTTCCCAAGCTGGTATCTCAATAATCTGCTACAAATAGAAACCTGTCTTAACTAAACCACTTAGTCAAAACAACAAAATCAAACAGTGAAAACAATCTATTAAACCAAGTCCTATTTTCTAGAGGCCAATGTTTGGATGAGCACGTCTAGGCAAAGTCAATATTGACTTCAGGTCTTTCTGTATTATAGCAGCTGTTAGACCTGGTTGGTCACATTCTTCTCATGCTTTCAAACCTGAACTGATCTCACTCCTTGTGAAATAGTCTGTACAAAAAAAATAATTAAAAAAAGCTATGAAAAGACATTTTTTTAAAGCCAATCACAACACTCTCCCATGTCCACATTATTCATACTGATAAGAACTCAGCATGTTGGAACATGCTCAAATTATAGTAGTAGCTGATACCATATTTAATCTTGCATTGTATACTCCAAAAGAATGTGGGATTAATGTACACCAAGACAAACAAAAGTAATTTTGCTGGCATGAAATGTTTCTGACATTGACTTGCACCAAGAAAGAGTCAACACAGTTTTTTAAGACATATTGCTCAAGTTAAGCACATTTCAACCAATTCTGCAGCATTAGTCAGCTCTTTGAGTTTAGAATTCTGTATTGTTTAATTTTTTTTCACTGCTATGAAGATAAACACAGTCATTAATCCAAACTCTTGGCAACAACAATGTTTTGTTGTGAGAAAGTTGATCATCAAGACTGCAGGAAATGCATGAGTGCACAGGAAATTTTGACACGCAGTGTTTGGGAGAATGGATAAGTATCATTCTTGAAGGCTATGTGACTGGATGCTTATTCTATAAATCACCATAACTTTTTAAGCAAGAAGCTTAAAA
Source organism: Dicrostonyx torquatus (assembly GCA_028555095.1). Taxonomy (NCBI): domain Eukaryota; kingdom Metazoa; phylum Chordata; class Mammalia; order Rodentia; family Cricetidae; genus Dicrostonyx; species Dicrostonyx torquatus. The sequence continues at coordinate 7,174,533 of JAQHUG010000011.1, forward strand.
TGATGTAAAAACATTTCTGATATGGTTCAAAATAACTCCACATGTATTTCAAATTTATTTTATACTAATCATTAAAAATCAAATTATTTTCTCCATATCCTCTCTGTCAAAGAAATAGAAGAGTACTATAAATTCAGTCTTCAAAGTGCCATATTTGAGAGTATGTCAAATATCTAGACCTATTCTTTTTTTTCAGTATATAAAATGAAAGGGAAAACGAAATTTTATTCTTTACTTCTAAACTCCATTTATATATATATGCATCTTAATAGTTAATATAATATTTGTTCAGATTGTTTTGTACAGCATAAACTTCATTTACAATAATCATTTCATCTTTTAAGGATTACTATGGTTTACTAAATAAGAAAAGGTGAAGTAAATATGCATAATTCTATGTAATGATTTTTCCTTTATTGAAAATAGATTTTTTCCATGCAGTATAATCTGAATATGTTTCCCCCTTCCTCTACTCCTTCAAGTTTCTACGCACCTCCTCTGCCATCCAAATCTACCCCCCCCCCTCAACAAGAAAGGGCTTCTAATGGATAATAATAAAATATAATGGGATAAAACAAAACCAAAAGGAAAATAGTCTAAGAAAAGGCACAAGAAACAGATATAGAAGCAGAGACCCACTCATTCTCACACTCAGGAATCCAATAAAATCAGTAAACTGGAAGCCTAGATAGATAGATAGATAGATAGATAGATAGATAGATAGATAGATAGATAGATATGCCAATTTCCCAGGGTAAAGAGAAATACAAATAAAATAAAAATTTAAAGAAAGAGAGGACAGAACAAAAGAACAGTAAAAAATGAAGGAAGGAAAGAAAGAAAGGAGAGAAGAGAGAAAGAAAGGAAGAAAAAAGAAAGGAAGAAAGCAAGCTCAGACACAACATTATGAGATAACACAACACTATGACACAACCTCCTCCAAAGTTCTTACTCTTTGTTTTTTTGTTGCCCATCTGATTGTGGGCATGTACCCTGTCTGGGCAGATGTGGTGAGAACTTCCATGTCCCAAATCATCACAAAGAGTTGCAGGAACAGCCCAAAAGGGGGAAAAAACAACTATAGCATCTATCACATATATGTTATGTCTTGGAAAGCTAAAGATTGATGTCAGTCAACATCAATATTAAATGGAGATTCAAAGGAAAGAAAGTAGATCAAGGGGATGGAGAGGTACTCTGAAGGTAACATGATGAATAACCGTGAAGAATTGGATTCAAATCTCAGAAACCCTGAACCCTGGGTAGTCATATCTGCAACCCAAACTGTGGGAGAGGGGAGAAATGGGTGAAGGAAGAACCCTGAGTTTTGCTGGCCACTAGGCTACCCAAAATATGGTGAGTTCCAGGGTAAGTAAGAGTCACTGTCTCATGAGGGTAAGGTGACAGTGATGGAGGAGGATATCCTTTTCTGGCCTCCACATATGGACACATGTAACCCAAGAAACATATGCACACACACACACACACACACACAAACACACACACACAATGGTTTTCAAAAGAATGAGAGTATATTAAGGATGATGCACCATGCATCAAAAAATAAAATGACTTTGTCTCAGCCTCCTCATAGGAATTCCATAATGGTACATGAAAACCAAATGTGGTTGTGCCATCTAGCACCATGCTCATCAAGATGGGGGGTTACTCCAAGGAGTGTGGTCGACTTTCACTCCCACCCTGCTGACACCTTGTGTGAAGGATTTTACCAGAAGAGAGAAACAAGGCATTAAGACAGCAAGCTTTAAAGCTTTACTCAATTGAACTAACATCACAAAAAATAGAGTGTGAGAAAGTTCTGGAAGAGGGTCACTTTCAGACAATGGAAACTTGGAAGAGGACGATTAGGGCTAGGCAATTAAGAGTCAATGGGCAGTAATAAAGAGAAACAGAGACCTCAAAAAGACGCCTTAAAAGCACTAACATCAAAGATTATTTTTATAAAGTCCACATAAAAAGGGCCCCCACCTAAATGGAGCATAAGCAATACCAGAATCAGCTGACAGATTGTGAACCGTAACACCTGTGTATGCTACAGGTAGAGTATATTAGGAAAACAAGTGGGAAGAATCAAAGAGAACTCTATGAAAACCTTGCTGTGCTTTGCTATTCCTTGATGATCACACACAGACACACACACACACACACACACACACACACACACACTTACATGAAAAGATTGGCACAGAGGCTTCAGATGTCAAGGAAAAGAGACTAGATTAAAATATTGGTTATGCCACCAGTTTTCAGTACAATGAATCATGGGAAGATATAACGAAAACCATTATAATCTATACTGGAAACACCTGTACTAGAAACAGACTGTGGGAGAGGTCAGATATCTGACTTATGAGAAACTAACTATAGGAAATTTCTCTCTAAGGCATAAATAGAGCATTGTTTGTTTGTTTTCTGGTTGACAGTGACAATAGCCTCTTTGGTTTGTCCCTTAGTAAAAGTGGTGGAAAGAAAACAAAGGCAATTGATAAAAATAGTTACTTTGAAGAAGAGTACAATGCTAGAAAAATTAAGTCCATACTAAATGAGTTTATCTATATAGAAATCTAGACTATACAATATTATCTGTTAACTGAAGGTCGATCAACAGTAGCTTGACTTCGGTGGGGCCAGGAGTGAGAACTTACTGAGAAACTTAGTAGGGTTATTGAAATGTTTTTATATTCATCATACTCTTTCAAAAGTGTGCAAATATTTCAAAATATATCACATTTTACATATAGCTAGAAGTGATTTAAGTAAATCAATAATGCTTTCTGTAAAAAGTCAAAAATATCACACAGAGAAAGTCTTGATTCAAAGGAGTGATATCCCAAAATTATTTCACTCAGGAGATATCTTTACAAGCTATGCAACATATAAGGCATTCCAATATCTCATTATAAAAACTGTTGACATTATAAAACTTATATCAGATTAACACTGAAACAGCATAGAATTAACTGTGCAGGCAGGCAGAAATATTTTGAAATTCTCCACCCATCCTTGTAATCTTCAGCGATTCAAGGGCTATACTAAATGCAGAATGGTTGATTACTTGAACATCTGCAAAGAAATACTTAGTTTGTTCTTTTCTCAGATTAGTGTTTATCAAACTTCAGTGTGTACAGAAATTGCTGTTTGTTTTACATTCAAGATAAAACTCTGTGAAGTCATACACTGCATAAAGATGTTTCCATCAACAGCAGAATGTATACACCATGGCAGTCCCATAAAATCATATTGCCTGGCAGGATCGGAGCCAATTTAGCTTCTGTTAAAGCCGCTGATATTAACACGGTAACCACACTACTGAAGGACACACTTTTCAGAGCGTAACCATGTTCATTAGCATGACCAGTATATGGAATGTTATAAATCTCAAGGCAGAGACCATGGGTATGCTATGACAGAAACATAGGTGGACACATTTATGCCTTTCTGTCATGTCAAATTTATGGGCTGGCAATAAATTCACCAGCTGTGTCATTTTTATTGTCTGAAATTTACCAAAATGTCCCAACTTCCTTGACAGCTGACCATTGGAAAAATTGGCTACTTTATTCCATTCTTAATTTTAATATTATTTCTCAGGTTACATATATATTGAACAACAATTTTATATAACATATTATATATGCATATATATATGCATCACATACACACAGGCTACTCAATGGCTACAAAGGGCTTAAAGGGTCTCTAGATTTCCGAGCACTCACAGACAGCTGAGGCAGATACAGTGAAAGACCCCGCAGGTGGCTGGAGAAGATATTAACACACTCAATTGGAGAGCTGCTAGAGGGGTGCAAAGCAGCTGAAGCTGGCAGGTCCAGCCAAGCCCCAGTGTTGACTCAGGCTGCAGAGGCACGGGGCAGTGGAAGCCACAGAGGTCAGACACTGGACCACTGTCGTGAGGCACAGAACCAGGCCCAGCATAACAGATACTAGATCAAGAAAGCCTAGGAAACAAGCCCTTTAGTTTCGTGTGACCAGTATTTCTTGTAGTTTTTCGACCACAATTATTACAAAATGCTCTTTGTTTATCCCCAGATAAGCTCCTTGCTGTTTTCTTAGGGTTAGCAATTAGATTCTCAGATTTTTTTTTTTTACTGATTACTAAATTCTGCCTGACAGCAATATAAAGTCAATTACACAATATTTTAAATGGTTTTGCTTTCTTGTTTGTTTTGCTTTGTTTTCTGTTTTCTTTTAAACAGTAACTTCTTTCTTCCCGGCACTGGGTTCTCTAGATTCTCTATCAGTTAACTGTTAGTTCCAATGAACCAGGAAAACTCAGTCCTTAGAGGCTGATCATCATGCTGATTTATTCAATTGCCCTCATATGGCTACTGGAAGTTGAACTTGGCCATAGGGTCCACTCGGGCCTTTCTCTCGTGTCTGATAGTTGGTGCTGTCTTTTATCAGGACCTTTTATTATATATGTATATGTAACAAAATCAGTGAAATCCCCTCCATTAAGCCCTCCTTGCTGTTTCAAATACATGTGCTCTATTTTCATTGATTTTTTTTGTTACATATATGTATGTACACTCTAAATACATTAACGCTACCTGCTCAGTCTGTAAAAGGCTCTCACGCTCTCTCTCTCTGTGTGTGTGTGTGTGTGTGTGTGTGTTTTCAGTGTTGACAGTATTGGACAACTAATTGCTGTGCTTTTCCCTGGGGAAGACTATTTATTCTATTCCAGCATGCCTTACCCGCCTGTACTTCTCTGTTTGGAGTTCAGGTCTTGTGAGCCTTCCTATTTCACATCAGCACGACTGTTTTTCTTTGTCCTGTTCAAGTCATATTTCAGAAGCCACATTGGTGAGATTTTATCAGTGCAGCTCTCTGGCTTTCTATAGGGCACAACCTCACAGCAAACTACCTGTTCCTACACTGCTAACAAATTTTCAGGCTACTGCTTTTAATTTATTTGTTAAAGACATGATATCTGGCTTTAATTTTTTTATCAAAGCTATGTTCCAAAGATTTAAAGATTTTGAAATAAAATTTCCTTTGTTTGGAGCATCTTATCTTTTGATACCTGGAATGTATATTTCTGAATTCTGCATGACCATAAAACTACTGAACAAGGCAAGTAAGAGAAAACCGAAATTCTTGAAACAATTTTGCTGAAAGTTTCTGACAATGAATATCAAGATGAAAGCTATTAAGGGTGAGTAGGGGCATAGTAGAACAATGCCTAAAAGTGTGAAATCAAAATGGACAATTAATCAGAAAGTGAGGCTCCTAATTAGGATATGCCATTTGGTAGATTAATGTATGGATGGATAAATCAATGACTCATTAGGTCTCTGTGCATTTTGTGGCTAAATTATAAATTTGAAGTAAATGAGTACCCAATAAAAGGATTAAAATAAAAGAGTGAAAGTTAATGTTAATGCAAAAAACAAACAAAACCATGGCACATTATGGGAGACCTGCACTTTCATGAACATAAAGAGAGAAAGAGTGGATTGGGGGTAGAAACAGAGGAAGGAGGGGGAAAGGGACAAGCAGAAAAGGAAAGAGGGAAAATCAGCTAGAATGTAAAATAAATAAATTTTAAAAGATTAATGTAAACAAAACAAAACATGCAAGCAACAAAAAAAAACCTATAAATTTTTGGAGATTTTTTTATTGGTTTTCTGGAGCAATGACAAGACCTCATAGTGATTATTTCCATTATTATTATCAATCATTTTAATTAAAGTATATATACTAAACACAATTACAAATAATATTTCTCTAAAATGATGCAAACCCAATAGAAAAGACTACCTTTCCCATTTTCTACGTGTTGTCAAAACAATTGAAATGAAATACAAAGGAAATCATTCATTAATAATACTCATCTTGTAACAGATATTTGAAGATATAACTGACACTCTGCATATTTTATTTTATACTGGGACATATAATCTCATTTGGTTTACAATGTTTTTTGACCATTCAGTTTTTGAAATGCTATATCTTAGAAGAACACTTAACTGATTACTAAGTTAAAATAGAGGAAGAAGTATCCCTGTGATGCTCCCAGAATATTAGGAAGGGGTACAGAATGACAAAGGAAGAAGACAAGAGAGAGCCACAGCCTGTTGGGGCCTTAATCAGCCTTCTCTTCATATGTCTTCACAGTCCCACAGTTAGGAGGCCATTAAGGATCAAGCAACTGAATGTCTCTGTGGGTTGACTACATACCCTTGACTGAACCACTCTGGAGATGTGTAAGGAGAGGAGCAAACAAAGTAGGTGGCCATTGGGAGTGAGCAGGAAATTAATTTAGGACTCACAATTAAGTGAAAGGTTAAGGTAACTAATGTTCTGCCAGCCATTTTGGAAAGGACTCAGAGCAGTAGGTCCTTTCATCCCCAACACCCTCGTGCCCGTCACCTAGCACTTGCTGAGATTATATAGCTATACTTTAATAAGATGTGTTAGAGCCAAGCAGTGGTGGCACACACATTTAATCCCAGCACTCAGGAGGAAGAGGCAGGTGCATCTTTGCGAGTTTGAGGCCAGCCTGGTCTACAAAGTGAGTTCCAGGACAGGCTCCAAAGTTACAGTGAAACCTTGTCTTGAAAAACCAAATATATATATTTGTGTGTGTGTGTGTGTGTGTCTGTATTTATGTGTCATATATGCTCTAAGTGACACCTTTTAATTTTAAGAAAAACCCCAAACTCCTAAAATAAAAGACCATTCTTATTATGGCTTCAGAGTTCCTCCTTGGAACTTCAGCACATCTTTTGTTCTCAACGGCATACTATTTGTCTGTGAAATTTTGTGTCAAGATGGCATACCTTCACACATGCTGTTTGCTCTTTATTCTCTTTTCCACCAAGGATAGACTCTTGATCTTTACTTTGGCCTAATGTAGGTTTCCTCTCCGGGTGAATAGGAGTATATTCTCTCTCTCTCTCTCTCTCTCTCTCTCTCTCTCTCTCTCTCTCTCTCTCTCTCTCTCTCTCTCTCCTTCTTTCCCCACCCTCTCCCCGAGTGTGTATGTATGTTTGTGTCTGTGTGTCTGTTTGTGTGCATGTATTGTATTTCCTCCGGAAATTTTTGTCATACAATACACATAATGAGAAACAAAAACTAGATATCTGATCCAATTAACTGAGAACAATAGAGACCAGCAGTCTTTGAGAATATATAACCTTCAAAGATAATATTTAATAAACACTCAGTTTCTTTTCATCAGTCTCCCTGGGACACAGAACAAAGTCAAACATAGACTTACAAAAACTATATCTTATAGATCACCTATCTTACATTATATTGTATTTTTATTTATACTAGAGATCTTGGTATAGGAGTTGTGTTCAGAAAGTAGTAATATTTTTAAATAACTTAATAAACAAATGAGTTATTCCTAAAACCCACAGGTCCACACTTTTCTTGTTCTGCCTCTCCAGGCTTTAATTAGAAGACAGAACAGGAGTCCTGCAGAAAGATGCAAAAAAAATATGTGAATGATTACTTTTAAGTAATGTTACCTGATACATAGAAGTGAGAACTTGTATTATTAAAGATGCAAATCTTAGCCATCTTAACCAGACTATTCTTTTAAAAGCTTACTTTGTAGCCTTATAAATAATGTAATAAGAGATTTCAAGCTATGAAGTAATTGTTATCGATTAAGAAATTTTCTATTCTTATCTTCTCTGTTAAATTTTTAACAGGTAAGTCTGGTAGTCAGAGTACTATGAATATCGTCAAAATTCTGCAGTTTGAAAAAGTCAATATAGTTTATATCTTCTACAGTCCCATAGTGTTCAATTATATTAAATATAAGATAGCAGAATATATTAAAATTAAAATTTATTAAATTCTATTTGGAAAGCACATTCTGTTAAATCTTAAATTCAGGGGGCAGAGGTTAAATTGCAAGTTGGAGCCAAACTTGGTATATATAGAAAAGATTGCCCCTCAAAATCAACAGGGTCAGCACGTGTCCTTGAAGTCCAAGAACTTGAGTGTAACACTTAAATGCATAGAAATTTGGAGGTAGTGACCTGTACCTGTAAATTCAGCACTCTTATGGAAAGATGGGGAACAGAGAAAGAAGCTCCTGAATGCTGGCAGGAAAGTTAGCCTGGAATCTGCAAAGCTGCAGATACAAGAGAGACCCTGCCAAGGGTAAAGAAGAGAACTGACTCTGAAAAAAAAAGCTCTGCAAAATTCACTTGGGCAACTTGGTATGTCCACTCAAACTCTTAAACATACAACACACGTCACACACATGCTATCATCATTATCATCACCATCACTATCATCATTATCCCCACCATCACCGCCACCTTCATCATCATCATGAGTAAAATAAAATAATAAAATTTTAAAATAGTGTCATTACAAACAAACAAATGAAATCTAATAGAAGATGATTGTCAGCTGAGGATTTGGAACAGAGATGCCTCATCATTTTCAATGACAATAAGCAAAAAGGGAAAACTAAATTTTTTGCACATACCAAATAGTGTAAAATGGAAAATAAATCAAACAAGAACTACTTATGAAGTCAACAGAGTAGAAAATATAAGCTTTAAGAATCCTTACTGGGAATTATTATTTTTCCACTGTGTTTATTTAATAGTTGTTCTTTGTTTTATCTCAGATGGTTTCGTGTCTCAGCCAGGATACTTCTGCTATTTTTGCAAACAGGAACCCGTTAGGGCATGGAACTTTTTCCTTTCTATTTTCAGGATCTGGTCTTTATTTCTCCCTTTTGTAAGAAAAGAACTTTATAACAGTTGGGATAATGGTAACAGCAGGCTGCTGCTTAGGTGTAGAGGCTCATTTTGAATCTCATTTCAAAGCTTAATATCCTTGCACAGAGCAGAGCAATAGTTAAGGGCTGTGTCTTGAGGATGGATAGATGGCTTTGTTGTTGAGAGTACTTGCTGATCTTGGAAAAGTCCTTGATTTGTGTTCTGTCATCTCCATGATGGATCACAACTACCTGTACCTCCAGCCTTAGGAGATTTGTTGGCCTATCCAGACATAATATATACATGGTACATATACTCAGGAACACACACATATACATTAAACAAATATAATTTTTAAAGAACCCATGTGAATACCTCTGAATACCTTCATTTGTACATATAGACAGGTGCTACTCTCATACTTAATGATAGAAGCCCATTTTTTCAGTAAATGATAGTAAATGGCTCCTCAAGTTTCCAAGAATAATGACTGATGAGTCAGCAAGACATTTATATCACACCTTCTAATTCACAGGAAACATAGCAGAAGAGGATGTTGAAAGAATGTAAGAGTCACAAGACAAGGATAAAGATTGTGTCCTGGTTAGTTATGTATCAGCTTTGGTGTGGGAGAATTGTCGGTATTCTGTCAATCATGTTTTAAATAAACGCTGATTGGCCAGGCAGGAAGTATAGGCGGGAAAACTAGACAGGAAGTAGAGGTGGCACAAGGAGAATTAGAGAAGCCCTTCCCGCATTCCTGTGCAGACCACCAAGGAAACAGGATGTGTCCCTGTCCCAGCTGAGAAAAGGTACCGGCCATGTGGCTAATAAATAAGAACAATGGGTTAATATAAGTTACAGAGCTAGTAAGAAGACGGAGATAATGGTCCAATCAGTTTATAACCTAATGTAGACTCTCTGTGTGATTTTTTGGGGGGCTTGCCAGCTGCTGGGTACCGGGCGGGACAGTAACCCCAACGAGCAGGCCCTCATGTTACACAACTTGATACAAGTTAGGAGTCATTTAGGAAGAGGGACTCTCAACTGAGTAACATCTTGATAAGATCTGTCTGTAGGTAAGTCTATAGTGCTTTTTCTTGATTAATAATTGATGTGGGAGCCCAGTTCACTGGCATCAGTACCACTCGTAGGCAGGGTAGCCTAGATGCTATAGAAGAAAAGAGACTGAGGAAGCCATGAGAAAGAAGTCAGGAAGCTATGCTTCTCATGGCTTCTGCTACACTTCCTGCCTGCTTAAGTTTCTGACCTGACTTCCTTCAGTGGTGGGTGGTTGCCAGGAAGTGTAAGAAGCCATATCATTCCCAAGTCATTTCTGGCCATGGTCTTTATCACAGCAGTTGAAACCTAAGACTGACTGCTAGATGCCATCTTCTAAAAATGATACAACCATTGTACTCTTGACTCACACTAACAAAGTCCAAGACTGGCCCTTTGACTAATCATTGATGGAAAGAAAGGGCTTTTTTGGTCCAGTAACAAATTTATAAAAACTCAGAGACAGATATTGCAGTTTAATCTGAAGGTCAGAAAAGCAAAACGTCCAGATATTGGATCTTACCTCAACCTCAGTCGGAAATGGTGATTCTACTTCCAGGAATCTCAGAATGAGTCTGTGATTGAGAGCTGTCCCCTGCCATTTTGTAGTCCTCTCTAGTTCTATGATTAAGGGTGTACACCTCTACTGCCTGGTTTCTATGGCAAACTAGTATGGCAACTGAAATTAAAGGTGTGTATCATTGGAGATACTGGGATTAAAGGTGTATGTCATTGCTGCCTGTTCTGTAAGGCTGGCCAGTGTGACTGTTTTACTGTACTTATCTTCAGACAAGCTTTATTTATTAAAATACAAATAAAATGCCACTGCATTTCTCCTTTTTATCTAAAATCAAAAAGACTATAACTAGTATAACTATGGTTACTGAAATACTCAGTTATGTACTATTGATAAGATTTCCAAGTTCCAATGGATATTTTCAAATGCAAATTGCCAAAAATAAAACCAAGGATGCATGCAGTTCCTTCAGACAGTTGATAGAAGTTATCTGAAGCAAGAGTACCTGAATGATGGTATCTTTAAATGAGAGACTTAATGTTCATAGTACAAACTCTCAAGAGACCCAACATCCTACCTGGACTGCTGAAGTGTTAAGCTCAGGGCATCTAACTCTGTAATTTAAAGAAACATTAAAGGAGCCTGGAACACTATATTTACATGTAATAACTATTCCAATATAGTCTCATCTCTAAAGTGACCTCATCATTCATTTTAGTATAATGTGCTATGTCTGGAATGTAAAAATTAGCTGATGTGAGAGATAAGTGGTTCTTCAAAGTATAATTTTGTCTAATCTACATGGGAAGTAGAAAAAGACAAGATCTCCTGAGTAAATTGTGAGCGTGGGGATCATGGGAGAGAGTAGAAAGGGAGGGGGGAGGAAGGGAGAGGAGCAAAGAAAATATATAGCTCAAGAAAAACAATTTAAAAAAGAAAAAAAAAAGATGTATAATTTTGTTCTCTCTCCATGGTGCTGTATGCTCAATTATAATTTGAAATGCAGTAAGAAAATGGAAGAGGGGAGGGGAGGAAAAGAGAAGATACCATTTGTGTTTTATAGCCATGAGAAGAAATTTTGTATCTCTAGGAGTTTTGGTTGAGGTTGCGCCAAATACTTGAAAGAATTTTGATTTTTTTTTTCTGACTTTCCAATACGTTAGTTAAACTCAGGCAAAGCAATGCATAGTTCTATAGGAAAAAACAAGCAAGATACAAGCTTTTGATAATAACTAATTTACAAGATCTGATAAAATTCATTTGAATGAAAACTAATGCTCTAGATTAGTGAAAGGACTTCCAGATATTTGTACTTACTGATAAATACCCAATCCTTCAGGAACATAACAGTTTCATTATCAAGGAGATAGTGGGACTAAGTTTTGATGAGGTTTTTAAAACTAGCCTCCAGGCAATACTTTGATGTCCTTGATTTTATATTTCATTGTTCTACTAATTCTAGAGCACATTTGCACACCTATACACAAATACAAAACATGTACATATGTACACAAGCAAATACAAAGCACTTCCATAATCAATCTTCAAAACTAATTGTAGGAGAAAATCTCCCATTATTAACATTTCTACTTCTCGTAGGACTTTCTTCTACAGGGAGAATTGTTGCTTAGGATCTTGAATAATTATGAAAACAATTTTTAATAAAAGAATTATCATCTTTGAAATTGTAAATATAGGCTGATAATTTCAGTGTATCTTTTTGAGTAATGCTGAGCAATAATTGGGAAATATCTACTAAATAAAAACCAGATAATTTAGCCTAAAATGTAGAATTTAATATGAGGATATTTGTATGTTAACATTCAGGAAAAAAAAATTGCCTAGTGTATGTTGACAGAGATTCCTGTCCCACCTGGTCCCTAAGCAGTTCATTCCTAAAGAAGCACACAGAGGTGTACATTAATTATAAACTGGTTGGCTTATTAGCTCAGATTTCTTATTAACTCTTATAACTTTTATTAGCTCATAATTCTTGTCTGTTTTAGCCACATGTCATGGTGCCTTTTATCAGCAAGGCCTTCTCATCTTGCTTCCTCTGTGTCTGGGTGACAACTGCAAACTGAACATTTTCTCCTAGTCTGGTTGCCCTGCCTATACTTCCTGCCTGGCTACTGACCAATCAGAATTTTATTAAAACAATAAAACTGACAAATCTTTACAAAGTATAAGACCATTGTCCCACAGCAAGGGTAGTCTGTGTCCAATATTTAAAGACAGCTCTGTTTCTGGAATGTTTTTGCTTTCATCGTTCAAGCTCCATGCTGAAAATTGATTGACTCTTCTACTTACTGACAGTATTCAATCCGTCACTGTGTTCTTTCCTATTTTGGCAAACTGGCTCTACACAGAAAATAAATAAATATTCTGCTGTACATCAGCTACCTTATAATGGAAACATTCTCTCGAGGAGGGAGGGGAAAAACAAAAACTACAAGGTGTATGAAAGGTAAAACTTGGAGAAAGATTCTTGAAGTTCCCTTCACAGCCTTATAAAAAAACAAACTGTTGAGAAATAAGACTGACCAGCCTACCTATTGAGAGAAGATGCATGCAGAGAACTCCATGGATTCAGTTTTTATGGTCAGGGCTGTCACTCATGTAAGAGTAGGCTTGTCAGTTATGCAGTTGTTTTTTGAGTAGTATCTGAATCTGTAAGAAACCTCTCACTCCTACTGATATTAGTAATCCCAATAAAAAACTCATTGGTTCACCAAATTTGGCTTTAGTTCAGTTATTATTTTGGTCTGCTATGGTGAGTGTGTGTGTGTGTGTGTGTGTGTGTGTGTGTGTGTGTGTGTGAGGACTCACAAAAAATGTGTCTTCCACAGCAACTTACTTAAGGAAAGTATTAAGTCTGAGCAGAGCCCCCAGGAATGAAATAATGAATATGTGTAATAGCAGTAATTTACAAAGGGTGTGGAGCTAGTGTAGGACAATCTAGAGATAGATTCCATGAAACTTATTCACTTATAGACAATTTTGTGAATAATCTCTTTATTCTATTTAGTGAGAATCAAAGTTCCATTAAAATTCTTGGGCTGGCCAACAATCCCAGAGCTAGCACTGACAGGCAGTAGTGTGGGAAGTCCTTCTGTCTATGTGTTCCTTTTATTGGTTAATGAATAAACCTGTTTCAGCTAGTGACTTAACAGAATAGGACAAGGTGGAAGTTCCAAGCAGATAGAGGCAGAGAATAGGCAGAATCTGGGATAAGTCATATAGCCGCCACCAGGGATTGATGCCTGCACTGGAGCCCATCAAATATTTGCCACTGGGCTATGACCTCATTTGATGCACAGATTAATGGAGATGGGTTAGTTTAGGATATAAGAGTAAGCCAGTAATATGTCTTAATATGCTTAATCATTTGGCTTACAAATAATAAAGTTTCTGAGTGATTATGATCTGGGCAATAAAGAATGAACAAGCTGCCTCTCATCAACAAGGCAGTATTAAAAGTTATATGCCTAGGCTCATAGGAGATCTTTTTATTAAAATAGAAGCATGACCAACTGCTTATCATGGATAACTTATCAATTATTGGTCATGTTTATATAAATTATCCTTCCATCCATTGATCCAGTGGTCATTTAGCTAAATCTCTTATATTGTGAGGCTATGTCTTAGAAAACAAAAATATTCAAGATTTGTGCTTAACTTCAGAGTATGACCATGTAATTATGACATTTCAGCTGAAATGTATTATTCAGCATGGAGCTAAATTCAACCAGAAATTTGAAAGTATGTAAATTTTGAAAGAAAGCCAGCAGTGTTTCACAGTCAAATCTAACAAGTGGTTTTTTTTTCTTTAAATCCTTATTCTAGGAAAATACACATAGGTGTAGTAGGAGGCCGCTTGCTCATTCCTGTCTGCCCAGAACCGAAATAATCACACAGAAACTATATTATTTTCAAAACTGTTTGGCCAATAGCCTAAATGTATTTCTGGCTTAGTCTTATATCTTAAAATAACCAATTTATATTATTTTATATGTTAATATGAGGTTCATAACCTACTGGCAGGTTCCAGCTAACAGCTTGAGCCTTTCCCCTCTGGCAGCTACATGGCATCTCTCTGACTCTTTCTCCCAGCATTCAATTTAGCTTTCGCTGCCTACCTATATTCTGCCCTGTGCAGGCTCAAAACAGCTTTTTTTTTATTATTAAGCAATGGTATTAACAGCATACAGAGGAGAAACCCACATCACACAGCTTTTGTTTCCATTAGGTACACACACACACACACACACACACACACACACACACATACACACACGCGCGCACGCGCACGCCACAGATCAAATTACTTCAACTTTCATGTTTCAATGTAGTTATAGTCTCATGATTCTCTTCATAGCAACAAATAAAAGATAATCATAATTTGAGGCATTACTAAAATAATACATTTATGTGAGCATCAAGATCGCAGCAGAGCAGGAAGTCTCTGTTACAGTCCTCAGAAGGTACCATAAGACATCTCAGCCTGGGCAGATGGAGGCCAGAGGACCGTTTCTGCATTTCAAGAAGAATTTTAGCTGATATCACTTTGTTAGATCAAACACAGAGGCATAAAATGAATGGCTAGTAATGGGGTTAAAGACAGTCCATAGTANAAGATGGAGGAAGGGTGGATATTGGAGAAGGGAATAAGATATCTACATTAAGGGAGTCATTTTAAGATTTGCAAGAGACTTGTCTCTAGAGGGGATCCCAGGTGTTCACAGGTATGTCTCCTGCTAGATACTTGGGCAGCAGAGGAGAGGGTGCCTGAATTGACATTGTCCCATAGTTACATTTTTGAATATGTTGATCGTCACCATAGAAATTTCGCATGATGGATGGAGATAGAGCCAGAGACCCACATTCACATCAGAGCAAGGGACTCAGCTACCAAGGGCCAGTGGAAGAGCAGAAGGAAGGAGAAGGGTGAGCAAGGAATTCAGGACCTTGAGGGACTGGCCCACCAACAGAGACAGTGTGCTTGATCTTTTGGGAGCTCATCAAAAGACCTAGATGGAGGGGGGAGGGCCTTAGGCTTCCCACAGGGCAGGGTATCCTGCCCCATCTTAAGGAAGCAAGGGAGGGCGGTGGGGTAGTGGGGGAGCGGGAGGGCCTGGGACAAGGGGAGTAAATGTATATTTTTCCTTTAACAATAAAAAACAAAACAAAAAACAAACGAACAACAAAAGACAGTCCATAGTAGTCTGACCTTGGATCTGTAACATTCCAGTACATTCAATCCTGAAATTCTAATCAATCAGCCTATAGCAAGAAAAAAGTATCTTTTATCCTGTGCACTTCAGTTCATAATGTATTTTTGTGAAGTAACTTAATGTCTAAAATTTGCTTCAAAATAATCCAAGATGTATTATGTGAGTTTCTTAGTGAGATTAATATGGAAATAATTTTAAGTGTTAGATTGATAAATGTATACTTATACATATATGACTCTCAAACTCTCAAATTAAATAAATCTAAATGTTTTCATAAAAAAAAGAAATAGTAATATTCTATAAATGAAAAGTCTGTAAGTGTTGTCCAGTTCCAGTAACTGAAATGAAGAGCATCCTGTGAGCATTTTTGTTATTTCAATAAGTTTAAACTTCCTTTAGTAGTCGTGGAGTAGGCTATTTATAACCGTGACTTGTGCTCTTATTGCTAGGTTGCTTATTTATGAACATAAAGTCTCGTATACACTTCAAACATTGGGAACTTAACAACTTAGAAAGTTTTAAGAAAATATCCTACTTCTATTATTTATTTATTTTGCATACAAACCAGAGTTCCCATCCTTCCTCTTCTCCAATTCCCTCCCCCACTGCCTCTTTACCTCCCGCCCCATCCACTATTCCTCCACCTCCATTTAGAAGGGGTAAAGACTTCCATGGAAATC
>JAQHUG010000011.1:7200791-7215017 GCA_028555095.1 Dicrostonyx torquatus
AAAAAAAAGGTATATCCAATATCTTAGTGGTATAAATTTTGCTGATACAAATGTATATATACATGTATATGTGTGTGTGCACATACACATTTCACAAATTCACAAACATTAAAACACTAGTATGCACCACATACGTTGTGATTAGTAGCTCTTAAATGCAAATTTATTGAGCTGTAAAATACCAGTATCATGACAATTTGCATGGTTTTCTCTATTTTAGTTCAAAAAGGTTTTATGAAACATTGATGCTTGCAAAGACACTGAGTCACACGAGTATGTTCATTTGGACAATACTTAATATAACCCATTATTTGAATTTACAGATAGCTCACTTAATAAAAATGCAAAACTCTGCTGTTTCCTTTGTCTTTTAAGAATTATTTCCATGTGTTGTAATTTAGCATGGTGTAATTTGTTTGGAAAATTAAAGTAATAAAATCATGGTTTGTTGTGTGTTTGAATGGTGGCAATGATTGTCTCAGTGGGTGGCTGTTATGTGGGGAGAAGTCATTGTCGAGATATGCAGACAAAATAAGTACTATTTACTAAGGTCTAATGTATAAGAACTATTAATAGACACATTGTTGCACAAGAAATTACCTCCCTAGGAGAATCTCAACAGTGTCAGTATTTTAGCATACATATGTTTTCCGTCTCAACCACTAAAATAACATTCTGGGGGAAAAAAGACATCCAAAGAAGTCTTTCCATTGTCATATTTATAAGCTGTGTTGTCTAGGATTGTATGGTACGCTGTGAAGTTAAAAGGGAATGAATGATGCTGATAGCTGCTATATTTTTAATATTTTAGAGGCATGATAAAATGATTATTATAATAATATGAACCACAATAAACACACATAATTTTGATAATGCTATTATTTTAGTAATTTAGGAAACTAAGACATAATAAGAGATCAGTGAAGGACAATTTCAAAATGAGTCTACAAGTGTGTGTAAGAAAAAAATTGCTAGATAGCAAAATTGAGGAGATTATTTTGAACGGCTCATTTTTTTTCTTCTCCACAGAGCTTTCAATTTCTTACTGAAAAAATACTCTAAAAGTAGCAAAATTTTGAAGGAACACCTGGATATATTATGTTCAATCACCAACATTTATAAAAGCCCATCAAGATGCTGTTTGAGCATATCAGTCATAAAAATTAGCACTTGGATGAATGAATCCCGTGGAAGGAGAGAGGCTCAGATTACACAGCAAGATCACAGTATGATCATCAACAAACAGCCTGATAGTAAAATATCATAAAATAAAAACAACACTTGCATTAAAATAAGATTAGTGATGGGGGCTTTGTAACACATACAGTGCCTGAGAGCCCTGGAATGAATACCCCGGGGCAGAAACCAAGAACTATCAAAACGTAGGCTGATATGAACAAATTACCAGATGAGAAGAATTCATCAAGGTTAAGTACAAATAGAGCCTGTGTGAAAGTGTCTACAGGTGTTCTGGAGGCACTATGCAGCATCAAAATAACAGCAATTAAATTGCTTTAACCACTGTAGTATTCCGCTTATTCTATGTCCCATATTTACCCTGATAGTCTATATGAGAAAAATATCTAATGGTTAAAATAACAAAATTAAACCCATGATTATTTGATATCTAAATAATCATAGGAATAAAGGACAACAAAAAACTCATGCCAAGTGATCACTGGACACCTCACAAGGCCAGAAAGCACACGATTCAACAGGACAGAATTCATTGCTTTTTATTTGAATTGTCTTTATCCATGAATTAGTATGTTTTCTTGTAGTATGAGGTGCAAGCTATGTTCCCAGCATCTGAGAGGAGCGGGCCCCTTTGTTCCATCCCACCTGGCTCCCATCTCCAAGCCACTAGGCTAGCTTACGTTTGAAATAACCACACGTAAATTGTATTAATTAAATTACTGCCTGGCCCATTATCTCTAGCTTTTTCTTGGCTAACTCTCACATCTTAAACTAATTCAATTCTAGAAATCTGTGTATCACTACGAGATGGTGGTTTACCGGAAGATTCTAACCTACATCCATCTCTGGCCGGAGAATCATGGCGTCTGGTCCAGTGCCTTCTCTCTCACCGCCTTCTGTTCTATCTACTCTGCCCACCTAAGGGCTGCCCTATCCTACAGGCCAGGCAGTCTATTTAACCAATGAAAGCACAGAAATACAGAAGGACCCTCCTACACCATTTTCTACCTTTTGTTTTATGTTGGAAAATGCAAACAGGTATGGTATTGTTTTCTACCACTTCTACTTATATATCCTTACTTACAATCCTACTATCACATGAATATTGTTCTTTGATATTGTCTCCGATGGAACATATCAACTGACATGAAACTGGGCTGTTACACAATCTCAGTATCACAACAGCTCTCTGATAATATGGAAAAACTAAAGGCAACAGCAACTCATGGGCTGAGACTTTCCCAGACTACACAAAACACCCCTTTCCACAGCTACTACACACAACAACCCTTCCCATGGTTGCTGAATCAACACCTTTTCCCACA
Source organism: Dicrostonyx torquatus (assembly GCA_028555095.1). Classification (NCBI taxonomy): domain Eukaryota; kingdom Metazoa; phylum Chordata; class Mammalia; order Rodentia; family Cricetidae; genus Dicrostonyx; species Dicrostonyx torquatus. The sequence goes on from JAQHUG010000011.1 coordinate 7,203,314, forward strand.
GCTACTATATTCAACACCCCTTCTTACAGCTACCATTAAAGTGAGGGGCATTTGCAGTCAGTTATATAAAGCTAAGATATGTAGGTCTCCAGAGAAAGAAGGTAACTTAGAAACAGATATTAATGAATTGTGATGGGATGTAGTGAGAAATCTATAGCAAGCTAATGATAATTGCTATCTAATTGCTATCAGAGTGTTTAGTACATTCTAAGAAGTCACTTAGTATCAAATCATCTATTACAGGTAGAGGAATCATCAAAGATCCCGCAAACCAAGGCATACCTTTATTTTGTCTGTTGGTAAATACAAAAAAAGAGTATGAAATGTACCAAATATAATGATGATACAGGATCATTTTACCTAGAAAGTTATTATATTCTTACCAAAATATGAGAGTTCATTTTAAACAACAATCTCTTCCAGAAAACCACTCTGGAATTCTATACACATAAAATGTAAAATTATTCATTGTGAACTACTTTAAACCAAGCATCTTGTTGGATCAATGTCCAAAATTCAATATCTGAAATTACATTGACTAATTTTGATAATCTGGTAATACACAAAAGCCCATGCAATTGGATTTCTGAGGAATAATTAGTACATTCCAAACCCATTTTTGTACACTTTTTCAAAACACATCCTGAAAGTTTCGGATTTTTTTCACATTATTCACTTTCATGAAAATACAACCATTACTCTTACTTTATAATAAGTTATGTGTTACGTACATTGTCTTAGTCACTGTTATATTGCTGGCAAGAGACACCATGTCCAAGGCATCTCTTATAAAAGAAAGCACTGGGTACTTACAGTTTCAGAAGTTCAGTACACTAACATCACAGCAGGGAACACGGCCATGGTGGCACACATACACAGACACACACACAAACACACACACACATACACACACACACAGAGAGAGAGGGGGGGGCATGGTTCTGGAGAAGTATCTGAGAGCTTATCCTTATCATCTGGTAGGAGACAGAAAACGAACAACACTGAGCCTGGCATCAGCTTTAGAAATCTAAAAGCTGACCCCGAGCAACTCGTCTCCTGCAACAAGGAAATAACTAGTTCCACAGGGACACACCTCCTAATCTTTCCAGTCTTCAACAGGGTACTAAAAGACAAAGACATGAGCCCATCAAGTGGGAGGGCATTCTCATTCAAATCTCCACATATATCATTTATATTTAATTGTATAACATAAACTGAATGAACATGTTTCATACATTTACTAATATTTTGTCCAGAATATACAACAAATTTATAAGTAGAATGAAAATGTTCTTTAAAAACTTATTGTTCATATAAAATCCTCTAGCCTACAAGTACAAATGTTGCCATAAAAATACTAATGATGCATGTTTCAATTAGAGTTTCCTATAGAGTTATCATAATTCATCTAAAACTTATGACCCCTCCAGTCATAAATGATAGCATATACAGAGAAATGCAATATGCTAGATGATGGTCATTTTATGGAATGTTTCCTCATACTACTTCCCAGGGAATAAATCATGCCTGTATCAAGAATTGAGTATAAAGCATTACCATCCTATAATTTACTTTGTTACTTGTACTGAAGTCAGGGTTTGTTTGCCTGCTTCTGTTTGGATTGTCTTTGAAGTCTTATGAGATGATTTAAAGATTGCAGACACTTTTGGAATAATTCTGTTTTCAGTAAGTCATTGCATAGGAAAGTTAATTTAATTTCTGAGTATGCATGATCGATTATTCATTGGTATAAAACCATATGTAAATTTTCAAGCTGATTATTGGAACCAAGAGAAAATGAAATGTGTATATTTGTTAATCATCTAAATTATGCTACTATAGTTACACATCAATTGACACAATGCACCACCAAAATATATTATGTTAATGCCTTGCTTTTTACATAGAGGAAATTAGGTTTCAGAAAAAATTCCACAATATGCTTAAGATCGTATATTTATATTATATAATGAAACTATAATTTGAATACCATGTCTCCTATTTCAAATTTTCTACATTATTATCAAATCATAATGACCACATTTGCTAACCAAAGCTACAACTGCCCATATCTGCAAGTGAGTAACTACACACAGATTCTAAAGACATTTTAGAAGAAGTTTAAGAGGTTTAAGATATTTTCTTTAGATGTATAAATTAAAGGCCATCTAGTGACATAATAGTTGATATAAGACATTTATATTCAAGAATAAATATGAATTATTCTCATTTTTTCTAAAGCTGGACATATATTAGTGTTAAATACATCTTTGAAGCTAAATGTTCATATTGTAATCATTAAACTATGAATTTTTATTAGAAATCAGAAAAAATACCCATCAAGATTATTTAAGTTAATAACATACAGGAAAATCTGTAAGATTGATATGTGTGTAAGCATATGAGAATTTGGATGTACTGTTCAAAAAAAGAATAAAATATTCAGCTAGCAGATGTACTCATTGCTTTTCTTTGATCTCTTCCCAAAAATATGTGTCTATACCAAACCATTACACTGCACTTCAGAATTATGTATGACAAGACAATAAAAATGTTTCATAAAAGAAAGCATCATCATCATATTCTAATTGCTGTGACATGTCTCTTAAAATGTTTAAATGTCATGATGGAGAAGACAAGTTTAAATTTGCTATCATATAAAAATAAGCTTAATTTGCCGGGCTGTGGTCGCACACGCCTTTAATCCCAGCACTCAGGAGGCAGAGGCAGACGGATCTTTGTGAATTCGAGACCAGCCTGGTCTACAAGAGCTAGTTCCAGGAAAGGCTCCAAAGCCACAGAGAAACCCCGTCTCGAAAAAAAAAATTAAAAAAAAATAAGCTTAATTGTTCTCTCATGTTTTCAAATTATTAAAAGCAACTATTGGATTAGAGATTTCCACATCAGTAATCTAACTGCTTTGAGAGAGAGAAAAAAGACACAGTAAGGAAATACTGGAGCAAAACAAACCAAAACACAACCAGGCAAACTTCAAATGCCATAGCTCTACATGATTTAATGTTGAAGGGCTTGGCTGACTTTTCCCATATAGTTTTGCTATATGGAATTCTTCTTTCACTTGTTCTGGTTTCATTCCCTATCTGTAGCTCTACTTGATAGATATCCCACAGCTCTGGTTTCTCCAGTACAACCTGGGCTTAATTTTCATAGCCTTATACACTGTCCTCTCCAGGTTTCCGTGCCTGGACTCCCTGGCCACAACCTGGACTTGTATCTTTGCTTAACTAAGGAGGAAGATTTTCTAACCCCTTACCTCTGTATCCTTCATGGGTTTGAAGCTAGAATCAGCCAGCTAAGGCTACCTAGTTTTTCTGCTTTCTTGGGAGAGAACCCGAGGGACACCTTGAATTACATTCACATAAGCTTTGGTTTGTTGGTCCTCTCCTCTGCTGGATAAGCTTCCCTTTAATTCTTTAGGCATTTTCATTTCATGAATTGCAAGATTAGCTGGATGGGGTCTTGCAATAAGAACACAATGTCCTTTATTCCATTTCTCGTCCCTTTCAACACAAACCAATGTTAAATTTCCTGGTGCTTTTTGTCTCCTTAAGCTTTGTATTTTGCATTACTTTCTGTCCTCTTTGCTCTTTTTCATTATAGATCCACATAAGAGTGACCACTAATTACCACATGACAGAGTTAATGTTAGGCTGTCTTTAAATCTCCTTTGCCAAGGAAATTACTCCAAAAACTCTTAAGTTAGCCTCAGGCAAATTCTTAGGAAAAGGACAGAAAGCAGACCTATTTTATTTTTTTTGTCAAAATGTTGCAAGTAGGGCGTCTAATTCATTTGTTAATATTGTTTCCTCTGAAACCTCTTAAGCTGGACCTTCACATTCGACATATCTACACACACTGTGATCTTCTGTGCTCCTACTGGGATGGCCCATTAAGCCCCATTTACAATATTCAACGGTGTTTCTAGTCTATAGTTCCGACGTCTTCAACAGTATACTCAGGCCTGTCTCAACAGTATGCCAATCCTTAGTACCACATTCTGTCTTAGTTCTTTTTCTATTGCTATGAAAAGACACCATGACCCAGGCTACTGAGAAAAGAAAACTTTTAATGGGAGGCTTGCTTATTGTTTCAGTTTGTGAGTCCTTGTTGGTGGAAAGCCTGACAACAGGCAGGCAAGTGTGACACTGTGGGGTCACCATCATTCAGACAACCACAGTCTCACCATCTGAGGTGATTGGTCATGTGTTTTACATGCCACTGGACAAAGTCTGACATGCACCAAATTGCCAGGGGAAATTTCAACTTCAAGAAGAACTCTCTAAACACTGAATTGCCTCCAGCATTCAACACAGCACAGGTAAGCGTGACTTATATTGCTATAAGATGAAACAAACACAGCATAAAAGGAGAAGAATAATTCACTTAGTTTCTTTCCTGAGTTCTTTAATCTCAAGCTATGCCTTAGAATTCTATCTGAAGACATGAAGCCATTAGTTCTAACACTAATATGACTGTTTGACAGCCGTTTTTATTCTAAGAGTCTTTGAAGATGTGTGCGTTAGCAAGGTTGCAAGGCAGAACCGATCAAAAGATATCACAGGCTTGTGTGTAGCTTCAATATTTACAGGTATTGTATAATATAAAACTGGCATCTTGTATTTGGTTTAAGGTTGTTCTGTTTTTTTTTTCATAAATGTCTCTAGTGACCAACAAAATTTCTTCCTTAGCTGAAGAGACGGAAGCTTAACTCAAGAACTAAGAAATGAAAATGAATAACATAAATAGTAATTACTTGTGGGCAATCGAACGCATAATATGTCACAATTAAGCTCCTGAAGAATGACATAACAAAATAGAACTGCCTCTAATAAGGACTCCCTCATTTGCTCAGAGATTTGAGACAAAGAAACAGGAGAAGGAGGGAAAGGGAAAGAGAAGGAGGAAGAGGAGTTGAAAGAATAGAAGGAGATGCAGAGGTAAGGGGAGGAGGCGTTGAAAGTAGTGTTAGTCAGAATTAATGAAGCTAAAATTACTATTAACTTAAAAGCAGTCAGGAATGATTAGTTTCCAGATACTGTCTACAGATTTTAGGGATAAAATGGGCTTGAGTCTTCAAGGTAGACTCATCACTCACTTGTTGACTGTGCTTCCCAATCTGTCATTGCCTATATGCATTTGGTAAACCATAAGAGGTAGCTGAGAAGTTTCACACCACTACCTTGCAATCATTACTTAACACAGAGTAGAATCCATCATTCCTTATATCAGTCTGTGACCTTATTATGAGCTAATTACATCACTGTCATTCACTTCTCGCAGTATCCTTATCTGTACAGATAAAATCACCGAATATCTTTTTAATGCAAAGTTATGGGCTGTTGAATATATGTCATTTTATTAAGAATATATGAGTCAAATTAATTATATAATATATTTTTCTCACGTGTATTATTTCTGGCCCTTTCTGAATTGTTCATTAGATCCTCTTGGGCAAAAATCTTTTTACTGACTAATCCTACATCCCAATGCCTTCTATTCAATTGTCTAGTCTAGATAAACTTCTAAATATGGTGATCTTCTTAAATTGATCTACCTTTTTTTGCCATCATTGTCCTCACATAATGTAGACTATGTGAGGTAGGGGAGGAAATATTTAAAACCACAAATCAGATCTTGTCACTCAAAAGTTTTTGAGGTTTGCCTTGTGTCAGATAAAAGTAAAGACATTTCATGACATATGAAACCTCACATGAACTACTGTCTTTATTTCATCCAGATTGAGCCCACTGTCACTCTCTAAGCATAGCAAGTAGGTCCCTGACTTGATTATAATATTCCTGCTCCTGGAAAACTTTTATTTATGTTGCCACATGGTTCTTTCTATTACTGAATTAGATCTCGATTCACAAATGTCCTCTGAACATATTCTCCTTCTCACTCTTCCTAGAGCCTCTCATGTCTTTTCCAAACTCCTACAGGCTATTTTATATATTCTGAAGATGGTAAAATCTCTAATCCCTCAGAGATCTTGGCATACAGAATCTAGCCCTCAATAAGGACAGTGTATAATCAGCACTCAAAAAAATGATTCTCTATATACTTCATTCTGTGCCCTCCCCTTAGGAAAAAGGCAATTGTATAGAAATGTTACCATGGTATAGATTGTGCTGTTCTTCATGGAACTCAGAACTGGCTTGAAATATGGGGAAATTCTGAGTGACAGAAATCAATAGGGAGATAAATATCAAATTAATGATGTCATAAAAATTCTTCCCATCAGACAACATGAATGGATTACATTTTTATTTAAAATTAAGTATCATTTTATATTTATTTGACTAACCATATTTTTGTCTTCTTATTCATAGTTGCAGAGGTGCTTAAGAATTAATATCATCCTTACAGTAGCGGCACATTGTGTGTGAGGAATATTTTGCAATGTTGCATAATTCATATTACTTATAATTGAATATAATGTAGTTTCATTTATAATATACAAGGAACATGAGACATCATACTTTGGTTCTTGTAACAATGTTGCTTTAAAATGTTGTAGAAATTTTTATATAAGAGATTTTTGACATAGGCTATGATAAAATGAAATAGATTTTATATGCTCATGATACAGACCTCTAATCCCAGCTGCTGAGGATGATCAGAAAAAAAGGTTGTATGTTCAAGGCTTGCCTGGGATGAAAAGTAATTTTATGGTCAATCTGACTCAGATTTCAATAGCAGAAAGTTTCAAATACAGAGTGAAATGGGAATGGAAAAAGATGTTGGCCAAACGTTTAACCAAAATGAAGGGCACATGATAAAGCTATATGGAAATGCAGAATCTTCCAATCCAAGAAGAAAAATCAACCAGATGGTAGAACACTGGTGACATGGAAGGAAAAAAGACATATACTTTGGGTTAAAGGATCACTTGGGAGTACAGAAATTGTAGAGGAGAAGGAAGAGAGTGAGTTAAGTCAAATTAAGTAAACATGAAGAAGCCTTATGGAAATCCACTATTTTATAAAATAATTTTTAAAATACAATATATTTATAACAGATGGAGACCTTCAAAGAAAACCACAACCAATCAAAATGCCGAAAAGTGATCATGTGGTGCCCAGGCCAAACTGACACTTCTAGAACACAAATCCTTCACCCAAGGCTCAGTGAACATCACAGAGAGGGTGGGGCAGTCATAAAGTTTAGAAGAGTCAGACGGACAAGAAGCTAGCTGTGAGATTCTATGTTTTACAAATGTGAGAGAAGCTACATCCATAAAGTCTCAACAATATGGCTGCATAAACAAGACCTGAGCAAAGGTGCCACCAATACACATACCTATCTGAAACGGGGTTGTTGCAAGGCCTCAACCCTAGAAGAAGAACTAAAGGCAACGTAGGAATGCTGAGATAAAGAGAAATAGTTTTTTCCATGGAAAGTAAAGTTAAAAAATAGCAAAGCCATCCATATATTTTTAAAAGACATTGAATTTGACACTATCACCAGTAAAACATTGAATCTGTAATAATGTGGATAGTATCCTAGTATTGATTCTACTTCACAGGAGGAAAGAAAATGAATGTTATGGTATAGACAATAATTTATGAAGGAAAGAGCCATAAATCAAACATCATGAATTCAACTAAAGACCATCAAAACATACATGATAATAATTTAGCACAATTATTTTATATGAAGTATAAAACTTGGCATTGAATTTTATTCTTAGACTCCACTAAGAAGTCAAACCCTTTATCTAGAAGTCTAGTATGCTGCAGAAACTCAATGGATTTTTGTAAAAATTATTCATTGACTTCAGCAAGTTTTAAAATAAAATAAATCACCATAATAAAAGATATTTCAAAACAATGTTGTAATAGAAAAATACTATATTTTATTTCCTAAAGTATAGAACTTTGGAGATTACCATTTGTAATTCCAGTAGTAATTATATTTGAACATTCTTACTGAGATTGCTGTTTTATAAGTAGCCTTATAATTGCTGGGAAGCTTCCCCAAGTCATTTGTCATAACAGAACTACACTTTATCAACTTGTGATTTATTCACTTGCTCTTTACTGAAATATTGATGTCATCCACAGGACAAATATTTTAATGAGGAAATTTTAATTCTATTTATTCTTAATTGCTATAGACTAGTACATGCTTGTGGGATATAGCATGAGAATTTGATTTATGTATATCTTGTTTAATGACCAAAATCAAAGCAATTACCATTTTTATCTTTATTCACTTACCATTTACATGTTGAATAAAATATGTAGAAAACAACATATTTTAAAAATCTATGTGTAACTATGATCAATGGAAAAGAGGCCCAAAGTCATAAAATTGAGAGAGGGGGTGCAGTATATTAGAGGGATTGGAAGGGGGAAATGGAAAAGATATAATTAGTTTTTTTAAAAAATTAATGAATATTATTTTTAATCAAAAAGTTGAGATTGCCACCCTTAGATAGATGAGCTTTACGGTGGAGCAGCTATCAAGTCACTCCTGGTACTATAAGTCTCCATAAGAAGCTTACTGGTTCAGCAGGCTTGAGACCAGCAGAATTACCTTTTGTATGGCATCTATGCCTTATGTCTTTCTAAGAAATAACAAACACACATACACACACTCTATATATATTAAGCCAGGCAATGGTGGCACACGTCTATAATCCGAGTCTCTGGAGGCAGAGGCAGGCAGATCTCTGTGAGTTCAGGGCCAACCTGGTCTACAAGAGCTAGTTCCAGGATAATGGGGAAAGGTTTTAGCCAATCAGGCTAATAGCCACGCCCTGCCATTGGCCATTAGCTAATTATTTTGGGTTGGACCATCAGGTCCCCATTATGTATAAAAGGGACAGCACACGTGTGCTCTCCCTCTCGTTCCCTGCCCGGCACTCTCTTGGAAAGCGTGGGATCCTGGTATCGTGAGTCTGTTTATATTCTTTCATCTATTTATATATATATATATATATATATATATATATATTCTAAAGATAGCTGGCTTGGGTAATTACATCTTTAATTACCGCATCACCAGGACAGGTCCCAAAGCTACAGAGAAACCCTGTCTCGAAAAACCAAACAAACAAACAAACAACAAAAAAAAACCAACAACAACAACAAAAAAAACCAACCAAACAAAACAAAAATACCATTATATACGTACATAATTATTGGGTTACAGATTTGAATAAGCTGGTAATATGACCACTATGGCATAAGCTTGTCACCCCAGTTGTTGGGAGGATAAGGCAGGAGTTGATCACATGTTGAAGTCAGCCTAAACTGCACAGAGAATTCAAGGGCACCGTGCAAGGGCACACAGCTTTTGTAAATAGTCTACAGGCAATATTTTTCAATTTCATGAAATGTATTGTCATAATAAAGCTTTTTGCTAGTTCCATATTGCTTTTTCAAAGCTAAAGTGTTTCCTTTCTTTTCAACTTTTAATAATTTCCATCATGTTTCAAATTGAACAGCCCTTCCCTACACTTGTTTTAGGAAGATCTGCAAGCTTTTGTTCACTTACCTACATTTTTCTTCTATTTTTTTCTCTAATATACTGGAAATCTTTATTCTGAAAAACTAGCTAATTGATACTTTCATTTACTTTGATCTGCTGCCTCTAACAAAAGGATTTATTAAATATTAAATATATATTAAGTACTTATTAAGCATAATTTATGCCTCTGAAGCTCTACTTCGGATCTAAAAACATCAGTGTCCATTGACCATGCACAGAGACTCTGTACTCATGAGGCAAAATAAACCTTTTACTTCTCTTGTTCTGTTTTTGAGGTGTTTGTCACCCTGAGTAACAAATGCTCACTATCACTCAGCACATGGACTTCTTTATAGCATAAGCTTGTGTTCCCACAGACGTTGCATTTAGCTCCATGGTTCTAAATGCAATGGCTGCACATCCTCATCCCCGTGAACACTGTATGAGAACAAAACTATACTTCTCATTTCTGTAACAGAAAGAAAATAGCTCCTCCTATAACATAATCCACGCCTACTTTTGTCTCTACTGCTCCTCTCTCAAACTTCTTCCCTTCCTCATCTTCAAACCCATACTCTCTTCTCCTTCTTATTTTATTGAGCATACATTCCAACACATGCTTTTCTTCCTTCTTGCTCTGTTGAAGAAGGTCAACTGATAAATGTCCCCGAAGTCTGTGGCACTAGATACATCTTAGAACTATCTCACCATGCTATGTCTGATAAAGACTTCAGAAATACTTCCTAACCTGAGAAAAGTATACATATATCCTTGAGTGCCTTGGGAGAAAGCTTAGATAATAGAAATCATGAAGAAGGGCTCTACTTATTTTTGTAATCCTTTTGCTTAGCCAAAAATTCATTTAAATGTAAATTCTACTTCCTATTATTGGTTTGTATCTCCTTGGAATTTGACATCAGTCGTTAACAGTATGTTATAGAAAAAACTAGGCAAAAAATTTGCGAGCTTGCTAAACTTATCTTTAAAATTGTGTTGCCAAGTAAACACATGAATTCTGCTGTGGGCAAGACTAGAGTCTGAGTTGTCCCAGTGTAGCTTTCAGGGACAATACTGCAAATGTCCCTTTGAAATGGCACAGCTCATGCCACTGTGTCTCTGAAGAGGCAATGTATTCTTTGCTGTGCCAAAAGAGAAACAATTCTCTTTGTAACTATATTTGTCTAGGTTGACTATGTTCCTCTTGTAAAAAAAATGTTTTTAAGTTTATGTATTTAGATTTCACTTTGAAAAGTCTGCTTTTATTTCTTCAGCGTGATGGATCTAGGTATGTGAACTTTTGTTAAGGCAGGTCTTAGATGATGAAGTAAAGCTGTGATAGTTTCAGGAAAGATAATAGGCTCATTTGTCATCTTGCCTGATAAGACAATGGATGAGATTGGGCCACCAAGTCTGGCAGGGAAGACTCTGGACTGCCTTGGACACAGCGATCGTGAGCCTCTGGTCATTTGTACATTCTTGATGGCAAGCCCAACACTTACTCCTAGCCCTCTTATCGTTGGGTTGTTCTTCCCAACTATGCATAGCCATATGTTCCTACTTAGATGACAGATCATAAACAGGAATATACCTTTTGAGTTTTCTGAAAACAGAATCGCTCTTCTTATTTAATGTGTGTGTGCATATGTTTGTGTTTATGTGTGTGTGTCCATGCCATCAATTTTCAGGTGCCTAAAGAGGCCCAAAAAAGGTGTTAGATCCTCTATATCTGAGCTTACAAGCAGTTGTGTGTTGTAAAAGGAGGGTGGCTATTTCCCGCCGCCAAGAAGTGGCGTTGTTTTCCCGGCACCCAGCTCCCAGACCCCAGCTGCCAGCCTGCTCAGCCGCTGGTTGCTTGTACCTGAAATAACCACACGAGAATTTTATTCATTTAAATACTGCCTGGCCCATTATCACTAGCCTTTTCTTGGCTAGCCCTCATATCATAAACTAACCCATTCCTAATAATCTGTATGTCACCACAAGGTGGTGACTTACCAGAAAAGTCTAACCTGCATCCATCTGTGGGGGGGCACCATGGTGTCTCTCTACTTTCTTCTTTCTCACCACCTTCTGTTCTGTCTACTACACCCACCTAAGGGCTGTGTCCTATCTTACAGGCCAAGGCAGCTTCTTTATTAACCAATGAAAGCAACAGAAATAAAGATGGACTCTCCTACATTTCCCCTTTTTCTGTTTAAACAAAAAAGAA
>JAQHUG010000011.1:7218807-7239848 GCA_028555095.1 Dicrostonyx torquatus
TTCCATTTTTCTCACACACTAAGACTCTGTTGAAGACAGTATGAGTATTTCTGACTGTCTCACTTTGTTTTGTTGCTATACTCGGTCAAATAATGTAAGGATATTCATGATATGACTTGGGGTTGTTGACAGATAATGGAAAGAAGTAGAAGTAGCCCCAACTAAAACACATCTTTATATCATTAAGAACTAGGGTGATGACTTAATAAAGTGTTAGGAGAGCCAGCATGGTGAATATAACAGGACAGTTGTGTGTGTGTGTGCGTGTGTGTATGTGTGTGTGGCATTAGTTTGTCTGATCATGTTTTCTGATATGCTGCATCTCTCCTTTGTCCTCATTCTCATTCAGTTCCTCTCTCTATAAATTTTTTTGGGATTATTGTTATTTCTACCAAATCCAGTTAGACATGACGTTCAATGAGATAAGCATTCTGCAAAGCATTAATGTGAGCAGCAGAATCCCCTATACATACTGGCTTCATAGTTACGATCCTTCATGACAACTTCTTTCAAGACTTTAGCAGATAAGTTTTGCATTTATGGGTATCATCCATTGAAGGCAGCGGCCACATGCAGAAAGTTTCCTGTTACTACAGGAATGTGGGGAGGACAATTGGAATTTAGAAGTAGGAGTAGGAAAAGGGGCAGCACTTTCCTTTAAAAAGCAACCTACTATTGGCTGTTACAAATGGTTTCTTTTTAGTCTGTGCACTCACTGCACAACCACAGGTTTATTTTAGAATTACTTTACTACATTTTTAATTTTTTCTTGTATTCCCACCTAGACTAGCAACTTCTTGAACTTTTATTAAATATTAAAACCTCTGTGTTCAAAGAGGTTATCGACTGTTCCTTAACAGGTGATTAATTACAACAGAAGTTTCTATGTAAATTTTGTTTGTCACCCACAGGTGTGATGTGCTCATCTTCAGGTATTGTATTCTTGAGGGTCTACTCATCCTCTAGGTATCAGCTTCACGAAGCAACACTGTGAGAATCGGTATACTTGTTAGCTTCACTGTCTTAATGCTGGAATCCTCATCTCAAATATGTCTTTTCAAGACCAAACATTGGAAAGGGAAATCTATAAAAAGAAAACAATAATCACAGGTCACATATAAAATCTTCTCACGTAAGTATGAAACAGAGAGAAAGAAGAATCCTGTATGCATAGAGCAACTACTAAGAAGAATTAGGCAGAGAGCGTTCCACTAGGCTCAAGATGTCAGTGCTAGATCCCATGGGATATATAAAAGAGCAGGACTGCTTACCTTGAATTTTGGAGTAGACATCCAGAAGGAGCTGTAGTCTGGTCTAGGGCTTCCACGTAATCATTTCACAGTAATCTGATGGGCATTTCTAAAAGATGTCAGCTATAATTACAGAAACATTTACAGGAAAGTGCTGCTGAATCAGTTAGGCTGTGTCTAATCTTTTACAAATGGATGCAGTGAGTATAGCAATTAAGACTGGATTCAAGTAGCTGAAGTCATTGGGCTGTAGTTCTAGTAAATGGAGGAGTTTTATGAGAATGTAAGGGCAGTAAGACGGCCCAAAGGCAAACAAGAAATAAGAACTGGGAAAACCAGAAAGAAAACTGGAAAAATGTCAGTCAGGTGACTAATTTTGCCCTATCCCTGAATCCGTGTCTCAAAATCTCAGCTGTAGAAAACTACAGATGGCAGCTTATTTTATACTTTTCTTTAACATTTTATGTTATTTTATATTCTTTTTATACATTTTCCAGCATGAGAATGCATTGCATATGTTAGAATAAGATAAATTGCAACTGAGCATAAAATGCAATTGGTTTTGATACAAAAATCAGAAAAAAATGGTTTATATAAGAACGCCATTTTCTCAGATAAAATTGTGAACTCTGATCCTCGTTGTTACCTTAGCCAACAAGGCTGCAGATATGCAGCAAACACACGTAAGTCCCTTCAGAAGTTAAAATAGCAGATTATGATTATTGAAAAATCAATGTATCTCATGAATTTGATTTTTCCCCAAAGATCTATTAAAAAAAAAAACAGCCATTTTCAGTGCCGTCTTTTGAGGTGTCTGACAGTTTCATAGTGTCTTTCTTTTTAATTTGATGAACAAGTTATTGTCACTTTCTAATTTTACCAAATACTAGAGGATCCTTGGGATACTAGTGTTTATATATAAAATGGATGCTGCATTATTTTAAAAATGATACTAGGCTATTCCTTTATAAAGACAATTAGGTTACTATTTTATAAAATCAAATAAAAATACTGTAGAATGTCATTCAGAAATTCTGCCCCCTGAATGACACTTATACTCATTTAAGAAAAAAGTCTTTGATAGTTTTAGATGATTCTAAAGTTGGTATTTGAAGAACAGAGAAAGTTAATAAATGTTTGAAACTCATAAATTTGTTTTCAATTCCCCAAAATGATACATTCTAAAGTATTCCAGCTATAATGGAATTTAGGGTTTACCAATAAAGCGTTTGGCCTCTTGGATCATGGCAACTATCCAAATGCAGTAACATTCTGATTAGACAGACTATTTAGTAAGATTAATGTTTAATTGCATAAGAATTTAAGTATCTGCTATGTATTCTATACTGCAAAGTTGAGCTAATTGCTTCTCTTCCTTGGCAGCTTGCATAGTATTTTCTGGAACCATTAAAGCTTTGTGGGATTATTGAAATTGTGGGCCATAGATAAGAATCTACTACTTTGTTAGACCATAAGAAGTTGTTATTGCATTATAAATCTTACTCTTACACCCACACCGAAGTATACTATGATTTTTTAACCCAATAATCTTCTCTTTATAACAAATCACCACAGAAAACCACAACTTGGCATACTGCAGCAACCAACAGATAAATGAGATCAACTCTGATTTATACATCCATATCACAGTTCCTGACTTTAGGGTTCAGGGAGCATCAGGGAAGAAGAGGCAGAAAGATGGTAAGAACGAGATTACTGGGATGTGTACTATGAAATAATCTCTGCTAAAAAGGGCTGCATCAACAAGACCAGAACAATAGAAATATCACTTGGACATGTCAACATTAGACGGGGGAGTTTTCATGAGGTTCCACTCCTTGTCAAAGAACTACAGGCAAGTATTGAAAATTAAACATACAGCAAAGAAAACCAGCCCACAAATCACAATCCCAGAAAACCTAGACAACAATGAGGACCCTAAGAGACACATACACAGATCTAATACACATGGGGAGTAGAAAAAGACAAGATCTTCTGAGTAAATTGGGAACATGGGGAACTTGGGAGAGGGTTAAAGGGGATGGGGGCGGCAGGGAGGGGAGCAGAGAAAAAATGTAGAGCTCAATAAATATCAATAAAAATTACTCTTAAAAAAGTTACTCAAATACACACACACACACACACACACACACAGAGAGAGAGAGAGAGAGAGAGAGAGAGAATTAACCCCTCACCAAAGAATTACAGGCAAGAAAGAAAATTAAATTAACCCCACCCAGAGAGGAACTCTTTATTGATTATCCAATGCAGAGTTTTTAGTTTTGAAATGATATATATGCAAATGACACAAAAAGATTCAGGAGGTTCTATTTGAATATATTTGTATATTTGTGCAAGTGCACACAGGCACACACACACCACATAATTAAACAAAAGGAAGCTATCAATATATGAGTGGAGCGAATGGAAGGAGTGTGAGTGAGCAGGGTGGGCTGAAAGGGGAAAAAAGGAGGAGAAAGTGATGTAATTTTATTTCAATTTTTAAAAGTTTAGCTACTGTGACATTGTTTACTACTCTAAATGTGATGAGACCTGAGAGAAAGGAGTCGGCAAAGGAGGCTGACAAAAGTCTCAGGCAGTAGCCACTTTATTGAGAGCCTTAGACAATTTTAGCTCTGAACCCTCATGTAAGAGGAGTCACATGAGAAAAGTGTACAGTAACAAGGGCAGGTCACATGTGGCAGACAAGTGGCAAGAGGCAAAAATATATCTTTCCATTGAGACATGTAAACAAGTAACTATAGCCAGTTATAATTAATAATCTGAAGTAAATTCATTCCTATATGCTACACCCAGGAGGGACACAAAAACATAATCTAAAAACAATTCTATTTTTGAAGATAATGAGATCAAAAGACTCTTGAAAATATAAGACTTCTTTGAGTTTTCTGACAATCACTCAGAACCTTCCTCACGTGACTCAATTCTTAAACAGTCTTGTGATATGGCATGTATGTAAATTTCCTCATAATCTGTCCAATATATATATCAACAAATTCAAAAGACAATGAATAAAAACATTTTGAAAAATAAAAGATCATGAAAATTTCATTTCAGAAAATGAAAGTATTAGTAATAATTACTAGTGTTACAGTGTTTTTCTGTTTAAACTTTGTTCTTACATATAAAGAACCAACTTACAGATTCTTCAGAGTAAACAGCATCTTTCCATCTCATATCCTACAGGTAGAGTTTGGTGTCAAGCCTGTATCTTCCGAATTTTTTTCAGTTTTGTATTGCTCTTTTTTTTTCTTTCTTCTGCTGTATGTGGTTGTAAAGAACCCTACAGTGGAGAAATAGCACCAGGCTGAACATCATAGAGTGGATATTTTATGGTGATTACAAGCTCAGTTTGACAACAGAGATGCTATGTGTGATAAATGAAGACAAATCATGGAAAAGAAAAGGCAATGACACTAATTGCTTTGAGGATGGTGTGGGACAATTCTGTACTGTCAATTATGTTTTAAATAAACGGTGATTGGCCAGTAGCCAGACAGGAAGTATAGGTGGGACAACCCGACAGGAAGTAGAGGCAGGGCAATAAGAACAGGAGAATTCTGGGAAGGACAAACCGATTCCTCCACAGTCCTGCCCAGACACAGAAGAAAGAAGATATGACATGCCCCATTGAAAAAGATACTGAGTCAAGAAAGAGGCTAACATATACTAGAATAATGGGCTAATTTAAGTTATAAAAGTTAATAAGAAGCCTGAGCTAATGGGCCAATCAGTTTATAACTTATGGAGACCTCTGTGTGATTTTCTTTGGGACCTAATGATTATGGGAACTGTGCAGGCCAGAAACCCCAACAAGCAGGCCTTCTTATTACAGAATAGTGTCAACATGTGGACAACTGCATCCACATAAAGCCTGCACAGCTTGGGAAGTAATTCTAGAACAAAATTACAGCATTTCACATGTTTTCTTGGTAGCAGCAATTTCTCAGGTCTGGTCTGCTTGCTAGAGGCAAGCATTCTCATTTAAGAGAGGCTCCCTGACACAGCTTTAGCTGCAAAACCCTGCAGCTCTTTAAAAGGTCCTGGCACGAAACACATAAATGGTGTTGATAAAAGCTGACCACATGCTTTTTGGTTTTCAGCTGTAACAGGAAAAAAGCCAAGCTGTTTTAAAATGCTGGCTTTCTGGGCCATTCGGGCAGGGCAAACTCTGACTCTTTCAGGCAGGCAGTCCAACTACATAGCATTTGAGTGTGGCTCGTGAGCACACTAATGTAGCTTGCTTGCTAGCAAGGACATTAAAACACCATAGAGTTGTGGCAATACACATGGTTCCAGCGGGTACCTCCATCATCAGCCTGGAATTTCAGAAAGCTAGGTAATGGCTTTCTTTCTGGATGCAGCCATCAAAGTCACAGCATTAATCATCTCCATATTGCTTAGCAAATTAAAGACTCATGTGGTCAGAAAAAAGAGATACTGTAAAGAGAGAGTCAAAGATAAGGAAAACCTCTAAATGGTTTACATTGTGTTAAAAATATATGCAGGCTAAAGATTAAAGTCCTTAAAATAAAAAAGAAAAATAAAGAGTAGTTTGGTGTGGTGGTATGCAACTTTAATCCCATCACTTGGTAGACAGAGGCAGGCAGACCTCTGTGAGTTCAAGGTGTGGTGGCATACACCTTTAATCCCAGCACTTGGGAGGCAGTAACAGGTGGATCTTTGTGAGTTCAATGACAGCCTGGTCTACAGAGGGAGTTCCAGGACGAAGATACACAGAAACTGTGTCTCAAAAAGTAAAAGTAAAAATTAAAGAAATAGAGGTTAAAGTAAAGCCACATAAAATGGAAAATACACAGAGAATCTTGATACTGTATGTTATTATTCTCTTTTAATTGTTTGAATGTTGA
The DNA here is from genome assembly GCA_028555095.1 of Dicrostonyx torquatus. NCBI lineage: Eukaryota > Metazoa > Chordata > Mammalia > Rodentia > Cricetidae > Dicrostonyx > Dicrostonyx torquatus. The sequence goes on from JAQHUG010000011.1 coordinate 7,224,950, forward strand.
GGTAGGAGCAACAGCTGCTAAAAGATATTTGTTTATAAATGCTGCTAAATTAATCCAAGATAAGTAATTTGAAAATACCTTGACTTCAAAATTGAAGGCAAAATGTATGTTACTTTGGAGAAGAGGATTGCTTTTGTTTCCACAGGAAATAGAGGCTGTGGATTCATTCTGAGTAAAGAAAAATCAGGTTTGATCAAGGAAGACCACCTGAGAAATCTCCAGTAGAAACAGATGGCCCAGATGTCAGAGTTCTACATCCAGAACAGTTTCAAGATTGCTGCCTGAGATGATCAAGACTCACAAGATACTCTAGTCAGGACTTGATCATAATTCCGAAATTTCTTTAGGTCCCCTTAAGATTATCAGCACCCCCAACCAGTAGGAAGTAGCCTGGAATTGGCCCCACATTCCCCCAAAATGGACTATGGATATTTCCTTTGTTTACAAAAAGAAAGAGGGGAAAATGGTGCAGGATAATTCTGTATTCTGTTAATTATGTTTTAAATAAATTCTGATTGGCCAGTAGTCAGGGAGGAAGTCTAGGCAAGAAAACCAGACAGGATGTAGAGGAGGGGCAATGAGAACAGGAGAATTCTGGGAAGGACGAGCCGATTCCTCTGCAGTCCTGCCCAGACACGAAAGAAGGAAGATGTGACATGCCCTACTGAAAAAGGTACTGAGTCATGTGGCTAGCATATACTAGAATAATGGCCTAATTTAAGTTATAAAAGTTAATAAGAAGCCTGAGCTAATTGGCCAATCAGTTTATAACTTATGGAGACCTCTGTGTGATTTTCTTTGGGACCTAATGATTGCAGGAACTAGGCAGGACAGAAACCCCAACAAATAGGCCTATCATGTTACATGAGTATTTATGAAATGTTAAACTAGTAGGTTGTTTTTACCCCACATCTTTATAACATATGTATGCCTGGTTGTGAAAATCTAGGAATACTAAAATTTACAGCCTTAAGAAATTCTCCATTTTTAAGGCTTTTAGACACTGAGCACTAAGAACACCACAAAGACACTATTTATTGAAACAATAAAATATTTTCTTCTCATCCACTCTTTTCTTTCTTCATTCAGAAGGGGGGTATTTATTCACAGTTATCTGTTGGTAAGGCAGTGAGTAATGAGTGATGTCCCACAGATGTGGCAGCCACCTATAGAGTATCTTTAGTTTTCGGAGTGAAATTTTATACTCAAATTAGTAAATGAGCAAAACAGCCAATCTTAAAAAGATGGGTAGATGTCCTCTGCAAGACTTTTTTGCATGAAGCAGTTAAGTTTAACTGAAATAAACTCAAACTGAAAATGTACAGGATTAGCTTGGGCAAAACAAGAACAAAATGTATTTTTCCCTTTCCTCTGTTTCCATAATACATTTGCAAGGATCCTCTGATGCTTCTACTACAGCTAAAAATTGTGATCTCATAGAGTTTTGTCTTCTCCCTAAAGTACTTCAGTCATTAAATCCTGGATTGCTCAAGCATAAACTGTGAAGAATAAAAGAAATGAAGAATTTCATTATTTTAAAAATCTGTTGGGTTGGCTCATGACTGCAATGACTGCAATCCTATCATGAGGAGTCTTGAAACAGGCAGGTGCCATTAATTTGAGGTGAGTTTGGGTTGAATAATGAGTCTCAGGCCTGCCAGGGTAACATAGCAAGATCTTCTCTCAAGAAAAGAAAGGAAGGACAGAAGGAAGGAATTTATTATTACATTTCAAATACACATTTAAAAGACACAAAGAACACATTTACACACAGAGACAGATGAAAGGGGAGAGAGAGAGAGAATGTCTGAACTATAGTTATGGATAGTAATTTTCACTTAAAGCACCTTATGTTTTTTATTTCAAATTGCAAAAGAGGTTAATTGTATGTGAAACATAATTTTCTCTATGCTATTGCACTATTATCACATTTAACTATTTTTAAGGGTTCTTTTGTTAATTTTGGAAATATTATGAAGTTCTTTTTTCCATCTCTTATGGTAAAATTTTAATTCCATAAAATCAACTAGGCTAAACCCCACCTTTTTAATGTAAAACACAAATCACCTAATGTAATAAATTCCAAAATTGGTTTAAAGGTGTTTCTAAACAATAAAATAATAGTTATAGAAATAAATACATATAATATCCATTTGTGCATTTAGATACATCTAGTTGCATGGAATTATCACTTTTTATATTTCAAAGACAGCAGAAATCATTTGATCAAATTTTTAAATTTTGCAAGTGAATGGTCACTCTGTTTTATAAGATCTCTTAGTGTTTTCTCCCATTGTGTGTGTGCACGTGTGTGTGTTCTTCCCCCGTTGTATGTGTGTGCATGTGCACAGACACAGAAAGAACTATTGAGCATTGTGAAGCATATTTAGATGCTTTCCTTTTAAGGAAACCCACTATTTCTTTAAATATCTTAAATGTATTTCCTTAAATATATCTTAGGTGTTCTGCCTGGAACAACATGCAGAATCAAAGCTCTAGTACAACTTCTTTTTCTTCATTTTGTACTTTTAAATTTTATTCTGTTTCCCAACCCAACACATAGGAGGCTGGGAAGTAGGAGTGGACAGGGCAGCACCACTTTTTGGCTTCTCAGGAAATGGAAACTAACAATAGAAACACAAATTCTTGTGGGCTGAGCCAACAACACTAAGGGAGCTCTGGTGTAGGAGAGTAAGATCACCTGACTCTCCATATTGGCTCATACATGTCTCTACTGCACAGCTCCCTGTGACTATAGTCAGGTTGAAGAGTGGTTTTATTCACTAAAATCTCACTTTCTAACCCAGGAATGTCAGGGTGGCCACCGGTTTTCCTATCAATTTACCTTAATAAATTGCATTTCTGGCTTCTAAATCAATTGTTCTCAAATTGTGGATCATGGCTCCTTTGGGGTCTAAGGGCATTTTGGCAGGGATGGCATATCAGATATCCTATATATCAGGTATTTACATTATAATTCATAACAATAGCAAAATTACAGTTATGAAGTAACAATGAAAATAATGTTATGGTTGGGGAGTCACCACAATATAAGGTGTATTAAAGGCTCACAGCATAGAGAAGGTTGAGAACCACTTTTCTAAATAATCGTGAAGAGCCCAGAAAATGTAGCTTGACTAACAAAAAGAAATATACAGGGGATACTATTTCCCTTAAATTGATGAACACGGGCTTTTGAAAAACCTGTACAATTGATATTATTTACCTGAAGACTTAATGACCTCATGAAGAATCCATGAACACAAAGAAAGCCAATTATATGTGTAACCAAACACAAGTATTTAGGCATATGAGAGACTTCATTCCCCTCAGCAGCTATACACCCACAAAAATGCTTGCAACTTTGTATTCTGCTAAAGTATGATAGAAGATAAGCTGGGGATGGGGGAGCGGGGAGAACATTGAAAAATTATTTTCTGTGAGCAGAAAAATAGTCTCATATATTTTGTATTAGCATTGAGTTTTCTTACCACTTGAACATACAACACATAGTCCACCTCATCTGTAAATTACCCAAAGCTAATATACCCCTTTGTTGCTTAAATAAGTTGTAATAAATTTAATTATCCTGACAACATTTAAAAATTATTAAGATTAAGAAATATGGCTCACTTAGCATAAATTTTTCATATGTAAATTAAGCCTCCTCAACAAATTGCTCCTTTGGATAAAGAAATGTTTGTATTGCTATTATAGGGTATTACATTATGTTTCCAAGACATAATAGTTTGTGACCGCACCCATTTTAATGCCTTGAATCACCCACTCATGCATTTATTGCTTGGTAAAAATCTTAACACAAAATATACACCTTTCAAACACTTATCATGTTACTGAGACAAAAAACAGCTGTTTATGAAGCTACTTTTTATACAAGAATATTTTGGTGACATGAGAAGTAAAAATATATGGATGGAATTTCCCATAACATAGTGTTCAGAATAGTGAACAGATAATATTTTCACTAAAAAGGTTATACCAAGCAATTGCCAAAGACATATCCAACTTTTTTCTCATCTTTATTAATTCTCTATTAAAGCTAATAAAAGATATACAAGTCATTAAAAACCTAAGGTGACAAAATAGTCTAAAAACAGCATAGCAAGTAACATCAAAATCCAGAATAAAATCCAGGAGCCATGGCTTGGGAGGAGAGCCTTATTTCTCAAGATGAGCATTAAACTGAAGTGAATTATGGGCTCCCTTCTGACTCATCCTCTTGGAATGCACCATTTAAAAAATGTGAATGACTAATTGTTACACTGTTTAAATATGACGGCCCATGCAGTATTTCTCTCGGGACACATGCTTTGAGAACAATAGCTGTGAATAATCTACAGCTCTCAGGATATCCTCGTATTGTAGGTTCCTACCGTTTACACTTTGGGATAAATAAAATGAAATAAAGTCATTGTACTTAGAGAGCTGCTCATTTTCTCTTCACTTCAGAATAGTTCTTTTAAACGTTATCTCAATAAATCTTTCTTAAACTGTTTTTTTTCTAAAAGACGTAATAAATCACTCACATCCATGTTTCCTACTTATTATTCAAAGGACCCCATCAATTTGACATTTTCATGTTTTTAACTCAAGTAATCCAGGGTTCAATTTATTAATTTACTTAGAATTCAATAACTTTCAACATTTTATCAAAACAATACTGTCCTCAGCGCTAGAAGTAGTAGACACTGTGTGTACTTCAGGGCTCTATCACTGTCCTGATGAATCTAAAAATGTAAACAGAAATAAACCAATATGGACTCGGAGAAGATGGCTCTCTCTCAGCATCATAGGAAAGCATCCAGAGTCTTGAGGGAAGAAATACTTCCCAGCATGAACCACATTTGAGTCATGTTTTTAAACGGGTAGTTTATACATCTGATGCACTGATTTAACTACAGTAGAAATGAATACACCATATAAGACTGAATTACATAGAAAAATAGATGTAGTTTTTTCCTAGTTGTTTTTGAGTATTGATATTAAATGGACTCATAAAAGAGATGTATCAAGACCCAAAGTCCACTATCCAGAAAGAGAACTGAAAATCAGATATTCCAAGTGGAACAATGGGAATTTTCCTAAGAGGATTAAGAAGGACCTTTTCTGGAAGAGACAATCATATGTGAATGCCCACAGATAGGAAGGTCTGTACATTTATCAAAATTGAAAGAGGTTTAGAAAAATCGGAAGAAGAGTTGTATGACACCCACTTGGGAAACAGAGCGAAGTTTAGCTGGTTGTTATTTAAAACCAGAGCTAAACCTGCGTAGGGTAAAATGGATTAATATAAAGGATTTTGAGCTATGTCAAGAAATGTGAGTCTTTTTAGACATTTTAGTCTTTTGAGACCAACAATTTAGTAACAAAATAGTTTTGCACAACAGGACACATTAGAGGAACAGCTCTGATTATATTTTACGATGGCAAAAGGAACAGCAATAGTGATTGCAGAATGCTTGTAGTGATTCGGAGGACAGGGTTAAGAGGAAAAAAAATTAAGAGGCTAGAGATTAGGGGAGTCATAGCACAAAGTTGAGAAGTGTGTTTGAGGTCTGGCTATGGGGAGGAGGGGAAATGGAAGCTTGAGCAAGGCTCGCCAAATGGAACCTGGAGCGACAGGGTATGCCACAGCCTTTTAACTGGCATGGGAGGAAATGGAAAAGAAGCAGACTTAGGGGTAAAGACGACTAATATTTTCCTTGGAGGAAGTGATAAATCATGGAATCTGCCCATCTTCCAGCTACTCACAGTGACCGTGACAGGAAACACTGCCTCTTGGAGGAATGAGGGAGTTTCTTCAGACTCAGGAAACTCATAAAATAAGATTCCCAAGGCTCCCTCTGAGGGGATATGAGCATGAATGGGCAGCTGGCCATGTACGGACTCTTCAGCAGAGCTCCCTGCAAACTGACCTATTAGCTGTCTGGTCCCAGGCTTTTCACTGCTGTCGCTGCCTGGAAAGTCGTGTTTGCTCCTCTTAGGAACCTCTCATTCATGTCCTTCTAAGTGACACCAGTGAGTTCATTAGGCTTGAGTACAATTGTTTCACTGGTTGGTCGTCCATGCCTTATCTGTGGCGAATAGACATTTGTTCTTTTCTCCGCAGGAGTAAGGCAACAGAGAAGAAAACCAGACGGCTCCCACAGAATCAGTTCGAAATAAAGACACATTCCACAATCTGGACCATCCTCTGAGGGATTTTTAAGTATTTTTTTTCTTCTGCTTCTACACATTGCCAAATAAATCCTGCCACTCATATTTTCTTATCAAAGTTATAATTATGATGAATAAGTCATTTTAATATAATAGTCTCTTAAACACTAATTTTATGATACTTTCAAGTGAAAAGTCTGTCACAGAAAAATGTTAAACTTCGAAATCATGATGCTAAAGTCAATTTATGAGAAAGAATCTTTAGTTTGGCAAATACGCAATTATTTGGTCCACATTAGTATAGAAGCTTTGTTTTTATTGTGTCTATTTGGGTAGATAAAGTAAGGACAGTTAATTGTTGGGAGTTATTTATATATAATATATATATTTTTAATTAATCAAATAGAAATACAAAAATGTATACTTTGAAAATAGGGTGACTGTAATTATGTTTATTTTCATGAGAAACTTTTGCTGCAGGAATATTTTTAATCTCACCGAAGCATTTTAATGTAGCGGTTTTCCACCTGACAATTACAATTTTCTGCCTCTTGAGCACTCACAATGTCACATAATTACAGACTGCAAATGGAGCTCTTCAGGGCAGAATGTGACCGGAACAGTTTTGTACATTTTGTTTTGTTTCAAAATGGATTAATACGATTCTGGTTTGAGGATCTGTACACTCTTTTAATCCTGATCATACAGACTAAATAATACTATTAATAATGTGTTTTGGTTGGTGCTTCCTTAGATTCTGTGAGCAGGTGTTTTAGATAGGCCCCAATGCCACCTGGTTCTTGCTCCGTAAGTGTCTAGATTACTGTTTGGGGACAGACTGCTCTACCGGAAGGTTGCAGACGGCCCGTCAGAATATGTCCACGTGAAGCTCCAGTTCTTTGTACAAAATTAAAAAATATGAATAGAATGAAAATCTGTATAACACAAGGGAAATAATTAGAAATGGAAGAGAGGAGGGACACACACAGTTATGTGCCCACGAAGCTTGTGTAAATCTGTGAAAAGGACACATCGCTGTTTCTGCTTTGAAGTTATTATTCTAATTTGAATTATTTTTCTCCTCTGAGACAAATACAGCTATTGAAAGTTGAGTTAAATTTCAACAGGATTTTTTTTGCTCTCTTTTTATGTCAATGATGCTGTGTCAAAGCATGAATTATCCTACCACTCTATTTTTCTTCAGTAGAGACTTCTGGGCATGTGTGTTGCGCAATCGTGTGGCCTCCTGGGAAAGGGTCATCCTCATAATCCTGTGACATGAGCCTTGGAACAAAACCATTGACTATAACAATAAAAGAGTCACCATTTATCACAAATCCTAGCAATGCCTAAACCTCTTCAGTAATTTTGTACCTCAAATTTTGTTCATGGAGTTTTCAAAAGTTTATTGTGGCCCTTTTCATAATTCTAAAACATAATTAAAAATATACATTTCAAAATTGACAAGATTTCTGTAGAGCCTCTTAAACAAGAGCCCCACATCACGGAAATGTTTTATATATTTCTGAAAGTCTTAATTTTGTACTCATAAAAAGTTATATTTTCATAAAGCAAATTGAAAAATACAAAGTATAGCATACTCCATAATTGATCTTTAATATATATTACAAAGAAACCCAAAATAATAAAACCACAGAGAAGGCCTTATTCTGCAGTTGTGACTAACTTGTAACTCACTGTATGCCACAAGGTAGCCTTGAACTCTTGACAATCCCCTACCTCTTCCTACTGAGTGCTGGAATTACAGGGTGTGCCATCATAGGTAATTCAAAAACAGAGAATTAAAAGATTTTTATTACCACGGGATTCATAGTACTTTAAAACATAGAACCATAAATTATTTTTCCTTCTTCTATTACTTAAAATGTTAAAAAGTGACTATGAATTGCTTAATGAATAACTTATATTGTTTTCTTCCACAATTACAAAGTGATTTTATTCTTAAAAGTCCATCTAAAAATAAAAAAGACTTTTAATCAACCTATTAAATGATAAGTAGACTTTATAGCACACTCGCTTTTAACAGTATCAGAAAGAGTACTTTTATGTTTTTCATGCATTTTTTTTCTCATGTTACCATTAAGGAGAGGAAAAGTATCTTAGTCACAGTAAGATGTATTTCAGTATTCTTTCATTCTCTACAAATTCAGTATTGTAGTATTTCTCTACAAATACTAGGTGTTTAACAGAGAGACTTAAAATATGGCTTCCAAATTGTACAGTAATTATTTTATATATGAAATTAAAAATGCTATTTGTTTCAGTGTGTTAGAACAGCAGTTCAGATTTTAGGTGACTCAGAGTTGTACTAAGAGACTGTACTTTTGTTTCCCAGCCACCCACACCCAAACAATCACAAAGAGACTGTATTAATTACAACATTTTGACCAACAGCTCAGACATATCCCTAACTAGCTCTTACGGCTTAAATTAACCCATTTCTATTAATCTATATATTACCACGAGACTGTGGCTTACTGGTAATGTTCTGGCATCTTTCACCTTTGGGTGCTACATGGTTTCTCTTCCACTCTGCCTACTATCTCTCTCTATCTCTGTTCAAATTTCCTGGCTGGTTCAGATTTCAATGGCTGCGTATTCACCAGCCAGTAAAAGCAACACGTATACAAAAGGACATCCCACATCACAGTGTGATGCTGCAAACACCCCATCGTGGCTTTTACCTTTTTCTCATTTTTTGGAAGTACACAATCTCCTGTTTTTCTCACTCTGTTTCTGTAAGCAGTGAACCGTTCTGCTTCCCTAAAGCTGCAGTCTGATCAGACACAGAGCGCTTCCCTGTTTCAAAGTGGCTTCCCTTAGTCTAGCTCAGAATACAAATACAGGTAATATTGCTCTCTGAGAGGCAAGCTAAGGAAACCTTTCTTTTTTATTTTCTGTAATAGAGGCAGAGACCAAACAATCAAGATTGGAACCCACTCATCTGTAAACAGAAATGGCATAGCTGACATTCACTGGGGAAAAAAATGCAGAGATTATGATTCCACAGCCTGCAGTAGCTAGCTGAGATGTCAGTGCTTCATTTGCCATACTCTTAACCTTGATTGACAGTAGATGTTAGTATTTGGATCTTCACAACCACATCGGTGACACGTAGGTAAAAATGGAAGATTCAGCATTATCAAATTAAAGGTATGCATTCACCAAATATAATTCCGTTGCTGTGTTCTTCAGGATCAGTTACAGGGTTTCATTTTCCATTCTATTTGTTAATCTGCCTCGTGGTCTATCAAATTCACAAAGAGAAATGAGTCCACCATTGTGTCATAGAAAGGATAAATATTTAATTGGTCTGTGCCACCTAAACATGAGCAGACTGAATTGGGTCTCTGGCCTCAAAAACTGCAAAGCAGAATATGGAGGGGAAAAAAAAGAAGTTTTTGAAATATTTTCAGATGATGAAACTATCTGATATCAAATGGTGCCTGAGATTAGTGAGACAGTGGGGAAGTAGACCTGCCATGTTCACATCTTAAGGTTATCTGAAAACGGGTGTAACTGTGGAATGAAAAAAAGAGAACAGGATCTGAAGGTCAAAGCTTGTAGTTTAGAATGCCAAATGAATTGCACAGAACTTCTAAAACTTATGTAAAACATCCTAGCCTCTGTTTCTTCACATTGTGAATTAATACGATCTGCTGAGTATATCTTAGCATCACAACCAAGGTAACCGAGGGAGAAAAATAAAACCTCCAGAAGCTACTGAGACATTCTCCATTGGCAACAGATGGATTATTTCATCAGTTTCACTAAGGCAAATTAAGTTTCTGTGCATTTAAAGACTACACTAAGAATTTGGTATCCCAGTCCATATCTTTCTCAACAAAATCATAATCAGGTACCCTCTAGTAATGCTTTTGTCAAATATCGACCATATATAAAATTCTTTCTATGGGATCATGAAGCTGAAATTTCACATCATCAAGATGGCTCATATTGTCATAGAACAATGTGTTAGTGTCATAGAACTGGTGATAGTGATGTTTCTAGTGTAAATAAAGATACTGCACTGGCATTCACACAGAGGGTTGCCACACAGAACGCCAGAGAACTAGGAGGCAACAGAAATAAATTATTGTGATACTGATTTCGAATCTGTGATGTCATATGCTTATCATGTCTCTACTCCTAAGGAAATGTCTAATGTAAAGCAGCTGTCTGTGCTATCCCACAACCATGTCACTCTTTCATTTACTGTAGTTGCTGGCTAAATTACAAGGTTGTGCCGATTCTTGAGTGACAGATAGGCTTCTATCGCTTAGTTTCATGTTAAGATTTCTATACCAGGTGATCATGGTGCACACCTTTAATCCCAGCACTCAAGAGGCAGAGGCAGGCAGATTTCTGTGATTTCAAGGCCAGCAAGGTACCTAAAGTGAGTTTCAGGACATCCAGGACTGTTTCACAGAGAAAGAAGGAAGGAAGGAAGGAAAGAAGGAAGGAAGGAAGGAAAGAAAGAAAGAAAGAAAGAAAGAAAGAAAGAAAGAAAGAAGAAAGAAAGATGCTCTTTGATTTTCCCCATCAGCTAAATTGGCTAATGAGAAAAATTTTACAATGTATCTATATGTATACACCTTTAGAAATAATGCAAATACACCAAAATTTACTGTGAACAAATATCTAAAATAAAATAGACAAATAGGTGAACACATTTTAGTGGAAAATAAATGCAAGTGATATTTGATACATAGGTTTAGCTAAGTGTCTTCCTTTTTATTATATTAATTCAAGTGAAACTGTGAGTTATTGGTGTGTCTATAGTTCTCTTGTATTGGACAATTAGCACAGTTACCACAAAGAGTGATGTGACTGTATAAAATGTAAATGCTAATCAATTTATCAATCCTACTGAAAAATACATGTTTGCATAAGGAAGATTTTATATTCTGGGTGTTGTACACATGTAGTTAATAATAGTAAAATTATTCAGAAAAATCAAGATGTATACCAGGAAATATGCTATATATATTATATATAATATATATTATGTTTTATAACTATTGCATTTATATAAAATTTTCTAATTGTATAAAAATACATATTTTACAGATTAATTTGAATATATTTACATATTCATGAATATATGTTCACATATACTTAAAGTATAAATATTTTATATATGTTTATTTAAAGTACAGATCATGCAGTGACAAAATTTAGTTCTTTTTACTTTACCAATCTAGGCAGAATAAGGTCTTTTATTACTAAGTCATGAAAGCAAATTGTAGAATGACTTATGTTCCATGACACCCTTTTATTTTCTTATCACCAGACCCCTTCCCCCCAAATATGAAAAGAGTCATGCAATTGCATTACATGCTCCAGAACTCAGAATGTGTGCCGCAGACATGCAAAGTTAACAAAAGGAGAATTCTGAAGGTCTAAAGGGGATATTATCAATTGCTTAACAAGACAGAGATCAGTATGAGCATTAGGAAAAAAGTAATCTAAGCCGAGAATAAAGAGCCATTAGCAGAATCGCAAGGGAAAATGCACTGAGGGAACATACAGGGAGAACATAAATATACTGTATGTTTGCTTATTATTTTATTGCTTCTTCCCAAAAATATTTATTGCTACTTATATGTATAAATTTATATAAGATATACATCTTACTTTAATAAAAAATTAATAATAAAGTTATATGGAGCATATAAATATATGCATGTGTTTATATATATATATATATATATATATATATATATACACCAAACTTCTGAGTGGGGCAAATATGGAAGCACACTAACTTGGGATTCTTGAAGTACATACGATACCCAAGATCTGCTTGAAGATTGAACATGACAGTTAAAAGTATGAAATCTTCAAACCACTACCAGAATAACAAATTATAGATCTTGTCAAACACTGGATAACTGAAAGTTTTAGATGAGGGGCAAATACAAAAGAGAATTAAAATAAAACTTCCTCGGGTTTAGTGGCCAAATACAAACTGAAAATGTTTAAAGACAAATATAAACATATAAAGCATCAGTCTGGAGAATTATTTGATTATATAAAATAAACTATCATTACAAAAATGGGATCAGTTGAAGCCTGGAGAGCTATAGGCACTCTCTCTGGCTTTACCTTAATTGATAAGCTATGTCCCAGTTTGTTGATCTTTCTCTATACAAGGCTGTCTAAGAATGGAGCTTTTGTACATTCAATCTGTGAAAAGGATAAAAATCTGTGATCTTTTTTGGACACACCACCGCATCAAGTGACCTGGAGAAAAAAGTCATTGAAATGGGAGGGAGGAAACCAAGTGTGGGTCACTGATAGGCAATCCCTTCTGTTGTCCACAGCGAATTCTCTTGACTAATAGGCAACTCTGAGGTATATTAAATAAATGACGTGTCTTTATAAGCATTTGTGTGCTGTGCAACTTGAGGAAATCCTTTGCTTTTTCCCATTAGAAAATCTAAAGAAACTACTGAACTTTATTGGAAACATTTAATAAATTCACACTTGCAAAGAGCCTAATACTTAGCATTAGAATGCACAACTCCCTTATTGTAGGCCTGACAGTTATTAAATATTTGAAAAACTTGTAGTCGAAACAATAATTATTCTGTACACTGCCATGGATACAATTGACTATCAACAAATCAGGAAACCATCCATGGGGAGCTGAAGTTGAGAGGACTTCAGGAATAGAGGCATGAGCTTCTTACCCTCTGTTCTAACCAGGAGGTAAACTCCAAATGTTCCCACTCATGTGATGGAACCTAGGCTCCTAAGTCCCATGTTGTCTATGATTTGAACCAATACCAGGCAACACCCTGGACACCCCTAGTACCTATGTGGTATGTCTCAGAATTCACCACAAAGCTTCTTAGGATGATTGTAAAATGTGTTGAAGATTTGGAGTCTGAATCTAGAAGAGGTCCCCAGTTAAGCTTCCAGGCATCTTCTTGCCTCTTTTTTCTCTTTTCTTATACCTTCCTTACTCTGTCTCTTCTCTTCTTTTCTTTGTGTTATCAAGAATATCTCTACTTTTCCTGTTAGACTCTTATCTACATTCAGAGAAAGTGGTAAAATAAGAAAGTACATTGAGCAAGTTATTCTACTTTCATTTTATATACTTGGCTGTGAAATTAACTTGGCATTAGAAATTCACATTTGACAATACTTTTAGCAATTCATTTGTAGTTTAAGTACAGATACATCTTGGGATATTTCTTAAGGGCCTTATCAAAGACCAATTGTTGCTAAGAAAGGTCAATTTTTTTCTCCTCTGTTAAGCAACCATAATATATATTGCAATGTTGGAGCCACTGTTATCCCAACAAATGAGGGATGGACTTCACACTTCCCTCAAAGATAGTCAGGAAGTGTCATTCTTTTCCCTGGTATTTGGTGGACCAGCTTCACCACCTCACCCTGCTTGTCATGCTTGGGGAAAAGTAGGATTATCTTCAAGTCAGAATATTTTTTCTTTGTCTAGAAGTGGATTTGTGTCTTAAATAAAGTTGTTATGGTTTCCCACGGAGACAGAATTCTAATATATGCTAAAATATTATAATCTATGTGTTCCAATATGCTCTAATACTTAATTCCTCTTTTGTTAGTTTTGTATAACTCTTCTGTTTGTCTTGAACACTGTGAATCTTAGTTTCTTTGGCAGTGCTAAAAATGATACAAGGCTGCATTATGTATTGTGTACAGAATTCTTTTGTTATTGACAGACATGGGATTTAAATATTTTGCCATTTGCAAATTGGATATTACACTTCACTAAAAAACTAGCATTTACTTCTATAACAAAGAGTTAGGTTCTGCCATGCAGAGGTAGGTTCTGCCATGCTATCTCTTCATGTTAGGGTTCCTCATCCTCATACTCTGCTTTAGTATGTGAACTCTGATTTCTCCATATCCTATTCAAATATTGTACATCATCTGCCAACAGCTACCAGGCCTAAATCTTAGGTATCACTTAACTCTGTACTGTCCATGTATTTCTGTGACTGCTCCTTAGTTTGGTTTAGATGCATGAATTGTAATTTAAAGGTAGAAAAATATCTGTCATCAGAAGATACTCTTCCAGATCAGTTGGTGCCCAACTTCACCTGAAAGTGTTCTAACCCCAATGTTGATCCTATTCCTTTCTCTACTGGCGAATTATTGAGCATCTCCTTCTCCAATTCATCCTTCAAAAAACTCCTACACCTTCAAGTCCAGTTCTAATCACATGGCTGTTGGTAAATGACATCAACTCCCACATTTCAAGGAAAATAGAAAGCACTTGACTCAGGATTATGTTTCTCTTCTCTAAATAAAAGCAGCTACTCCTCACTCTGTCCTTCTCTGCTTCTGGGAAATATAGCAGTGTCATTTAGAACCCACATTCCTTTTGTGCTCTCCCTGGCTCTAACCTTCCATATTCAAGTTCTGTGACCTGTTTCTTACTCCTACATACCTCAGTTGCTTACTTTTTGCAAGTTTCCTCAATGAGGTAAAAACCTGTGTAAATCTATCCCATCAATAAGACTTTGGGGTATTCCTCAAAAGATGTCTATTTGCTTAGCTAGGCATGGTCTTGCACAACACACCTTTAATCCCATCACTTGGGAGGCAGATGCAGGCGGATCTCTGTGAGTTCAAGGCCAGCCTGGTTTGCAGAGTGAGTCCTAGGACAGCCAAAGAAACACAGAGAAACATTGTCTCGAAAACCAAAAAA
>JAQHUG010000011.1:7240848-7250934 GCA_028555095.1 Dicrostonyx torquatus
TAATGGTGTGAAAGCCTGTTTCTTTCCACGCATCTCCGGGGACACATTTGGGGAAAAACATCAGTTTCTATGTTGGGGCGACGGTCCCCGACACCCTCCAGAGTTCTTTATACATCCTGGGGTGGGGTTGGGCGGGGGAATTAAAGAGGAAATACATGGACTAAACATGAGTGCTCTACTTTCCTAGATCTACCTACTTCCCCCAAATTGAGTTGGGATTAGAAAGTAGCCCTTTTCCCTGACGTTGTGCAGTAGCTTCTTCTAAGGTCAAGACACCATCCTACAAAGAAGCTTCTTAAGCTAGAGGGTATAGAATCAAAATAGCTTCAGTAAGTTCCTGAAGCTGACTAGGTTCACTGACCCCTCACTTCCAAGAGTCACTCTCAGCGGCCAGGCTGAGGCCAGACCAACTGGAACTAGTAGCTCAGCCTGGAAGAGGGTTAAGCCAGTTGAGAAAGGACAGTCTAACTGCGTGAGACTGTGCAGTGGGCTCCAGGTTTCAGCGTTAGGGAGCTGAAACATATGTCACAGTGGGTTTTGAAGATATTGCCATCTGCATCATTTTTGCTCATGTAAGTAATCCCTTACCCCTATTCCTAAGTAACCCAATAAAACTCTTCAGTTCACCGAGTATCTGTACTTCGGTCTGTCATGAGCTCTTTATGGTGAGTAGATGTTTGAATAACATCTACCCAGGAAGTTTTTTCATACAATACATGACTCCTAGTGTGCTTTCTTTCTCTGGTTTCTTTATATTCACCTTCCTTTTCAACTGCTCTTTGCCTCATGGGACTGGTGGGCATTGCTTCCTCAGAATCTCTTTTTCTACCTCTGGTTGACTTGCTGTCTTTCAAACATTTTCTTTAGAGAGGTAAAGCTATGCCATGTGATAGTTCTGCCATCATTTCCTAATTAACCTGATTTCCACAATGGCTGTCCATGTCTACATTCCCACCACCCGTGAGTAAGGGCACCTTTGTCCCTGTATCCTCACCATCATTGACTGTCATTGATTTTCTGGATAGTCATTCTGACTGGGTTAAGGTGGAATTTCAAAGTAAGTTTAAGTTTAATTTCCTCATAGCTAAAGACATGGACTACTTTTTCAGTTTAGTATTGGATAATTGCATTTCTTCTTATTATTAGATAAATTGATTTGGTATTTGGCTATTTAGTTCTTTCACTTCCTTAGAATATCTTGGTATAAATCCCAAACATTTACGTAAAGTTGGAAATGTCTTTTTCTCACACAGTAGGCTGTCTCTCCACTCTGGTGATCTCTTTCTGTGCAATGAAAAAGACTTTTTTATTTCAAGTAATCTCATTTGTCAACATGTGGGATTACTTCCTGTGCTATTGGGGACTCCTTCAGAACATCTTTGCTTAAGCCTATATCTTGAAGTATTTTTCTTTGTTTTCAGCTAGCATTTTAAAATTTTTAATTCCTTCATTAAGTTTTTGATCCCTTTTGAATTCAATATTTTGAAATATATGAATGATTTGTATTCTTCTACATATGGCAACCACATATATTTTTTTCCAGCATCTATACTTAAAACACCTATTTTAAGAGACTGTCAAGTACATGGGTAATTTTGAATTTTTTGTTATTTGCTTGTTTTGATGTTGTTCTTTTTGTTTTGTCTTTGCTAATATTTTGGTGTTTTTGCTATAGCTCTGTAATGTTATTAAGATTAGTTACTACATTTTCTCTAGCATTGAAAATATTATTAGTACTGCTTCAGTTTCATTAAGTACTATGAATATGTGTAAGTTCTATGTATCTCTTGACTAAATCATGATATGACATTTTTGTCTAAGAATTTATCTATTTCTTGTAGATTTACTTTTTAAATTATTTGTAAACAGTTTTTCTTTGAACTGAATACTTATACTTTGAAAAATTTATTTCTTAACAAATGGATCTATGAGACGTTAAAAATGAGAAAAAAAACACCCCATAGTAAAATATTAAATCTTCTGGTCTTTTGTATTTTTATCTAATATTTTTCAACAGAAAATCAAACAATCATTTATATTTCAGAATGTATATATGATTCTAAAACAAGTTGGTATGTGTGGGTATCTGTATAATATTTTTCCTAAAGAAATAAAACTGAAGTTAGAAGATAAATTATGGCTTACACTTTTTTCTTATGCTTACTCTTTAAATGTATTTGGTCTTTCTACCAAAATGGATCTCCACATGGATATCATTTGGTTTTGTTGTTATTATTGCTATTTGCTTAGTTCTGTGAAGTACAGTAAAAAAAAATGTAGCAACTTCCCAGAAGATATTTGCTCAATTTGTAAAGATAGATTGGCATTACTTAGGTAGTAGGAATGAATTGCCCAGAATGAAGGGTCTGTAAAATGAAACATGGAAAAGGACAGGGGATCTTGTCTGTTAATATGGGAAGAATCTCTTCTGAACACTCTGGCTGGCTTCACATTATATACTTTATACACATACATACATACATCACATAATGTCTATTTATTATATTATACCTGAGTGGCGCCAAGGTAGGTAAGATTTAAAGTCATAAAGGCCATCTTAATGGTCTCCATCAAATAAGGTGAGGCTTCTAATCCCCCTACATCTCTGGGCGGCTTGGTGAAGGATACCTGAGGGATAGAAGATGGGGAGGTTGAGGTATGTAAAGTTGAGGTATATACAGGCACGTCCCTTACAGTCATTAGTTTGGAAGAAGGCCCAAGCAGCCAGGGTGGTTCCTCAGGAAGTATCTCCATTTGAAGCCTGAGTACATATCCCTTTTGGTACACCCTTAATCCCCACATCTTCCTGGATAACCAGGATAGGTCCCTTTTCTTCCCGTTATCTGTAAACCTTAATATCAGAGGGTTACATCTAAATCAAGTGCATCTTCTCTATAGGGGGTTCCTGGATAGGAGTGCCTGCGAGACCCTGGAAATCATTATATCTCCTTGTTGTTCTATCCAGTGTCCAGTTCTATTCTGCTCATATCCCCAGGAAGAACAATAGTAATCAGAACTCCCCCCCCCCAGAGTTTCTAGAAGTGGAGGCAGTCCGGTTGCTTCCTGGGCATACATAAAAGGGTGTCTGCAGGAGGTCATGTCTCCTAAAGACATGGGAACACCCAGGCTCATTAGGGAAAGATGCCTGGGGTAGGATGCACCCCCGAGAGCCTCCACATTCAGTTCTCCCTTTGATCCTCCCATGGACCAACTCCCATGTACCAAATAGCAGAGGTCAAATATCAGGTCAGGCCACCACGCCCAGTATGTTGTCATCTGAGAAGTTTGGTTTAGGATCCCTCCAGTGCCAGCACTTGACAAAATCCATGTCTTTTTCTGTGGTTGGTGGGGGCTTGCTGCCTGGACTTTGGTGCCCATGAGAAAAAGTATCATTACTGCCGGGAGAGCCACCTGAAATAGATAAACAGGCAACACTTTCCTCAAGGGTCAGTCTCCCTTGGGCAGTGGTAATTTTTCTTTCTGTGTGTGTGTGTGTGTGTGTGTGTGTGTGTGTGTGTTTAAATAAGGGTTATCTACCATAATCCCTTTGTTTCTTTATTCATCATCTTGGTCTTCCCCATTCTCCTGAGTGTTACAAGCAGGTAGCCAAATAGGTGTGTCCCCTGTGTGGGAGGACACATCCATATCCTCGGCCCTGTCTCAACAACAGATCTGGGCCCCTAAATTGGTTAGTGAGAGGATCCGTCCACCTAACCTTTAGGCAGGGCCTCATTGGTAGGGATCCCCAGTGTTTCTGGAATCTATTTTGTTCATCTGATTTTTGAAAATTTAAAATATTGATGGCTAATAACGTCTTCTGCAGTTGTTGATGGGGGAGACTTCTCCCCTTTTTTGTTTTATAAGGACCTCTTTCAGATATTGGTGATGTCTTTCAACAATCCTTTGACCCTGAGGGTTGCATGGGATCCCGGTGGTACAGGATATATTCCATCTCTGGAAGAATTCTTTTAATATTTACTTATAAAATAGGGGCCATTGTTGGTCTTGACCTGTTGTGGTAGTCCCCACATAGCAAAACATTGTAGGAAGTGGCTTTTTGGCATGGATTGCCTTTTCCCATAAGTGGGCAGCAGCCCAGCATGCCTTAGAATACGTGTCTATGGCCACAAACATTTAATTTGCCAAATGGAGGGTAATGTGTTACATCTGTCTGCCAGATGATATTGGATCCTAACCCTCCTGGGTTCACCCCTGGCCCTTGTAAAGGGGGAGGGGGGCAGAGAAATTGTTGACAAGTTTTACATGTATGAACATGAAAAACATATATCCTAGTACCTTGGGCCATACCTTCCCAACTAGGAGATTAGTAAATTGGTCTCTAAGACCACTGGGGGTGGGGGGGGAGGGAGGGCAATTTCCTTTCAAGACTGGTCTGCACATGGATAATTAAGTCTGGAAGAGGCTACCCAGCTTTATGCATCATGCCAACTATAGGTGATTCAGTGGGTCCCTCCTCTGGCTTGGTCCAGGCCTCAAGGCCTGCTTGTCTAACTTGGTCCTGATACAGAGCTGCAATCCCAGCTTTTTGAACCCCAATGGAAAAGCCTTCCCCCATACCAGTTATCATCAGATAAGTGATGGGAATTGCGGGGTCAGTGCTCTATTGAACTCTGCCCTAGTGCAACAAGCCTCATTAAAGGTCAGGGGCAACATTGACTGGGAAAGCTTGGGGCTCATAAACCTTAGCCATATAGGCCTTAATGTAAGTAGGGTTTGGATTCCCAGGAGGCTCTGCCCCACATTCCTCTGTGTGAGAGTCCCAACTTTAGTTCATTCCAGAAGCTGGTATATTCATTTCCTCCTGGCAAGGATGGAGCCCCGTTATTTGTCTCATTCCCCTCTCCCATTTTATCCTTTCCAGGGTGGCTGGGGGCATAAGGAGGCAGCTGCTCCTTGTCACAGGTGTATATACTTTCCTTTGTGTCTTTGCCTCTGTCTGCCTTATTCTCCACCACCCCGAGACTGCTCTTCAGTAAATTGTGCCCATTTTTGATCTAGCCCCTCGTCTGTCTCCTTTTCTTCCATTCTATTGGTTAATTGGTGACTTTTGGATTCTTCAGACTTCTCCCGATCTTTGACCTTTTTCTGCTCCTTATATGTCTTCTCCTCTTGGTGCAGGAGATGTGTCTGTATTCTGTCAATCATGTTTTAAATAAATGCTGATTGGCCAGGTAGGAAGTATAGGCGGGTCAACCAGACAGGAAGTAGAGGCAGTGCAAGGAGATTTGGGAAGCAGGAAGCTTCCCTGACATTCTTGCGCAGATCTCCAAGGAAGCAGCATGTGTCCCTGTCCCAGCTGAGAAAAGGTACCGGCCATGTGCCTGGCATGGATGGGAACAATGGGTTAATATAAGTTATGGGAGCTGGTAGGAAGACTGAGCTAATGGGCCAATCAGTGTATAACTTAATGTAGACTCTCTGTGTGATTTTCTTTGGGGCTTGCCGGCTGTGGGGTACTGGGTGGGACAGTAACCCCAACTAGCCAGCCCTCATGTTACATCCTCTCCCATCCTTCTAGCCAGTTGGTTATTTTCAGATTCTTTAGACCTCTCTGATCTCTGACCTTTTCCTTACCAACCGTTGAGGTAGCCAGAGCAGCAGGGTGAAAACATGCCTTAAGGGATGTAATAGTTGGATAGAATCCCAAAGGTGGGGGTGTAGCAAAGTGCTTTCCCTTTCCCTGGCCAGAGTCTCCATTAGGTTCCACGTGTCCCATGAGAAAAGATTCCCAGTGGGTACCCAGGGGCCAGGGTAATTATATCCTCCCATGCCTGGATCGCATTGTGGTCTGACAATTCCAGGCTTTGGGACAGTAGCGTTTATCTCAACTTGGCCTTAAGTGCTAGGTCATTTTTGTGTGATGTTGCATTACCCATTGTGTGGTCCCACTCACCTTGACCAACTGCTTTGCCCTGAGACCAGTCATGCCCCACGTCTGGGTGCCAGTTGCCAGGCCTCCTTAGCCTTATTACCCAGGGAAAGGTGAGTGTGCTATCTGCCCAGTCCATAGCCCCATGATGTACAATAATCAGAGGCGATAGGGGGTCAAGTCAAAGTAGGAATTCAGTTTATTACTGTGAACATCAGCTTATATAGGTTAAGTGACAGTGTGTGATGTGGGTACCTCCAGCCAATGAGAGATAGCCAAGCCCTCCCTCTAGCTGAAGGGGCTTCTACCTATATTTTACTGTCTCATCCTCACTCAGTAGCTTTGAGACTGTCCTTCAAACTCAAGCCAGGCTTTTATCTGTCCTACAGGCCTTGAGGTACAAGCCCTGAGATAATTTTGGCCCAAATCCCAGGAAGGAGAAGGAAAGAAAAATGATTTAAAATGAAATGGGGGATTATAGAAAGCAATACAACATGATATCTCTGTGTTCACTGAGCTTCAAGGCAACCCAGGGAAAGGCAGGAAAGACCTCTCAGGAGGTTCACTGTCAGCTTCTGAATCTTCTCAAAAGGCTTACAAAGAAGACCCATTCCTCAATTCAAACTATTCCAGCAAATAGATTAAGAAGAAAGTACATCTTCCCAGTTTCTTCTTATCATCCGTCTCTCCTCTACACATCTAGGCTGTATTGCACAGGTTATGAATAAAGTCCCAAACCTGACAGCACGTTGAAGGATTTTATCCAAGACAGAAAATAGATAAAGCTTAGCAATGAGAATAGTGTGTATAAAAGAGAGGTAAGTTAGACAGCAGAGCAAATGCAGAGAAGCAAGTGAGCACTGTCAGAGAACAGAAGATAACAGGACAAAGGAATATCCTGCTTCAGAATTCTTCTGTATCCTGCTACAGTAATAAGACTAGAACAAAAGGGTCTAGAAATGCACTCTCCCTTAGAATTACTTCACTATAAAACAAAAGTGCTTGGAATAGAAACAAACAAATAAACCAACAACAAATTTCACTGCCAGTCCTAGCAAAGGAGTGGTAAATCTAAAGTAAAAGTTAAGCTGCCAAATGCATTCTAAAAGTTCGAGCCAAGGAGATGATGGTGTAGAAACTTGAAAAGCTCAATGGGCCCCTTGATACTTATATGGATGGGGTGCTTTAGGAAACGTTAAATGTGGGTGTGGTTAAAATAACTCTTACCCAAGAAAGGAGGGGGTAAATTCTTGGAGAATCCATGGAAATAATCTAAAGCCAACCAAGTACATGGTAAAGTCTCTCATGAAATGTTTAATACTAACATTTAATATTAATAGTAATAGTAATTTGCAACTTCACTGTGCCCTTGAGGAAAAGACCTACAGTATTCAGGGCTGATGTCTATCGAGAGGACCGGATCAGATCAGAACACTTTTGTTCTCTCCAAGAAGCCTAGAATGCTCAAAAGTGGAGCCTAAGATGAGTTTGAGATGATATGGGATTTGGCTATATCCAACTCCTCAGGTTCACACACAATCCGACAACCTAGAAGAAATGAGAAACTAATTCATGTAAATGACTCAGGTCCTCTAGAAGGTGCCCTTAACCACTGAGCAGTCTCTCCAGTCCCAGAGCTGTATTTTGTACTGTGAGTACTGGAAACTTGGCAAGTGACTCTCTCCACATGGAAGGTCCGGGCCCCATAATCTCTACAGAAAGCCTGACACGTGAAATTAAAAGCAGTATTGTTAAAGTTATGATTCTGATATCTTCAAAATAGCATCCTGAGAGAGCTGCTATTTTTAATATTTCTTGAATAAATTCACAATAAGCTGGGATGCTACTTTATAGGGACATTGATTTTGATAGTAATTAAATATAAATTAGCTTTCTCCCTTTCACAGTATTACTGGGAAGCTGCCTGCAATTTAAACTTCATCAAGCCTTGATGTGACTATTTTAGGTTAAAAGCATTAGTGATCACTTGTAAAAATCTTTCTATGACACTTTTCCTTTCATACTTTGAACAGAAAGATTTTTTTTCTTTTGAATAAAATGTTTGGAGCAAAAGTATGAATGTCTATTTCAAGTTAAAAATAAAACTGACAAAGATTCTGCAGCCACCGTGAACTCAATGTTAAAGAAAGAAAGGTGTATGGCACAAACTCAATCTGTAGCCATATTTGTTTTTGCCCACACTAATTTTTTTATTGATTTTTATTGAACTCTACATTTTTCTCTGTTCACCTCTCCCCTCCCCTTCAGCCCTCTTCCAAGGTCCCCATGCTTCCAATTTACTCAGGAGATCCTGTCTTTTTCTACTTCCCACGTAGATTAGATCTATGTAAGTCTCTCTTAGGGTCCTTATTGTTGTCTAGGTTCCCTGGGATTGTGATTTGTG
Source organism: Dicrostonyx torquatus (assembly GCA_028555095.1). NCBI lineage: Eukaryota > Metazoa > Chordata > Mammalia > Rodentia > Cricetidae > Dicrostonyx > Dicrostonyx torquatus. The sequence goes on from JAQHUG010000011.1 coordinate 7,249,143, forward strand.
GGTTTATTTTCTTTGCATTATGTTTAAAAACCACTTATGAGTGAGTACATGTGATAATTGTCTTTCTGGGTCTGGGTTACCTCACTCAAAATGATGTTTTCTAGTTTCATCCATTTGCTTGCAAAATTCAAGATAATGACATCTTGACTTTTGCCCACACTATTTTTAAGGTACATTTCCATTTAGTTATCTTGTAAGGATGTGAATATATGCGCCACTGCACTCCAGTGGAGCTCAGAGACAATTTATGGAAGTTGCTGATCTCCTACCATTTGGGTTCCTCAGGTCTGTAAGTGTGTGGTCATTTATCTCGGAGCCGTCTCACCAATCCCTCTAGTCACATTCTTTCCATGTGACAGAATGATAACTAACAGACCAAGTTTAAAACAGGTAGCTTTTAATCCAATGTTTTGAGATGCCTATGGAACTCTTACCATTTTTCATGATTAAAAATATGTTTTACAATGTCTTGACCATCTGGGGTTAAAAATCAGCAAAGCATTTGAAATGACAAGCTTTTAAAATGAATCAAATATTCTGTTGATCAATTGACTGTAGTCCTTATTACATTTTTATAAAATAATATGTATACCAATTTGTACAGTACACAAAAAAGAAAAAGTATAGCAATTTGACACACTTCTACCAACATTTATGCAGATTTTATCTTGCTTTTTTCCTCATCTTCTCTATTTATTTATATTATTCTACCCTCTGATTTCCCCTAAGAGTATATTACTACTCTTTTGATTTTTTTCACAGATCAATATGTATAAACCCCACTCTTACTAGCGACTTTTATTACTAAACAATATAATATTTTCAAGCTATTTACTCTGTAATGAATCAAAATAAATTAACAAACATTAACAAAGTGAGTTCATTCTATAACTTAATCAAGTGGCACCCAGGAGAATGGAGAGTTTCAGCTCATCACTCCATTTATTTCTTTTAGATATTTTAAAATTAATTTTTATTGAGCTCTACATTTTTCTCTGCTCCCTCCCTGCCTCTTACCTCCCCTTCAACCTTCTCCTATGGTCCCCAGGCTCTCAATTTACTCAGGAGATCTTGTCTCTTTCTATTTCCCATACAGATTAGATCTATTTATGTCTCTCTTAGTGTCCTCATTGTTGTCTAGGTTCTCTGGGATTGTGATTTGTCGGCTGATTTTCTTTGCTTTATGTTTGAAAACTACTTATGAGTGAGTACATGTGATAATTGTCTTTCTGGGTCTGGGTTACCTCACTCAAATGATGTTTTCTAGCTCCATTCATTTGCCTGCAAATTTCAAGATGTTATTTTTTGTTCTGCTGTGTAGTACTCCATTGTGTAAATGTACCACATTTTCCTTATCCATTCTTTGGTCGAGGAGCATTTAGGTTGTTTTCAGTTTCTGGCTATGACAAACAAAGCTGCTATGAACATAGTTGAGCACATTTCCTTGTGGCACGGTTGAGCATCTTTGGATATATACCCAAAAATGGTATTACTGGGTCTTGAGGAAGGTTGTTTCCTAATGTTCTGACAAATTGCCACACTGACATCAGTCCCTTTCTTAGCTTGTTCTTTTGTCTAAACAAAGCCATTGTGAATGAATCTTTTTATAAATTCTCAGTTTTTAAATGATGTGCAACATTTTATCTTGAAAAAGATAATCATTTTAGCCATTCTGACAGGTGTAAGATGGTATCTCAAAGTCGTTTTGATTTGCATTTCCCTGATCGCTAAGGAAGATGAACATGACCTTAAGTATCTTTTGGCCATTCGAAATTATTCTGTTGAGAATTCT
>JAQHUG010000011.1:7252517-7264507 GCA_028555095.1 Dicrostonyx torquatus
CCAATGATAATGGCACCAGAACCTAGCTCTTCTGCATGTATTGGCTTTTTGGGAACTTATTCTATATGGATGCACATCTTCCTAGACCGAGCTTGAGGAGGGAGGGCCTTGGGCTTCCCATAGGGCAGGGTATCCTGCCCCATCTTAAGGAAGCAGGGGGAGGATGGTGGGGTAGTGGGGGAGCGGGAAGGCTGGGAACAAGGGGAGTAAATGTAAATTTTTTTAACAATAATAAAAAAAAGAAAAGAAAACGATAATCATTGAGTCATCTATGTTATTGACCTTAATATTCACTGGGCATTTTCTATGGAGCCATAAACAAGTAAATATATGCATAATCTTCACAATAACACTTTTTATCATCTGTATATAACAGATAAACATAATAAATACCAGAAAATCAAATAAAGTGCTAAGATTTGCATAGCTTTTAAATGGTGAAGGATACTTGATGTCTAATTCTCAGCTACTGATATTCCAGTATCTTATCTCTTATTTTCATATTCTAATCAGAAACCACACAGAAGAGTTAATGCCAATAGTAAAACATTCAGATATAACTGCCTATCAATTCTGCCAACCTTATAGAAAGCATCTGCTATTTTGTTTTCAGAGAGGCAAAGCTCTTTATTATAATAATAATTGTTGTTTAAATGAATATCTTTGCCACTTTTCTTTCCAAGAGAGGTAGGATCATTTCTTCTCATATTTAAAAGTCAATCTGCATCTGTTTTAAGAAGAAAATGATGATTTGTGTCTGGGAAGTACTGTATGCTACCCAGGTGTTTTCTATGACTGGGCTCCACATTAAAAAAGCATTTGCCATGGAAACATCTGGAAAACAGATCAAGCAGACAGGATTTTACACACAGGGGAATTTACTTAATTCAGCTGTTCTTTTTAAAACGGGCCACCCTGCTCATGCCAACTGTATGCATTTAAAAGCACATGAGCTGTAAAAGTGTCTCATGCTTAAGCAATCAGCTTTCCATTATTTTCAGATACTTTATCCACTCGCTGGATTACACTTCAGAACTGAAACCTTATCCCCACTGTCAGCTCTCCCCTGAAGTAAGTCATGGCTGAGAGTCCTCTTCCCACTTGTCCTGAAAGAAAAGGTTAACAGCAGTGAGAACCTGATATAAGGTAAAGTCTGGGTTTAAGAGAGAAGACTTCTATGTGGGAATATCTTAGTGTATCAATACATACCGTGTGGAGAGCAGTAGAGTTAAGCCTAAAATGATGGAAGTTATTGTAAGAATTACCCACACAGAGTTCACCTTGCTCTAGCTCAATCCCTCTGATTTATTTATATGTGGTGGATGTTGTGGGAAGATCTTCATATATGTGCAGTTTAAGCTCCTCAGGTGCTTCTCTTTTAATCATTTCTATGTAAATGTAAGCTCCCAAAGGTCATTTGATAATGAGCTAAGGCTGAAATGCTAGTTAAAGATACAGGTTGTCTTGATCTCCCTAAGAGGAGTTGAGCTCTATACAAATTAACTACATGGAAAAGAAATTAGACTTATTGTCTCTCACTCAAAACAGAAATTGATCAAAAATGAATCAAAATCTTTCGAGACACCAATCTTTGAAATTGCAAGAGAAAAACAGTAAAGACATATTAAGATATTGGTATTGTCAAAAACTTTTAGTAAAGAATTCCAATAGCACATTACCCCGAAAATTGTCAAATAGAATTATATACATTTAAAGTTTCCAAATAGAAAAGGAAATAATTGCTAAAGCAAAGAGACAAACCAAAAGAATGGGATTGGGCATTTGCTCATTTTTAAAATCATGTTAGGAATCAATATCTAGAATATATAAAACACTCCAAAATTAAATACCACAAAAAGTCTTCTAATCAAAAAATAAATGAATAAATTGGCAACTGTGGTGTTTAATACTTTTTAAATTTTTTTTGACTTTGTGCTTTTCATCATTTGAGAACTTCCCTTCAGCTTATTTTGAATTTCATATAAACTTTGAATTGTGTATAATTCTAATATCAATAATTAATTTTGAATTTTGTTGCTTATTCTGTATTCAATGTGTCATATTCCACATTAACAATTGCAGAAGTTCCGTTTAGAGTAGTAAGTGTATAACATAAATATTTGAAGGATCACATTTCTTTGATTTAGTGCTTAAACAAATTTAAAACTAATATAGAATATTTGCAGTTATATTTATAATTATTTGTTTTTATTTTATGTATTATTGTTAAGTGTATAGCTATACTATGTGTGTGTGGGTGGTGTCCATATCACAGCATGCATTTGGAGATCAGAGAATAATTTTATACACGCTGTCTCTTCTACTACTTTGTGGTTTTCAGAATGGAACTCAGTGTGGCTAGTTCACATAACCTTTTTTTTTCTCTCAGTCCCCTCATTAGCCAACCTTTCTATTAAAAATAGATCAATTTAAGTAAAACCATGTAAAATTAAATATTTATATAAAATATTAAGTTCTCCACTGCTTCATCTACTTTTCTGTGCTGCGTTCTTTGTGACTTCACGTCATAAACAGAGTTACTTAAAGAGCATTCAGGACAGGACTGTCATATTTACTTGCTAGGACTCTTAGTCTTGGATCTTAGACAGTAACAGCCATTTTTCCAGAGCTGTGAGCTGAGACATTACTAGTACCAAGCTTCTTTCCACATCCAGAGGGAGTTAGCTATGGAAGGAGGTGATAAGGAGTAGAGCTGTAAATCTAGAGAAAGTCTGATGCAGCAATAGTTCCTGGTTCAACATCTTCCCGAGGCTGCCGGTACAGCACTACCTGTAGTGATGTAAATCCTCCTCGGAATCAGTGATATGATCAATAAACAGTTCTTCTGCCCACATTCCCTTCATTTGGATTTCAATAATTCAATTAAATTACATAATATACTAGTACAAAAACATCCAAATTATGGTGATTTTTTTTCACATGATAACCAGGAATTGGCAATAAGAAGCCCTCCATTATAACTATTTGGGAGTTCAAATCAATAGTAGAGCTGAACTTGATGCCAGAGAGTAGAGAGTGAGTTTCAGAACATCTTAGAGTAGCGACCAAATGCTTTAAACTTAAGCCCCAAAGGAGAAATAGGGACAGGAAAGTAAGGGGTAATAGATAAGTCAGCATAATGTCCTAATTAATACTGAAATCAAGGTTTACATTTCCTGAGGCTAACCCATAAAGGTCAAAGGTGCTTAAAACTGGAGGTGTTGTGGTGTTCACTAATGATCGTGGTTTAGTTATTATTACAAATTGCTTATTTTTTTGACAGATCACATAAGTCACTGGGAGTCATGAAGAAGTATAGGAAGTGTTAGGTACGTCATGTTTTTGGTAGTGGTGACGTGCAAGCGTAAGATGCAGTGAGAAAATTTCTCAGGTCAGAACGTCTGAAGGAAGTCAGACTCTGTGTAGCACTGCGGATAATTTCTCTTTCTCGGCTTAACGAAAGCATAGTAAGTACCATTTAAATAAAATTGTTAGAAAAAGATATATTGTTTGTGTGTGTGTGTGTGTGTGTGTGTGTGTGGTGTGTGTTTGTGTATGGGTCTGTATATGTATGCATGTGCAAGGGTGCTGGTACCTGTGAAGCCAGAGGTGTCTGGAGCTGGAGTGAAAGCAGTTGTACCCCAGCTGGTCTGGGAACTAGGAATCAAAGGCAGGCACTCCAGACAACTGTATCTGTGAGGAATCTCTCTATTTCAGAAATCAAATCTTCCTGGGTAGCTAGCTGTCAGATATCCTCCGAACTTTTTCCAAGACCATGAAGAAATCCTGATCATTTTCTAGAATGTGGCACTCGCTGGCACTCTTGTAACCACAGCATATGACAAGTAGGCTCTGTGACATGAAGTTTTTAAGAGACAAAAAACAATAAGAAAAATCTTTCAAAAAAATTTTTTGGCATTTTATTTTCATCAGATCTCACATTCCATTGGTCAAACTTCACTACAAGAGAACATGGGAAAAAAGATATTCTAGCTTTCTCACCTCCATAGAAATCCAACCCATCTTACTTTCCACACACTTTCATGTGTAAATGTTGGAAATTTACACTCTCCTTGAGTACGATGACGAGAAAGAAGATTTTACTCAGTAGCATAATTTGCCTGTGGGTACACAAAGCATGACTTTTATTCAACAAAAGAGATGCGTGTAGCTGGCCTTTAACGTGCTCAAATCTGGCAATTTATGCATTTTTCTAAATTGATTCCATTATTAGGATATAACGCATATTAAACACACAAGCAAAAATGTGACAGAAAATTAAACGTAAAGGCTGATTTCCTGGTCTAGTAAATTGTATGATTTGGGGAGGAATTAAATTGATACATTTAATTGGCTTGCATAAAATATCAACAAGACGTTAATAAAGGCCCTCAGTATTTCAATTGTGAGGGCAGAATTTAATGTTTCTTCATGGCTCTCTTCTTTTATACCTTACCCTTCTGGCCAGTTGAGGGTGACATAATTATGCTGTCCTGTCATCTCAGGACTGAGTCCTATGAGAAATAACCATGTCCCAGTTCAACTCAGAGCCAGTAATAGATCTCAAAAGTTTTAGTCACTACTCTCTTAACCTGAAAAACAAAGGCAGCATGCATAAACACTGGCTCCCCTTTTTTCTTGGGTCCTGTGACTATAACACATTTGTTTCAGGATCAAACAGCACAGCACGTCCACAACACCCTGCAGAGACACATTTGAAGACATTCTATTTTTTATGTCCAGATGGCTTCAGAGACACAGTTGATAAGTCAAGAAAATAGGTCTAAATATTCCAGCATTGATTTTTCTGATGTGTAGCAGATCTTTGAAAGGAGGAAGGAATATCAACCCTGGAAAAGACCATTTAACCAAACAGTATTAACAGAAAACAAGACCAGTCTATGTGCTAGTGTAGGTGGGATGGAGATGGAGAGATGTGATGGAGAATGAAGTTTCTCTCTACCCAGAAGACAGCTGCAAAATAAAGTTTTACTGAAGTGATTGCTGCAGCACACAAACGTCTATCTGCTCTCTATGCGCTACCATACAGTTCCCGAGCCTCGGGCAAGGGGCTGGAGGTTGAAACATACAAAGACAGACAGACAGACAGACAGAGGCCCAGACCTTTAGTCACTGGTAGGAAGCCCTTTATTCAGTAGCACCATGGAGGCTTAAATACCCAACAGTCAGGTGGGCCAAAAGGTGAAAACCTTATCCTCTGATCCTCAAGGCAACACATGCTCGTGAAGCACAGCTTTCAGTAACTTAAAGCAGAGGTAAAGATCTCTAGCAGGGAAGAGCAGCTGGAGGCCAGCACTCAAAATGGTTGCAACAGATTGCGTTAGACTAAGTTCCCCTTACCAGTCTAGGTATTCCTTTATTTTGGCTGATTAAAAACTAAGCAGAAACAGAAAGTTTAGGGTCTCACTTCAGGTCTTGCCTGTTATTTGCTTCTCTCCAAATAAATGGAGGATTTATTGTGGCTTCTGATTTCAGAGGGCTTCTGTTTGCAGTGGCAGGGGATGCAAAGCCAGAGGAGAGGCTGAGCTTGTGGATGCAGGAGCATGCTGGTGGCTTCTTCGCATCTTGATCACAGAACAAGATGCACGGTAGAAGATGGGGGAGAACCAACAGATGAATAATCAGAAGGTCTACCCATAGAGACCACGGCCGTGATTCAGGCCTCACCTGCTAAAATCCTACAGCATCCCTAAGAAGTACTGCTGGCTATGGACCGCATGTTCAAACATGGCCTTCTGGAGCATGTTTCACATTAAAAAAATAAATTCGATCATATCTACTTTTTTTTTGAGACAGGATTTTCCTAGCTGTCCTGGAACTAGCTCTGTAGACCAGGTTGGCCTCAAACTCACAGAGATCCTCCTCAGTGCTGGGATTAAAAGGCATGCACCACCCCCACCCTGTTATATCTACTTTCATATACAATTAAAACAACGTTTTAGGGTGGTGGTAATGCTGTCATTCCTACCACATAAGTTATGAGAATCATGTCAAGGTTAAAACACTTGGCCAAGATACACTGAGAGACACAATTTATGTTAGCGTCCTACCTTCAGGACATAGTCCATGTATGTTCCAGGGGACAATTTTGTCCTATTGTTTCATCAATGACTCTTAAGTGCTCATTGGATGGGTGCTAAAGAAGCTTTACAAGTTATAAAGCTTCATAGTTTCATTTTCTCCTTTGTGAAATGGAGAGCTTAATGAATACTTATGATATGAAGAGGATATGATGAGATGTCACTTAATGCAGTGCTCTGTGCATAGAAAGTTCCCAGTGCACAGTGGTTTTAATTTTTTTCCTTCATAACTAATACACAATTAATGTTGATTAAGCCAACTCTACAGCAATCTTCTGTTCACCTAGTAATCCAGAGAGAAAATTAAGTTTGAAACTTCATTCATGCAAGGCATTTCTTAAGTGTTAACACGCGTTAGTGCAGACAAGGTACATAAGAAATTGGGTTACCCATAAGCCAAGCGTGCACTAAATTCACATGCCGATGCTGTGGAAAAAGCATGGTTTACTAAAGAACATCATATTTTAAAATGTATAATTTTATCACTTGTTCATTGAAAGCAAATTCAACAAAGCTTGAAGTCACTAGGAAGACTCAGAAAAGTCCCTTGATGTTGTAGAATTTTCCAAAATTAAAAAAGTTTTATTAGGAGCCACAATTTAGTGTGGACTTTAATTTTGAGTATTTAACTCAAAATTCTTCTCTTTTTCTTTCATTAAATAGTCAATTTATTAAGTTTATCACACTATTGGTGATAAGCACCAAGCAGTGGAGAATAAGGGTCACATAATCTATACTCTTTATCTTTCTATGTCTTCATAAGAAAGTGCCTCATCTCAAGACAAGTTTAAGAAACTAATGATATATTTTATTCCATTTGCCTCTAATCCTATGGAGGTAAAAGTCACCAGACTTTGACCATCAAAAACACTATTATTTTGAGTACTGATTTTATATTTCATCAAAAAGTTAAAAATTATTTCTCATTAAAATATCACTGTTGCCAACTATGCGAGATGATGGTTTATATTAAAGTGCTGGGGGAAAGATCTAAGATAAATTTATTTCACTAATTTGGAAAATGCAAATTATCCAAAAACCAGTTACAATGTCTTTGGTTTAGTGAAAGTTATTGAATGTAGAGATAGAAGTCTGACCACGTCAGATTTTATTTCTTAGCCTAGTTTCTTAGTATTAATATAACATTTCACACTGCAAAAATTTTAGAAAACTTTGGAATTCTTATCATGTAAAATGTTAAGCCTCCCAACCTACATCGTTTCATAGTTCTAAAAATGCAGTAAAATTTCTATCTATATCTAATCATCTATCTTATCTATCTATCAACTATCTATCTATCTTTCTATCTTCCTATTCATGCCAATCATCTATCTATTCATATATCTGTTTATCTATCTACTATCTAGCTGTCTATAAGACACAATTCACATTACATAGAGAAGCTCCAGAAATATTTCATACCTTCCTAACATGTGAAAATCAAAGTAAGATATGTAGCAGAAAGCAGGGAATCAAATACACTTGTTGACAAAGTGGGAATGTAGCCCAAACCAAGCTCAATGATACTGATCCTTGAATTAATGTACTATCAACATAGCTATCAATATCTCTCAGTCAAATTTTGTGGTGTTTCTTGTGCCTTAAACAGATGATCCATCCGCTGATTTTCTTCAAGTATTTTCCCTTCTTCCTGTGTTTTTAGCTTTGGACGATACAGCTTTGTTTGTTTCACGGGTTCCCTCTGTTTTCCCCCTCGAAGCTTGATATTTATACAGCATCTGTTCAAGCTTGCTTTCTTGCCCAGTACAATCTGCATTTTTACCTGTGCCATTATGGATTTTCTTCAAAACAGAGGTGGGACTGAATTCACTAGGATTTTTCTCCTTGCCGTGTGTTTTTTGTAGCTTATCATTTCAGTGATGCCCCATAGTGAGAAGTAGGGGAGGAATACCTTAGAGTCCTGTGAAACTGTGTTATTTTAGAGGTATATAAAGCTCTTAATAATTACTTGCAACTAAATGGTTTTCACTCTATCTCTGAGGAAACTGAAATACGAAAAGTTCCTGTAAATTGTCAAGCATTCTAGGTCATCTATACACCATGCTTTTCAGAATTCATAAGGATTAAAATACTGTAAAGACAAACCCAGCAACATCTCACTCCTAATATGCATGACTTTAACCCTACAAAATGTTCCCCCTTCTTGGAGGGAAGGAGGGAGCTGACACATTCTACTGCATCCTAAACAAGATCTTCTAGACATTAAAATTTATTTCCTTAAGATGACACAAAATACGTTGTTTAAAAAGAACTCCTACAGGGAAGAGACAGATGCTTCACACATCCTGTTCATGGTGTAATTTGTTTGTAGTTAGGATATCTCTTTATTTTCCTTAACAATGTCTGCCCCCAAACATAGCATGCTCACTTTTTTTCTGTGTTCCTTTTTCCTTTGTCCACAGTTTCTTTTTCTTTTTGCCTATTAATAAACCAATTAATAGTGTGCAAAAGTACTCCTTTCAAATTTCAAAATTCAGAATACTTTTCAAGTAACATATTTATCTAAAAATATATAATTAAGGTTTCTTTAAAATTAAGGTTTATCTATAGTCTATTGGGACCACCACACCTATAAATAATTATATAGATACTCTGAAACTCTCCAGATGCAGTGTCTTAGCTACCTTCCTGTTGCTGTGATAAAACACTAGGATACAAGTAACATATGGGGCAGTGGTTTATTCTGTCTCCTCGTTCAATCGTGCAGCCCATCACGAAGGGAACACTAAAATGTCAGAGGTGTGCGGCAAATAATCACATCCCACTGACAGTCAGTAAAGAGACAGTGAAACCCAAACGTTGTTCAGTCCATCTATACAGTCTAAGATGCCAACAACCGAGTGGCACCACCCACATTGGTAGGATGCCCATTTCAATTAATGCAATCAGGATAATCCCCCCTAAGCTTATTTCCTAGGTGAGGCTAGACTCTGTTGGGCTGACACTTAACATTAACCGTTATACCTGGGCAAGGGAAAAATTGCAGAGAATTCCCAGAGCCTAGGCAACTAACAGAAAGATGGAATTTGAGCAATTTCCTATGCCAAATCAATCATTTATCATTTAGCTAAATGCTGCATATTGATTTTTCTAACTCTGCATGTAGAAACACATTCCATGCAATCTTTGAAATGCTTTAAAGAATTTTCCTCAGAGTCTATATAGCAGTATTTTTGAAATGACAGAAAATAAGCATTTTGGACAAAAAAAATAACAAAGTATTGCTATTTTTGGTTTGTGAACCTTCTTGTCCAAAATAATAAAGAGAAAAAGTTAATTCATAACATTCTTCTTTTCCTTGAAGGCTAGGAATTTATTTCACCAGTTGTTATATATCAGATCAACACCCTTGTTCATTGTCTGAGGAAAAGATTATGATAAAACTGGTTCAGCTTAACACTGGGAATCTCATATTTTACCAATTGATCTGCATAAAATCTAAGGCTAATGATAAGATATTAAACAAAACTGGAAAGCAGATAAGGAACAATTATTTTCTTATAAAAGTCTCAAATTCTTTGTTTTGGTACATTAGTGATGTTAGCACATTTCTGATGGTATGATACGGATTCTGAATTATGTTATCTGACAGAAAATAGAACCCAGAATTCCCCAAAGTGGCTGAAGTTTGAGAATCTAGATTTATGAATATCAAAGACCAAACAATTGTGAGATTCAACAAGTAATGAGCAGACACGTGGCAAATTCTGAACATCATAACTGATACAGTCAATCTCAGCATTGTGAATTTGCTGAGGGTAAGAGCTGGGTACCTAATCTCATAAAGTGAAGTATGTCTTGGGAGGCAGAAAAAGAAACCTCTTTCTTACTGTTCAAACTCAACACATCAGCCTTCATCAACACAGTGGGCAGCAATGTGATCATCCAATCATTGGGCCAAATAATACTGTGCCACGTTCCAGTCAATGGCAAGTGTAAGTTCTCCAGTATTTTCTCTTTAAATTGCTTTGAACTAGGCACTCTAATTACAGCTGTAATCAACAACTTGAATAAGCTGACGAGCATCACCATACCATGTAGCAGACTACTTCATCTTTCCAAGAGGTGTTTCTAGCAGACGTTAAAATTTTGAATGAATAGATCCTGTAGCCACAATACCACAAGACATGGGTAGTTACCATCCAATCTATTAAGCAATGTGAAATAAACAATTAAATAGAGAAAGGAGTGATCCTTTTTCTGACCTGGAGCATCTATCTTCTGCCATTAGCCATCAGGAAGCTCCAGGGACTTTGGACCACATGACTTAGGTCCCTGGATCTCCAGTTTCTTGGATCATCAAGTTTACAATGTATTGTATTATCCATGGTCCTGGTTCTAAGCTTTCATACAATATGTAGCAAGGTGTCTTGATCTCCACAATTAAGTGAGCCACTTTCTATAGTAAATCTCTTAAACATCTATCCATATCTATATTTATACACATTGGTCTGCTTCAAAGAAAAATCTTGCCTGAAACAGACATGATGGATTCTATCAGTAATAGATTATTTACATATCTTAGAGCTCAGATAAGGAGGGCTCATAGTAAAAATTTTTGATAATGAAGATGCAGTGAAAAAATGTGACAGAACTATAGCTAATTCTTGGGCTATTTCCATGGACTTGTAGTCCGGGAAGTCGTAAGCACATCACTTTGCTTTGGACAGATAACTACTTCTTTTATCATATGGGACACCCAAAGCCTGTGACTTCTCCGGCAACAACTAATATCCTGCAGTATTAGTGGCAACTTTTCAGCTTTCAAGTAGCTTCTTGTACCATTTTTTAAGGCTGAATGATAAGGGTGTAATGATATGAACCAATTTTCTGGAGAAGTCAAATTACTACATGAGAGCAGGCCAAGCAGAAGGAAGAATGGTAAAGAAGTGTTAAATTAGTTTGGATTTGCATAATGAAAGAAATGGACTTCATTTTTTATCAAGTGGAGAATTAGCTCATAAAACTGCATATAAAATTAAAATGCAAGCACTTCTCTAGAGTAGAAAAGACATGTGGAAACTTAAGTGCAGGTGCTTTAAGTTAATTGAGCAGAACACCTATGATGATCTAAGACCCTTTTCTTCTAATGATAAGGATAAAATGTCAAACCTAATTTTCTTCAAATGCACAAAGAATACAGTCGTATTTCCATAATTGAGTATTGACAAAATCAAGAGGCAACTGTATTTGGCTTATATAGCTGCCAATTTGTTTACCCCTGTTATAGACTGACAGTGTTTTATATAATGAATATATATAATGAAAATTATTTGTCCAACTTTCAAAGAGCACTTGTAGTTAAAAAAACTTCTGAACAAATGTTTGTTGCAATTCTATACATTAGAGTTATAGATGTTTTCAATTAGAAAGGCATTGTTGACTTCAGGTATCTAACAGTTTTGAAAGAAAAATAAAATCACGTGTTTTAGTAGTACGTTGTAAATAGAGACATGAAACATCTATCATGTGGGATGTAAAAGGGGAAAATATTTCCTCTATCAGAGGGATTCTGGGAAATCTTCAGAGAACAAGATGGCCATAAACTTAGAATACTTGCAGGAGTTGGCATTCACCAATTCAACAGCTACTTGTATAGAACCAAAATCACAGATGAAGGTTTTGATCAAGGGTTATTGGATGAAGGAGAAATCCATATTGCATGTAGGAAGTTTTGTCAGTAAACACAAACTGTCTTCTTATTGGTAATAATGGCAATGAAAAAAATGATGGGTGTAGGAGTAGGGGCCACTTGTTTGTCCTGGCTGCCCAGTAGCTTAGACCCGAAATAATCACACAGAAACTGTATTGTTTAAATCACTGCTTGGCCCATTAGCTCTAGCTTCTTATTGGATAACTCTTACATAT
>JAQHUG010000011.1:7275174-7285278 GCA_028555095.1 Dicrostonyx torquatus
AAGTAATTTAATTAATACAATTTCTGTGTGGTTATTTTGGGAGTTAATCTAGCTGGGCGGCAGGATGCAGCCCCCCTCCTCCTTCTACAGAGAAGATCACATAAATAAGAAAAATCAAATCATAGAAGAGAACTACTCTGTACCCTGACCTCTCTGGAAATGTTAGATTATTAAAAACAAAACAAAACGAAAACAATAGACAATCTGCTTAACTTTCAGTTGAAACTGTTAGGGGGAAAGTGGAAAGTCTTTAAGAATGACAGGGAGTATATCTTGGCTGTTGATGATGAGATCAATTTGCAGGACTGGTGTCCCATAATATTCAACAGCACCAAAGGCAACATGAGTCAGTGCCTTCCACATTCCTGTCTCTTGAATTTAAAGAGTCAAGCTCATAGAGAATAAAGTATAAAACTTAGAAAGAATTATTTTATAGATTCATAAGTGGGACTTAAATAGAGAAGTCAGTTTCTACAGAGCAGGCATAGGGAAGACACCAAGTATGAGATATTACTGAAGGTAACCACTGGAGTGTAGACATGGCTTTACTCAATGTTCACATGGACCAGGGAGAAACTAGTCAGTCCATTTGATGTATTCACAAGGTTTCTAGGAGTCTCTCAGTTTCAGTGATAGCTTCAGGACTCATTTTCAGGAAAGATATGCTCATTTAGGATAAGACAGATTGAAAAATCAAGGCTTCCATCTGGCATCCCTAGATTCTGGCCAAATTAGATCCAAAAACATTTCCTGGTCTGATAAGTCTGATAAGTTCTTGGGCAAGGCTTGCCTGATATGAATTTTAGTATATCCATGTGTCATTACAGTTTCCTTTTACCCAAGCAGCTTATAGGTGGCTTCCTTTCTGCCTCTGGGAACAAACCACTTATCAGTCTTTGCTGGATGGCCAGTACAGTTTACCTTTCTACCAAGGGGCTGTTGTCAACCTTCTGCCTCAAAATGGAATCAAAACATACGTGTAAAATGGAATATCCTAGGGCAAGGTACATGCTGCGAATAACTATTTTGCACAATATAGAATAATCTAGAATAGGGAATACCCTTATCAGCTTAGTCCCCCTGTCTTGCTGGAATAAACTACTAAAAACAATGGCTTTAACTTGGGCACATTTATTATCTTCTAATTCTTGGGTTTAGACAGTTTAAATGGGTTTCACCAAGTCACAGTTTAATTTATAACACAGTGATCTTCCTCTGGAGGTGACACCTGGGAAACCCTGCTCTGCCATGGCAGGCCTTTGAGAGACCATAAAAACATGGTGCCTCATGGTCTCCTTCCATCTTTATAACCGAGACAAGGGAGGAAAGATTGTTCAGTGGTTAAAGGTGCTTGCCACCAAGACTGAATGACTGAGTTCAGTCCAGGAATCCACACCATGGAATAATGGAATTAACTTTCCCAAGCTTCCCTCTGACCTCAACAGCACATGCACACACACACACACACACACACACACACACACACACACACACACACACACACACTAATAATAGAAAATAAACAAATGAATAAATAGGAAAAACTCAAAAGTAGACACTCTATACATAAACTTCTCCCTCTACCTATCACTTACTTTTCTGATTTTCTCTTTAATTTATAGGGCAGATGCATGAGATATCTCCAATAATCCTGAACGACCAGTACTCCATTTCAAGGTCAGTATGTTATCAAACTTGAATACACCTGCATTTTATTTTTCCTTGCAAATGTAAAGACCATAAAGATTATTTAGTAAAAGGCTTATCCCATAAAGCCTTCTACTTTTCCCCTAACACAGTCTTGATGCTGTTTTTTTTTTTCCATCTTTAAACCAAACTATATATTCAGACACCATCTTGTAATATTATGAGGAAAAGAGGAAAGAATACAAAAAGGAGAATGTTATGCCAAAGAGACCGCTTAAACCCTAGGGGAGAGAAGAGCTTTGGGAGCTTTGATTACTGTCTAAATTCTTTCTCCCACACCTCCACTTCTCAACTCCTTTCCTGTCAGATGGAAGCTCTGAGGTAAGTTAGTATCAGTCACTAAGACAGAGGGGTTTTGTTTTCTTTGCACATCTGAAGACTATGTGAGTTAAATCTTTGAATATGCCACATTGCTGATTATAGTAATGACCTTTAATAATGAATTTTTAAAACGTAGCATATTTATCTGACACCTCCCAGAGTCTTCAAAAGGAAATTTGAACATAGGTCCTTGGCAGATGATGAGCACACATGTTAACTGGCTTGTTCCTCAAACTAAATAACAGAGCAATCTGGATGAGTCTGGAATTAAGACAAGAACCAGAAATCCTGGCCTCTGGCTCGGGCAGTGTGATTTTACTGAGCAACATTTAAGTAGATTTTTTTTTAAGGATGTGGTATATTATATTTTACATTAGAATTTCTGTTAAATTTTTTGGAGCATTTGTCAACTTGTTTACCAGAATTGCTATGTACAGATGGAAAATTGAATGTCAATCTAATGTATGACATATTGTCTAGGGAGGCCCTTCACAGATATTTGCTAAACCATGCATAAGAAACTACTAAGTTTTTAAAAAGCAACTTTAAGAGCTAAGGAAGTTCATAAGAGATTGATAGAAAGATGTACTTTGAAGTAAGGATTCTACCAATGTCGGGAGTTTTAGGAAGTTGCCCTGTGGAAAGAAAAAATAAAAACCTTGTTTCAGAAAATTAACTGAAGAGAAAAAAATTCAGAGTATTAAATTCAGAGTGACAGTGGACTGTGAAATTAAGAAAGAGGTGGTCCAGCAGCAGATAAATAAAGAAAAGCACAGTGGTAGTAATGGGGGCTTGTCATTACCCAGCTGGAAGCCCGAGTACATTAAGCTGATGGAAAGTCATCTGCAGAATACCACGGCCGCTGATTCAGCAGAAAAAGGAGATTGCACATTTGGTTAATTGGCAAATCACTGATACAGAAATGGAGAGGAACAGCTACTTTCAATCAGTTTTTTCTTTGTAGGTGGAATTCGACTCAAGAATGACAATGCATCTGGGGAGAGCAGATGGAACCTAAGGTTCCCTAAGAGTAATAAGGAAGAAATACACTGAAAATGACAATGTTACATTTAATTATCTTTAAACCAAAGTAGCAGCATTTGTAACTCTATGATGGGAGAATGCCATTTTCAGTATGAAGGGGCAAAGAGAGAGGAAAATGCCAACCAATTCACTTCTTCTCAAGTTGCACAGCCTAGACATACACTGGAATAATCGGGAGGATGTTCTCCTTTTTTTTTCTAAGATTTTTATATTTCCCTGGTGATTAATTAGGTTGGGTGTACTCTAGTTGTCAGTTTACCCCATATCTCATGTGGTAGTCACTGCAGAAGGTGCCATCACTCTTGATGCTTTCTGAGCAGGTAAAGTTTGCCTATATTTAAAGGCTACGCAGTGGAAGGAAGCTGCCATTCCTATTATAAGTATTCTGATAACTTAGTATAAGTGTGTGCTGTGGGAAGGAACACGAAAGCAAAGTAGATTTTCTTCATGGGACATCATTTATTTTTCTCAACAAATTTATAGACATATATTGGGAACCTCAGAAGTTAAATTATCCCCTGGTTTCCTGCTCTCTTACTTGTGTTTTTAATGTTGTTTTGGCTTCATACTTTTAATTTTTCCCCTTTTAATTTAATTTGTTTGTTTATGTGTCTGCATGCATGTTTGTGTACCATGTATGTGTACCATGTAAGTGTCCGTTGCTCTTGGAAGGACTAGGAGTGAACTTACAGGTGGTTGTTACCTGCCACATGTGTGCTGGGGTTCAAACCCAAGTCCTTCGGAAAAGCAACCAGTGCTCTTGACCTTTGAGCCGTCTTTCCCTTCCACATGACTCCACTTTATATCTACTTAGAAAACTACATCTTAAATAGATTTACAGCAGAAAATGTCAACAGACTCTTTCCTCCAATATAAGCATCCTCCCTCCTTCCAATCTTCACAAACCATTAAGTGTCTTAGCAGGAAGTAGTTAACACTCTAACCAAGGAAACTGTGGTTTAACACGAAGACTGTTACTTCAGGGACCTAATCCCACAGTACATGAACAAATCCCTGGAAGCATTTGTCTAGCTGAGGTTCCTGGTTTCTGTTACTATTTAACGTGAGTGTAAGTCACTGTGCATTCCTTAAAATGCAATGATTTTGTATATGATTTTTCACAGCAGTTTTAGATTAGGGTTGGTTTGGGAAAACACTTGGGACATTTTTCTTTTATAACCAATCTATAAGAAGGTAGGCTAAGGGAGAGAGAAGACGTCTGCATTGTAATCTGTTTGCTATTTTTAACGTCACCATTTTGTCCGAAATATATTTTATCTTGTCTGGAATTTACCTTTGCACGCTTCTATAAGTAGCAGCTACAATGAGCGTCAAGAATAAAGAATCTGAATGTCAAGAAGTCGGGATGATTTGTGCAGCTGATTGGGGAGCACAGGGAATTTTGGAGCCACAATCAGAAAGATCCTTTACACAGGCTCCTTTACCATGTTTCTCTGCATTCATGACAGACTAATGCTGTTATAGAAATGCTTCTTCTACCAACATCATAACCTACCAGGAGCCACACCCTTAATGAAGACTGACTTTCTCCCAACAGCTCTCAACGACTAATATTGCCTTCTCTGGGGCAGGAATCTCACACCAACACTTTCGTACGCCCTCTAGATATCGAGGCTTGACTTTGTCTGTCTTTTAAGCTCATGGTTTTTAAAGAAACTTACACAGTATATAAAGTTATATAAATGGTAAGAAATGAAAAAATACACTAGAATCTATTCACTTGCCGCTCAGTCAAACCTGATATGTGTTCTGGGATTCAAACTCCAGTCCTTGAAGGGGTAGTTAAGTACGCTTAACTGTAAAACCATCTCTCTGGACCCTCTCCTTATCATTAAAATAATTTGACAATAAAGTTAAATCCTCTCTCATTGTTTTTCCTCTTATGAATAAAATATGAATTTAAGGCTATATAATACTTAGTGTGTATATTATATACATACATACTCACACATATATAATAGAAAAGATAAAGATTGCATATGTACAGTCTTCACAGAGCCTAAGTGTATTCAGATTCCAGGCTTATATCTGAGCTAGTGCTCAGCAGTGAGAAGGTTAGGGAAGAGGTTAAATATTTCTAAAGTTATTCACAAAGTTTCTTATGCAATTTTGTTTATATGTGTTTATAGATAGATGGATAGATGGATATATTGATAGAAGAGATAATAATGATACATTGGAAAGATAGATAGATAGATAGATAGATAGATAGATAGATAGATAGATAGATAGATAGAAAGAATATGTTCTTGTGGTGGTTTGTCTGTATATGGTATATGTACATGACTGTACATGAGCTCACACCCTTGCCAATATATATGTGATACAAAGGCAGGATTTTCAATATATTCTTCTTCCCATTTATTACATTAACACTGACTGTGTCACTAAACCAGGTGCTCAATGATTCATCTAGGTTGGCTGATCAATAAACTCTTAAGAATTGCCTAGCTTCTCCCTAACAATGTAGTTACAGGTACCCTCAGTCTTCCCTGGTATTTCACACGGCCGTGAGGGATTTGAACTCAGGTCTTCATGTTTACAGAGCAACCATTCACTGATGAAGCCATATTCCCATCCCTTTAACAAATCTATAAATTATTATAGTGACTATATGTGACACCTTCTAAATAAGTAAGATTGTTTACTTTCTTATAATTATACTAAGCTTCTTTTCTAGCCCAATCTGGACCCAGACATATGCAGATATACGTGGCTTTTATAGGCACATCAGTATGTTTGTTTGTTTTTGTGGTCCTGAGATTCTACCACGATTGTTCTACCACACAGCTAAATCCCTAACCTTCCATAGGTTTTCAACAAGTTTGCCAGGGAAAGCTTCCAATTTGAAAGTAGTCATTAAATATCTGCTCCCTCTCACCTGAAGGCTGACCCAGTTTAATTCAGAACACTTGGTAGGAGACACTTATTTGGCAAAAAAAAAACCCAAAACATCTGTTAGGGCTTTCTGGAGGACGTAATATCCTCCCACATCCCAAGGGGAGCCTCCAGTAGGTGAGTGTCAAGGCAGTTGCAGCAAGTGCCCCTTAAGCACTGCAGAGCCTACTGGCCTGATTCCAAGCACAGATACAGTCACAATCAGAGTGCTGTCTCTGACTCTCTGCACTGTGCCATGTTGTCACCTCTGTGCAGCATACATCCAGGCTGCACATGAGGGAGGGTTGTGGGGCAAAAGAGGTGGCGGGCTCTGCCAGTTTTACAGACAGCTGGTTGGATTTGACTGTTTCTTAGGACTTGCTCCTACTTCTGCCTCTGTCTTGGTAGCTCTTTAATTTCTTACATCCAAACTACATTCTCTGCACATCTGTAAGTGTGAGCCATATTCTTCAATTCGAAGCTATGAGAAGCCTATTTTGGAAAATAAAAATAACTTGAGAAGTAGTAAATCTGATTTGATGTGACAGATGAAAACCATTAGACAGGATATAATAACTACTTAGTTTGCAGGATCTTTTTTATTGCCAATAAAAAACTTTCTCAATTTGGACAAAAGCAGAAGCACGGGGTATTCTTCCTAAGTGCCTTTCTTTCCAGAAACTTAAAATTGTGCACAACTAACTCCTTGTGCTTTTGTAAGAGCAGTACAGAATGCTACCTTTTCTATAGAAGAAGAAAATGGAAAATAACTTCTTTCTCTCTTCTTTTACAATGCACACTCACACACACACACACACACACACACACACTCACACACACACTCCAGGCATTTCCATTTATAATTCTTTTCTCTCCACATCAATCAAACATCCATTTGGGTAAAAAAACCAACTTGAACTGTGACTGTAAAAAAGAATGAGTATTATTTGAATGACCATATTAGCTGACATTAAGTGTGTTAATTCCTATAAAACACTGAAAAGAGAAAAGGGTTCATGGAAAATACACTGGAAATACCCATTATATTTGTTGCTTCTTTTTTAGAAAGCCATAAACCACATACATACATAATTATGTGTGTTATAACATGTCATATATATGTGTATATATACATACATATATACATACACATATATATGTATATATATATATATATATATATAGCATATAACAATCCCTTCCAATATTAGAGAAGAATTGTGCACACTTATATGGAGATGAGAAACTTTCTTAAATGCAGCAATGAATGCTGGAGGAGATCAGTAAGTGTCTATAGAAGTCAACTGAGTGTGTCAAATTAAAACAGCAATGCTGGAATTGGAAAACCAGTTGAACAGTGGTTTCTATCAGGGTGAGTTTGACACTGGTCCTCCAGGAATCTTTGGTAATAAGCAAGGGCACACTGGGCTACCACCCATTCATGAAAAGAGCTTGCCACTAGTTTCTAGTGGATAGAATCCAAAGATATTGTTGAAGTCACAAGATAACCCCCACAACAAAGCTTAGAAAACCAAACTTGCAAAGTTCTGGAGGCAGATCATTTCAAAACTGGGGGTGCAACACCAGATATTGTGAAGATCATCAGAAAAGTGAGGGACGGTCCATTAGAAGCTCTGTATAACAAACAAGAATGCCAAGAGTATTCTTAGAACAGTGAAGACTCACACTGAGTTTTTGTAGTCTATGTCCCTCTCTGCAGTGGATTCCACCCTTTCTTTCTGAGCCCTTGGTCACTGATGGGACATCCTGCCACGTCATTCCCATCCTGAAACTCATCTCACCTTGAATGACCTTAAAGTCACTGTAATCAAACCACAGTCCGGTCTGCTGTGAACAGATATTCCAGTTACAGAATCCTTAGGAAAAATTCTGTTGTCCCATCAGAATGCTTTGCTTAATGTTCATAAGTAAAGCACCTTCTTCTCCTTAAGTCCTGGCCTCATTGAACAAAGGCAAAAATGGATGTGCCTTTCTAGAACTATCCAAAACTGTTGTTTATAGCCATTTCAATAAATCTCCCATAACTAAATGTTCTTAAAGGGGGGGTCGTTATTTTACTTTAAAAATCCTTCATCTCAGGGCCTGGAGCGATGACTCAGTGGTTAGGAGCACTAGCTGCTTTCCCTAAGGACCCAGGTTCCATTCCTATCATCCATATGGAGGCTCGCAGTGGTCTTTAACTCCCATTCAAGAGGGTTGATGCTCTCTTCTGGCCTCCATCAGCACTGCATACACGTGTTGCACAGACACACAGGTAACAGATAAATATACAAAATAAAATGGATGAAAGAAACCACATCACACAGTACCTCATCAATAGGAAAATGTTTATGCATTGGCTGTACACATTGATTTAAATTTCAAAACCTTTTCCAGTCCTGTATAGTAGCACAAATTAACATATTAGGCATATCCTGTGCCAAAAAAACACTATCTGCTCTTCATTCTACCATTCATTCTTTCATGTATGTTTTCCTCACACAAGTTATAAGACTTTGTAGACCTCATTTTGTACGCAATGATAAAGATTTTTTCAAGAAAAACTAACTGGTGAGCCATGTTTTTTTTCTTTTATTTTTTTTCCCTTGAAAGATATTTATTTGCACATTTGATGTCCCTATCTTCAAAAGAGTTTACCTGACAGCACTCAACAATGCTTAGAAGAAAAAAAAATCATGAATTCATAAAACTTAATGAAGATTGGAGGATAATTTCATAATTCATATCTTTAACTTTTTAGTTAGCTTGATTTTATTTCTTCGGAGATAAACAAGGACATTTTCTTTATGTCTTGTTATTTTAATCATCTCTGTGACTCTGTGCACATCGAATAGAGGAACCAAGACTGAGGCACTGCACGACTATGAAAAGTATCTAGCAGCTGCCCAATCACAAGAACCCCAAGGCAAAGAAACTGGTCAGGAGTGCAATTCTTTTGTTTACTGATTTCTTTCTGACTTTCAGAAATATAACATGTTCATATAAACGCTGCGCCGAAGCAGTCATAATAAATAATTAGAGTGTTATCAAAGACCATTTTGTTCCTCCAGCTGCTAGGATGGTTTTATTTACATAGCATTGTGAAGCGACTCAAAAACAGCTGCTATTTTATGTAAGCCACTCCATGATTTGATTTGAAATGATTGCCTCTACTATGCGCAGCAGCATCTTAACAGCAGTGACAGACCCACGACAAAACAGTTTTAGGACTTCTGTGCACTGCAAAAGGAAAAATAACTTCAAGCAGTAGACAAGTGTCAGGAAAGATAATGCTTTCGTCCCGTTTTGAGACTTTTTTTTTTTTTATTTTGCGAGACACTTTCACTCTGTAGCCCAAGATAGCCTCCAACCCGTGGCAATTCCCCATGTCGGTTTCCTCCCGCATGTTGAGATAAGCCAAATGTTATATTTTCTTTTACAAGTGAAACACTAGGTCGAACTTGCATGCTTTCATACTGAGGACGTAAAGAAAAGAAAAAAAGACGTATACAGGCTACACAACTAGAAGACATTCCTAGAGATGTGTTATGATTACCATAAACTTGCAGTCACAGCTTTCCGTAGCTTGGTGCAGAGGCTGAGCCGGGAGATTCCTATATCTGTGTTCTGTCTCCCAACCATACTCCAGTACAAGGGTTCTTTTGTTTGTTTGGTAAGCCTTTTCTGATTAATTGGACTGTGTAAGAGTCCCAATCCTATTCTGACTCTAACAGATGTGAAATTTCTTTCTTGTTTTTCTCCGAGAAAGGCACACAAGGGAAGAATAGTTTCCTTAGAGTTTGATCACAGCAACAGCCTGCAACGAGTTCCTGCCATTCGTGACATACACCTCAGGATCAATCACTCTCTAATTAGATTGTTGCTTAATTATTGATACACCAACTCAGACTCATTGTGCAGTTACTGATGCACTGAACTTTTGCTCTGGAGTTCTAATCAATATTTTCTTTCAATCAGCTAGTCTCAGACTTATTACTGATACCATTGGGGAACTTACTGCTTTTACCATGTAAACAATTTCTGGCCAATAATTCATTTCTTTATTTTTTTTGAGCGGGGTCTCACCATTTGATTCCAGGTGTGTTCATTATGTATTTAATACCAGCCTTGAAA
>JAQHUG010000011.1:7286238-7307888 GCA_028555095.1 Dicrostonyx torquatus
GATCTAAATAGGAAGGAGAAAAATATCTGTGCTTTGATGTTCAGAAAGTCCTTTCTTATGTCAATGAGTTCAAGCCTTTTCCCTACTTTCACTTCTATGGATATCTGGTTTTACCCCAAATTCCCTTCTTTATCCTGCCCTTTCATGTTCCTCCCCATTGAATCCTCTGCAGAATCAAGGCAATCCTACCCTGATATCACATTTCAGGCTATATGGACAGTATTAACCTACATCAACATGTAACAGTGATGCCTGTGCTCTCAGCTTTGTTGCATCATATTTCACAATAACCAATATACAGCACCACTCTCTGTTCATCACTAGATGAATAAATAAACAAAATCTCAAACAGGCATGATGGAAACATCTGTAGCCAGCATCCAGGAAGAGGATTGGATTTTGAGTTGGAGTCCAGCCACAGCTATATTCTGACACCCTCAAGAAAAAGAAAAATGAAATACACACATTTAATAACACACACACACATGTACACACACACACATGCATGCACATAATAGAATACTATTAAGTAATAGAAAGAAAATATTCTGTCATTTACAACATGGAAGGATCATGGAGGACATTGTTAAGTCAAATAAACAGATAAATGAATATTGTATGATTAATAAAATATTAAAGATATCTAAAAATAAATATTGTGTGTTTTCTTTTACAAATGTAATCAGAAGAATTTTAGGCTACATTGATATAGTATATGCAATAATATCACAAGTATATACAATTATGATTCGCCAATCAAAATGAATACTTTAAAATTCCAAACTAAGGCAAAGAAGTTAATTTTTGCTACTGCAAGAATATTGATGAAAGGTAGAAGATACTTTTGGATTTTATAACTACTTTTTTGTTATTATCATCATGAATTATGGTTCTGCTTTTATGCTATTCTTAAAACAAAATAATCTTTAAATATTTTTCCTAACACAATCAGGCCAATTTAAGTAATAATAGTATTATAGTTCTACATTTATAATTATGACAACGATGAGCTACTGTGTGCCAATAGAATGAAAATCATGCAATGTGCATTGTCACTGTTATTTTTGTGTACCTCTATGGTATTTATGTATAGTTTGTATATGTGCATGTGCTTGTGTATATATGAATGTGTTTAAGTGGACACAAGTTTTTGACACTGCACTCATATGGAAGCCAGAAGAGAATTGGAGGTTGACAATGTCATCTTCTACCTTTTTTTGTTATAACAAAAGTGTTACATTTATTTATATATTAAATATAACCCATGTGTTATAAGTGTGTAACATAAATTAAGTGACTTCTATAATAATAATATGGAAAAATAATGATAAAGCACTCTGCAGGATTTACATTTGAACAGAAAGACTAATATGATTTCTATGCACATAACACCATAAACCAAATATAATGACCTAGAAATTCAATCTTACTCAAATGCCTAAGTGTTTATAAGCAGGGTCTGCTCTTGTTTTTTATTCCAATCCCTCATTCTCATGCTTATATAGACAGTGTTTTATCCACGGGTTCTATCTGTCAGTTTTCTTAGCTATTATTGATATCAAAACACAAATGTAAGGAAGAATCAGATGTATACATGAACTCTTCAAATCTTATTATTAATATTAGACTTCAAGTCTATTGTTCACTTAATTTCATCTCCTCAATCTACTTTTCATGTGTAAGGGTGCAGATCCCATGTCTGCATGCATCCCCAACCTAAAAAGTAATACAACAATTAATTTATTTTTTGATACTTATGCCCCTAGCCAACAGACATTTTGGTGAATAAAACATGTTGCACATGAGAAGGAATATTAAAATGTCAGCAGTGTCTACCAAGAGTGAAAATAAGTGAGTTACAATCATATGTTAATGCCGCACACTATCCTATGTTAAGAGAAAAAAAAACACTTAGGAAGTGTGCTGGATTGGATCTGCCTGAGTTTGAAAGTTACAACTTGACATTCTGTAGCCTTGGACCACTGGGGATTTTCTGTCATTCTTGGTTCTTTTTTCCCCTTGACTTTCTATATTGCTAGGGGACTTAGGCCACCACATCTAGCATTTTTCATTTAATTATATTTTATTACTTTCCAATTCCCAACAGAAATATTGTTGATTGTGTCAAAAGCTTTCGTTTATTTTAGCTACTTGTTCAATCCCTCTCCCAATAGGATTCATGTTCATAAACATTCATTCTGTTGGAATATCAGTGGTCTACTTGGTTAAGGAGCTAAGACAAAGAGCAGTTTCTGCATTTAAATAGTATTTTTTAACGAATATTGCTTATTATCACAGAGATGACATTAATTAGTTATCTTTAGAGTTTGAAAGCATAGATCTTGTCATTTCAACCAAATATCACACTCTCCCTTGACTCTGTAGAAATTTAGGTTTTGATTGTAATACAAACGGCATATAATTTCTCACATTATTAAAGCTGTGTATAAAAGTTAAATCAAAGATGAGCTCAGAGCCAGCAAGATGGTTGAGCAGATAAAGGAGTTTCTCACCAAGATTGAAAATTTTCAGTTGATGCTCTAGGTCCCACATGGTGGAAGAAAGTCCCAAGTACTGCTAGATATCTTCTGAGATCTACATGTGAGCATTGAGACATACAAACCTCTCTATATATAATGTTTAAAAATACAATAAAATTACATATATGTTTAATAATGAATTTTAAATTTACTCATAATGTTAACATTAGCTAGCATTTTCAAGAATTGATACAACTTTAAAAGTACAATGAACATTCAAATGGAGATAAAATGGCACTGAGTTACAAAGGCCGTACTGTCTATATGATGACCATGATGCAGGCATATATCTGAATATACTTTAATATTCATTCATTAAGATGCTTCCTTTATGATTGCACGCCTTTTATCATATATCTAACAAAAGAATATGTAAATACCTGTTGGGTATGTGTAAATGTTGGTGGGTTATGTATACATGAGTTCTATTCATGAAAAAGATATGCAGGTCCTAAAAAAATTAAAAAGAGGAATACAAAATAATGCAGCAATTCTGCTGTCTCTACAGACGCAGCAAAAGCACCAGCTCCCATGCTTGCCGCAGCATTATTTACAGTAGCTAGGATGTAAAAATTTCCTAAGTACCCATCAATCAACGAGCAGAAAACATCATGTGTGTATGCATACATATGATGAACTAGTCAGTCATAAAAGAGAAGGAAGTCTTGTCATGGTTATAATATGAATGCAACTTGATGATATTGTTTTCAATTAACTTTAAGTCGTTAAAGAACACATGCCACACAGTCTCACTCCTATGAGATACCTAAAGTTGCCAAACTCACACAAGAACAGAGAGGGATGGAGGTGGCTAGAGTTGGAGGGATCACAGAGAAGGGGCTGTAAATTGATACAGTGCTATGTACTCTGCATAACCGTGCATAGTCTCATAAGTCTGTATTATGTAGTTAAACCTCTTTAAGAGCTGTTTTTATGAATATCCCTTTATTACTTTGTTAATGTGTGCTTCATAATATTTGAATGTCTTGAGATAACTCTAACCAATTCCTA
The DNA here is from genome assembly GCA_028555095.1 of Dicrostonyx torquatus. NCBI lineage: Eukaryota > Metazoa > Chordata > Mammalia > Rodentia > Cricetidae > Dicrostonyx > Dicrostonyx torquatus. Next base: position 7,289,790 of record JAQHUG010000011.1, read on the forward strand.
TAAAATTTATTTGAACAAACTCCTTAAATCCCTAATCCATTATATTCTGTGAACTTTTCTTGTTTCACCAAAAAATAGGGATGACCATAGTCAGGTCAGATGTTTGTTTTGTTCACTGTTTTATTTGCTTGGTTGCTCACTGCTTTTTTTTCTCTTCACTGTTACATGTTTGCTTTGTTTTCAACAGAATATTTTACACAAAATGCAGAACTCTGTAGCCAAACAATATTAAAAACTCTTTGAGCAATAGTGACCATAGGAACATTAGTAGTCAGGGCTGCAGACATGGCTCAGTGGTTAAGAACATTTACTGCTCCTCCAGAGGAATGGAGCTCAGATTTCTGAACCCATGTAGTGTACTTTACAATGTCCTGTACCTTCACCTCTAAGGAATAATTCCATTGGCATATGTGACACACCAAACACACACACACACACACACACACACACACACACACACACACACATACGAGGATCAGGCTCACACCCACATTGATAAAAAATAAAATTAAAAAGTTGTGCTCCTAATCATGGTAGCAGGGGCAGAAAAGTAGGCATTACGGTTACAAAGACATCAGCAAAGGCAATTGTAGTAGCAACAGAGGGGCTGCTGTCTCAGCAAATGCATCGGAAATGGCAGGAGAGGGTGGCTGCAATGGTGCCACTATTAATAACTTTAAAGAGAGTAGTGGTAGCATTCATAAACTTCACATGTCCAGAGTTACTAAATTTTCGATGATACTCATCACTCTTAACAGAATATTAAATAATTTATTAAACTGATTTTTCATGAACCAACAGAATACACATCCATGATGTAAGAAGTTTTTAATGTTTGATTCTTGATAGTCACAAAATACAAGAATATCAAGATGATCAATAAACATTTGTTTTAAAGAAACACATATATTGCATTAAAAGTCTGATTGCTTCTGTAAGATTCCATTCCATACATCTATTCTGGGTAGTGGCAACAGGCGACATCAATCCAGCTACTATGGGAATGTATACTATGGGGCACCCAACACTACCTACACAGAAAAACTTCTCTTTGAGCATGGTTCTGAATGGGAGCTACATGAGCACATAAGACTTTGAGAAAGGCTTCCTAACTAAATAGGTTTAATGCATATTCATAGTGTTCCTTCCGTACTAGATGTTGGAAGTAAGTTATGATCGCTAATTACTACCTTCAGGGAGCTCACAGTAGGGAGGAAAAACTAATAAATAAACACACATGCAGAGTGATCTTGTCCCCAGTTGGTCAACACTTAACTTTTAGGTTCTGTTCCAGTTGTCTGATCTACAGCAGTGCTTACATTTCTTCTCTGCTGGAAGTTTGCTAATTGGGAGGGCAGTGATCCTTCAAATGTGTACTCAAATGCACATTGTACAAAGCGCTGATACGTGATGCTGAGAAAACAGTAGAACCAGTTAAGAGATGCAGGAACCAAAAGAGTTTGAACAAAGCAGCTATTTGAAAGAGTAGAGCTGGGGGGATTTCGTTGATGAGGTGACATAGATTCCCGGAGTACATCAGCGAACTGTCTAGAGAAAGGACCTAAAGCAGTGGTTTGAAACCTTCCTGATGCTGTGACCTTTTAATACAGTTCCTCATGTTCCGGCGACCCCTACATATTTGATTGCTGGTTTATAACTGTAATTTTGCTCCTGTTATGTTTCATAATGTAAATATATAATACATAGGATATCTGATATGCCACCCCCATGAAAAAGTAGTTTGCACCCCAAAGGGGTCACCATCCACAGATTGAGAGCCACTGAACTACAAGGATGTAGAACAGTAAGTTACAAGCTGGAGAGACAGGAAGCGTTGGTGGGTTTTGACAAGTCAGCAGGGAAATTGTTGCAGCTGGAACAGGGAGAGCGGAGAGAAGGGTAGATTGGAGAGTGTAACAATTTGGGTTGTGGATGCCTTTCAGAAACCCAGCGGCTAAAGACAAGATACCCAGGCTGATGTTCTTTGGAGGTGGTAGAGTCCCGAGGAGTGAGCCTGGTGGGAATCATTGGGCCAATAGAACAAGAAGTTGATGGCGATTTTGAGATAAAGCTGTTTCCTAATGGCTTCCTAGGTGACGTAAGTAGTCCTACTTAGCCATATTTTCACGTCATACACCTTGACAAAAGTCTCAAATCATGGGGTCTGTAAGACATAGACTAGAATCTCTGCAACTCTAGGTCAGAAGAAACCTTTCATTTCTGTGAGTTGATTTCTCAGGTGTTTGATGGAATGATGAGAGACAAAGAGAAAAGTGTAGTTAGACCAATATATCTATAATATACAATGCCTTGGAGGCTAGGCTAAGATTCTTCAAGTTTTTGTTTATTTAAAAAATTATTTTCTGCTTATTTTCCAACAAAGTCTCACCGTATAGTTGAGGATAATGTACTTGAAATTCCAATCTTGTGCATCTACTGTCTGATTTCAGACCTTACAGGACTTTGTTTTTTTCTAGACAAACATTCAACAACCAAGGTACATCCCTTGCCCAGGTATTTAATTTTCACTTGAATTATGTGAAATGCCAGAAGATGAAGAAAAATGATAACATTCTCTGAAGTGCCTTTTAAAAGATTCACTCTGTTGATTATAAGGATACCCTAAGGCCAAAGGCAGAATCAGGGACACTGGTTATGTGGAAATTAATCTCGTCATTAGCTGACTGTGATGGTATTGTGAGTCAAGATTCATAGGCATAAAAGTAGTCAGATCTTGTTCTTGATATATGTTGAAGAAATAGATGTTAGGTTTCTTTGGAGACACATACATGCATATGGATGTAAGAGAAAGTAAATGCAAAGATGGCTTTTGAATTTGATATGAACATTTAATGAATAGAGATGTCATATACTAAAATAAATAAACCATCAGGAGAAACAGATATTTGGAAAGTCTTGAAGTCTAATTTTGTTTATCAAGGATACAAAGTAACCTTAATATCAATCAAGATAAATATGCACTAGATAATCCAAAAAGATGTCAAAGGTTAGAACTTAGAGAATCAAGAAATGTAGTATCGAGAAAGACTTTCTGGAAGAGATGACCACTGAATAAAACATCAGCAGGAAGAAGGAATTATCCACAAATTTAATTTTACAAAGCATCGGGAAAGAGTCACTTTGAGCAAAGACATAACAATAAACATGTGTTGTTTTAAAAAAAATGAAACCTCAAGTGAATATTGTTGGAGTTTAATTTTCTCATTGGAAGGAGAAATCTCGAGGAGAAAGTGATGCACAGATATGTATATATAATTTCTTTAGATTAGTTTCTTATTTATAATTGTGTGTGTATGTGTGTGTGAGGGAGAGAAAGAGGGAGAGAGAGAGAAAGAAAAAGAGAGTATGCATTTCAAGACTAGCAACAACAAGAGAAAAATCTATCAAACTAGTTCAAATAATGAATGGTGAACGAATATCTGTGCTAGGAAAGAAAAAGGGCAATAATGAAAATATGAGAACCAAGTATCCTCAGGATGAAATTTCAGTGACTGAATGTATAGTGCACGTACAAAGATACCCAAATGAGAGCATATACAGATATGCAGACAGACTAAGCACGCTGGTTTCCCATTTCAGACATGACTAATAGGGTGGATGGTAAGTTTCAAATACCAAGGACAAGCAATACTAGCAAGAGGGACAGGGATCCTACTAATTATAGACTCGGTGGCACTGGTTGTAAAGGCCAAGGAAAGGGAATAATGGATTATTGGTGCACAGTGAATATGAAGGGGAGTAAGATAACTGTAGCAATGATAACAAAATTACAGGGTGCATAATTGTGCCAGGTATTGGGTGCTTGTTTTTTATGCCGCCTTTATTGCTCAGTAAAGTAACATCTTTATTTCCTGGGCTAAAAACAGAAGTATTTGCTGAAAGAATGAATACATACAATTTTAGTAATATTTAAGAATAGAAATTTAAATCCCAACATTTCTTTTATACAGATTCATATAAGGTTAAAAGCATTAGCCAAATTACTCAGAAAATGTCAAGCAAAACAACATAAAATTTTCATACAGTTTTATATGTTACTTCACACTTAAATACAGAATAAGGCAAAGAAAAGTCTAAATATATAAAAAAGTATAAGTTGTGTCTAGAACCCTAACAAACAATACACAAAATATGCACACAGAATGAAAAAAAAACATTAAAGATTCAGAAACAGAATCGACAACAGGGAGAGACAGGGATCAAGGTCTCAAGGTTTGGTAAAGAGGAAGATTCAAGCAGAAAGAATTGGCAATGATGTTCATGGCAGTGCTGTTGAGATCTGCATGATCTAGTAATTAGGAAGTCAGAAGAAAAGATTCCATAATGCATCAAAAGAAGAGACCGTAAGTGTAGAAAGCGAGCAAGTGAGAGCCTGGAAATTATTAGGGCTTACAAACTATACTAGAAAAAATCTGGACTAGGAGAGAAAAGAAAATTTAAAATAAGTATATGATGATTCAGACGTATAGAATTTTTAAAAAAGATATATTTGCTTGTATTAAGACCTAAACATTGTTAAGGGGGAGGAATAAAGTGGGAGAGATTGGAGACACAGGATAAACAGTCTAAACTATGAAGTAAGATTTTGGAATTTGTTCAAGGGAATGTTATCAAAGTATAATATAAGATTAGCCTGGAAAAGAATACATCATTGTATGAGCTTGAACAACAAAATGTAAGTATTCGTATGATAAGAAGTTATTTCATGTGAGGGAGGATTTAAAATTTAAAGGGCATCACAGATCTCCAGATAAAATCAGAGGCAAATCATCCATAGCAAGTATGTTGTGCATTGGACAGGAGGTTTGTAGATAGGTGGCAAAGCCAGCAACGGGAAATGTGGGTGCATGAACAAGAGCTGGACTTCATTATCCTGACCCCATACTGTTGCATGTGAAAAAAAATGTGGAAATGCCAAGTGTCTTAGTTAATTTTTATTGTTAACGTGACCCAACCTAGAGTCACCTGGGAAGAGACAACGTTAATTGAAGAATTGGCTAGATCATATTGGCTTATGAGTATGTTTGTGGGTCATTATCTTAATTATTAATCGAGCTAAGAGGTCCCCACCCACTACGTTCAGCAACAACCATAAGTAGGTGGACCTGGGCTATATAATATAGCCAGAGAATGAACCAGAATGAGTGAGGCAGCAGTGTCCTCCATCACTTCTACTTCAAGATCCTATCTCCAGTTCCTGCCTTGACTTACCCCAATTTTGTATTGTATCCTAGAAGCTAATTAAAATAATAATTTTAATTAAATTAGTTAAAATAATTAATCATTTTAATTATTACAATAATTAAATTATTATTTAATTAATTAATAATTTGATTAATTAATTAAAATAATTTTCTCCTTTATGTTGCTATGATTTAAGGGTATTTTAGCATAACAAAAGAAAAAGTGCCTCAAATAGCAAATAATGCAAACAGAGGTTGGAGAGACATCTTGGTGACTAAAGTCTTGAAGAACTTCTGGAATAATTCAGTGCAGTTTCCAGCATCCATGTTGTATGGCTCACAACTGCCTGTAACTCCAGACTCAGAAAAACTTCTCAGTACATGGCACTTCCCCCACCAACACACACATACTACACACATACAAACACACACAAAATAAAATAAAAACACATCTTAAAAAGCACATAGTGAATACTACTCTTTACATTTCCCCTTTATATGTCCAATTTCTGTTCTAATTTTTAATCTGCATGACTCAGAATTTTGTCAACCAATAAAATATGCCAGGAAAATCATCTGTTTAGATCAAAGTCATTTTCGCAAATGAATTACAAGTGCTGTCCCAAGTTAAATTTCTTCATTGGTGACATTTTAGTTAAATGAGATGACATACACCACTGATTAGGAAATAACATATCACACTCACACTGTCACTTTCGTATCATCTAATAGATATTTTATTATGCACAACTATTGTCTTTAGGTGTCTCCGTAGTATCAACACATTAATAAAAATAATTAGAGTTTAATTTCAAACAATCAAAAACCTAGACATCAGTTAAATAATCAAGAGTTTTGGGTTCAAAACACAAAGAAGGATAACAAAGCAAAAACCTACTTTCCAATTTCCAAACGTGTCACTGGTACAACCAAAATAAGTTTCAAATCTACAGACTTATAAAGACATGATTCGTTATCCACTTATCACGTCTCTTGAAAATTCCAGCACTTCTCTTAAAGAACTTGTCTAGCTGGCATGTGTTATTAAATACATTATTAAATATAGCCAAGCATTTGCTCTCAATAAGAACTTTTGAAATTGCCAATTTTTCTCTGTTATAGTGCTGTTACCCTAAATTCCAGTTACCAGAGGTCTAGGTCTAGTTTCAAAAATCAATTTTAGAAAATATTACAAAGATTCTTAAAAACTCTTAGGGAAAATAATATCATAAAGTTTTAATGAATATTGAGCTATCTCTAGTTGGAAGAATCTAGGGCACTTCCAGGCCTTAATTATATTAATAACTTATACTCTATAAAACCACAGTGTTTTTATATAGCACTTTCATAGGCATCATTTTGTTTTATATCCATGACAACTGCAAAATAGGCTGGCACTTAATTCTTTTTCTACACATGAAAAAAATAAATGACCTCAAAAACTCAAGTAAGTAGGTCCATGGTGAAAACATAAATGATTACCTGGAATCCAAGTCTTCTGAGAGAGTCAGACATTTAGTAATAAAGGGGTTATCAAATGAAAACATAGGCCTCAAGCCTCCATGTTTTGATTATTCCTGATGGTATAGTTAAAGTGGATTCTCTTCTTCCATGGTTCATGGATAAACTCTTGGTCCCAGGACAGGAGATACCTAAAAGAGGTGTGGCCTAGAAGGAAACCCTTAGCTCATTCGGAACATGCGTTCTGAGTGGATGACTTGTGGTACCCAATACCTTCTATCTTCCCCTTCTTTGTTGTTTGTGATGTGGTCAATGTGCTACCACAGGCCTTGTGATATGTCCCTATCTCAGGTGTCCTGCATTTGAATCTGTAACATGATGAGTTTAATCAACTTTTTCTCTTCAAATATTAGCTTATGAAGTTATCTTCATGGTACTCCAAAGATGATTAGTAGACATAACCTGGTATTGCAATTCCCAATGTAGCCTGAACGCCGGGAATAAACTAAGAAGGAAGACAGGTAGGATTTTTATTTTCACAGTACTGGAATTAAAAGACATTAAATAATTGCAGGAACAAATCCCCCTCTATCTGACCCTAGCCCTAAGAAGAAAAGATTTTGGATTTCTTTATTAAAAAAAAAAATCTTAGTTTACATAACAATCCCAGTTCCCTCTCTCTGCAGTTCTCCTAAATCCCCCATCTTCTCACCACCCCACCCCCATCCACTCCTCAGAGAGGTTGAGGCATCCCATGAAGAGTCAACAAAGTCTGTCACATCACTTGAGGAAGGACCAAGCCGAGCTCCCCGCTCCCTGAACCCCTGTCACCTATCTAGGTTAAGCAAGGTACCCTTGCATAGGAAATGGGCCCCCAAAAGCCAGTTCATGCACTAGGGATAAATACTGTTCCTACTGCCAGCAGCCCCACAAACTGCCCAAGCCATACTGGCATCCACATTCAGAGGGCCTAGTTTGATCCCATGCAGGTTCCCTAGCTGTCAATCTGAAGTCAGGGAGCTCCCACCGAGCTCGGGTCAGCTGTTTCTGTGGGTATCTCCATCATCGATTATATGCTCGTAATATCCCTCCTCCTTCTCTATAACTGGACTCCAGGAGTTCAACTCAGTAATCAACTGTGAATCTCTGAATCTGCTTGCATCAGTTACTGGAGGAAGGTTTTATGATGACAAGTAAGATAGCCATCAATCTGATTACAGAAGGGCAAGGCTAGTGAGAAATCAGGCCCTGGGGAAATTCCCAGCAATGCAAAAGGATGACCCCAGCTAAGGATGTCTTAAGGGAACATAAAAATGTCTCCTGGCTTGAAAGTAGGAGGCTGTGGAGGAGATCTGTCCTGAGATTTGAAGAGTAAACCATCTAAATAAAAGTAGGGTGGATAACGGTCAGAAGAAACTTGCCTCAGACAAATAAGCAGCATATGCAAAGGACATGGCAACATAACTTGTCTGAACTGCTGGGAGACCAGCCTAGCTAGAGAACACAGCTGAGAGAAGACAGCAGTGTAAGAATGAAACTGAGAAGGGAGGGGCCGTCAGTACACGTCATCTCAAGTGGGATTAAAGATCAGATCTTCTGGAATAATATCAGACTCCATGTTCCATATATATGTGTATGTGTGTTTGTATGTGTGTATCCGTATACATATATTTTAGACATATACCAAATGTCTAATGGAGGTACCACCACATATAATATCATGTATGACCTAAGTCTAGAGTTGCGCCTGTCAACATTATCTATATTTATATTCATATCCATATCTAAATATCTAAATTTATATATATATATATATATATATATATATATATATAGAGAGAGAGAGAGAGAGAGAGAGAGAGTCTTAGAGAACAAGAAAACCCTGTCATTTGTGATCATTGAGGTTAATTTAGAGGTCATTATATTAAGTGAAATAGCCAGACACAGAAAACAAATGCTGCATGATATCTCTCGCGCAGAAAATCCAGAGATGTAAGAAATAGAGAATGGAACAGTGATTACCAAGGGTTACAGTTGGATGGGATTGGGAATGTGTTGGTTCAAGGATACAAATTTTCAGGCAAATGGAGGGAATAAGTTCTCGAGATCTACTGTGTGTTGTGATAAACATAGTCAATAGTTGAACAATGAGAAGCCTGTAAATATCAAAGTGTTCTCATCATCAGAACAATAGGATGTGAGCTAATACATGCTTTGATAGCTCTATTTAGTCATCCCATGATATATCCATAAGACCCTGATGCTATTCATATAGACACATTTTCTAATTCTCTACTAAACTAGTTTAAAATATGTGGATACTGAGTAGTGAGGTAACAGGAAGCCACAATGGACTAGTCAATCACATTCTGTGGAGGTGAGATGTGGCTGGATCTTGAATATGTAACTGGCTCCAGTATTGGGGAAAGAATATGGCAGAGGGAGCAGTGAATTCTCAGAGACAATTTAACAGGTTAGTCCAGAAGTCCAGGTGAAACATTACAGAATGAGCTAAAGAATCAAGCAATATCATTGATTATTATAAAGAGAAGAGGGTATAGCCAAGAGTTTGTTTCCTTTATAGACAATAACCCCGACAGGATGCCGTCGATGCATGAATGTTTATGGAAATCGATGCTTGCTTACATCATCATCAGTGTTTTGTTGATGAGAAGATGGCTCTGAAGAAGAGACATTCTGAAAGTAATCAAGTTGGGAGGGCAATAACAGGGGCTGTTATTCTGACAATTCTCCCTGGGTGCAAGAGCTACTCCTCTTTATGCTCACTTAGCCTTCCCCACAATAGTTAGTGCTCCCACCTGACAGATTTGGAAACTGAGTCACCAAAAGATGAGAATTTAATGAAGGACACAGAACTAATAAGATATTCTGTGCATCCAAACCAGGCAGGCAGCTCCAGGCTCTTCTTTTAACCACTTCATGAACCATCTCTTCTCAGAATCATGAATTGCCATTGTCACTTCCAAGTATCAAGGGGAGAGGCAGATGAGCACCATCCTTTCATGAAAACAGGGTATCTTGTCGTACAAGAACACATTGATGCCTGAAGGAAATGGTAGATTTATGCAGGTTCTACTTTAGCACAATAAATAGCTAGCTACATATTTTGTTGGATTATGTAAGCCTTCTAACATGTAAAATTCACTTTTGACATTGGACGCTAATCAAGAGATTCAGTTCAAGTCACTTTTGTTTTGCTAATGCTGTTGACATGTTTTAAGAAGTCTAAATCCGGGGGCTAGAGAGATGGGTCAGAGGTTAAGAGCTCTAGCTGCTCTTCTAGAAGTCCTAAGTTTAATTCCTTGCTTTCACATGGTGACTGACAACCATCAGTGATCATGTACATCTGTGTACGTGTGAACAGAGCACTCATATACATAAATAAATGAAACTTTACCAGGCAGTGGAGGCACATCTCTTTAATCCCAGCACTAGGGAGGCAGAGTCTGTAGATCACTGTGAGTTTGAGGCTAGCCTGGCCTATACAGAGAAACTCTGTCTCGAAAACAAAACAAGCAAACAAGCAAAAACAACCAACAACAAAAGAATTCAAAATTCCAGTGAGCTCAAATCTTCACGTCACGTTACAGCTCCAGCTTTGCATTCCCTTTGAGAAGCATCAGACAATACCCTATGCCCTGATGTATTCAAATTTCAACTCACTAAGGGATGTCTCTACATACAGTGAGAGGTACCATGCCCACCACCAAAAGGCAAAGCACTCTTTTATTATTTGATAGACACCACATACAGATGTAAATAAAGCCCAAGGTCCTAAGCATAAAACCACAAGACACTCTAACTAGAATCCAAAATATGAAACATTTTAAGTGTTTAATTTTCTTCCTCCAATACCTTTTACCCACTTCTTTAATGTTCTTAAATTTTATAAGTTTTAAAGGAAACCTTTGACATAAATGCACATTTATCCTCCTAGAAGTAGCATTGATCTGTTTTCATTATTGCTGAAAATAAGCGGTTGGATTCCAGGAGAAGCTGTTTGAGATAAGGAAGCAATATGGGATTATGGATATAGACTACAGAGAATCACACATTTATTCTTAGAAATAATAAAAATTTAAAAAGGTCTCTTGTTTGAAAATTTTCTGATGTAAATACTAGATTTTCAGTAGGAAATTCTTGTAACTCACCAATCACCCCTTTGAAAGTTTAAAAGCTTTTATTAAAATTTATTTTAATACATAATAATCTCTCTTAGTTCATAAATCACTAGGTGGTGGGTGCTTTTGAACAAAAAAAAGCAATTGAAATACATTATTTCAGTTAATTTGCGGAATACATTGTTGTTATGCCTACTTAAAGAAAATGAAAGGATTACAATTTGAGCCAAGTTAAATGCCTAGTGCACAGGTGCAGAGAAATGAAACTGGTAACTATTTTTAAAGACCCACAGCTGTCTCAAATATGCTATCTGCAATAAATATAGTCTAAAATGAAAGCTAAAAAGTCCATATTTGTCCATATCTACTCAGCTCTACACTGAACAGTAGTTTGTACCTGGAGAGTTTTGGAAGTGAGACATATTTTATAATTGATTTCAAAATAAATTCAACACTCATCAAGTCTGGGGGTGTCATGACTTAAGGTCATTGCCTGTGCACAAACTTCGCTATGTGTCACCTGTCTAACAATTTAGTAAAATTATTTGCACTATAGAATCACATAACATTGTAATTTAATGTAAAATTGCAATTTAATTACCAATTAAAATGTCTTCTGAAGGATTAGATTAAGATGTGGCTCCGAGATATGGAGTTACTGGGTTCACGGCGATGCCTGCCACATTGCAAACAAAGCAATTAGATGCAATAGAAACCTCCAGAACTCTGAACAGATTATAGAAGTTTACATCTAAGAAGTGGCTGACTCACACATCATGAAAAGCTATTCTGTATGCATTGAATATCTATCTGCCCAAACCTAACTTCAAAGGGAAATGATTGCCTCCCAGGGTGCCTAATCCAATTAGAGCAAATAAAATTATGGACTTTCAGAGTCAGACAAAGAGATGAATCATAGGCTGTCTTTAAAACAACTTGAAATGTCTATTCCCATGCGGCTGGCAGAGAAGGACATAGGCGTATAATTAAGATGTCAAATATATATGCTGGGGCCTTCGGTATGGAAAACTGAAAAGACAGAATAGGTAAACAAGGTCCATGAAAGCCAGAAAATACTTTTCAAAATGCATCATTAGTGACCGCCAAAGCTTTGTCACTGGTTCCCTGTGACAAAGGCATTAGGCTTTAAGAAAAAGAGATTAAATGAAAACTTGATTTCTGAGCGCTTTATATGAAGAACAGAATTTTTTGGATAGACTTCAGGAACTCGGTATCCTTCATAAAGGTCCATCATGTAATAGGTTTCCCTAAATCAGACAAGCCCAGATCTGAGTGCCTCTTGTTTTACCTTATTTCTGTGATCCCAGGGGATATAAACATCAGTGTGAAGATATCTTTGGCTAAATCTTAAAGCTCCACAAAGATACATCTTGTGAAAAGTGATACTCCAGCTGTACAGCAGATGGTCACAACATAGAGTGTTTCAAAGAACCAAATTGGTATAGTAGACAATAGGTAGATGTAGAACATGATGTGAAAAGACACTCATAGTAATAATTATTCGGGAAATTTGAATCAGAACACAATGAAGTATTACCTCACACATTATGTGGACACTGTCTTAATGTCATCTTGGTTGAGGTATAGAAAAACCAGAGCTTATTTACACATCAATAGAGAGGCTATAAAGGTAGTGCCACCACTATAGGGAAGGGGGTCAAATTCTTCATAAAGTTAAAGCACTGTATGGAGTGGCAATTCCAACTTGAGTACACAATGAAATATTTGAAATTAGGATATCAAAAAGATGTTTGAACTCCTGTGTTGATCTAACATTATATAAAATACATAATATAAGGAAAATAGTCCTTGATTGGTGGGGGACAATTCTGTATTCTGTCAATCATGTTTTAAATAAATGATGATTTGCCAGGCAGGAAATATAGGCAGGAAAACCAGACAGGAAATAGAAGTGAAAACAGGAGAGTTCTAGGAAGCAGGAAGCTCCCTCACCATTCCTGCCCAGTATGTGTCCCTGTCCCAGCTGAGAAAAGGTATGGAGCCATGTGGCTAACATAGATAAGAATAATGGGTTAATATAAGTTACAAGAGCTAGTAAGAAGCCTGAGCTAAGGGGCCAATCAGTTTATAACCTTATGGAGACCTCTGTGTGATTTTTGGGGGTTTGCCTGCTGTGGGGTACTGGTTGGGACAGAAACCCCAACAAGCAGGACCCTCTCACTATTCAATACTTTGTCATTTCTATTTCTTTAATTTTCCATTAATTTAAGATGGAAGGAGTACAATGCTTTTTTAAAGTTATTTTATGATTTTATTCTTTCACTGAAATGCAAATCATTTTCAAAATCAAAATACAGGCCTTACTTTTCTTATACCATCAATGTCAGGAAATAAACAGCATATATTTGTATTTTGCACTTGAATGTGTTTCATTAAAGATATTTACCTGTTGCATCTCTAACTGAACACTATGTTGGGAAAGAGAATAAAGAAAGTTTCCTCAAAATCTGCAGAAAATAATACTCACTGTCTAATCAACTGACGGTTAATATCTCAAGATTTAATTGGCTATAGAAAAATGGGCAACTTTTAAGAGTTTATTTAGAAAAAAGTTCTACCAACCATGTTTTCAAGATTAGGTACAGAATCTCTAATGATTCCACATGCGAGCTGTCAGAAATGAGTTGTATGACAACATTTCTATTACTCCTTCTTTGCACAGAGACCCCAAAGGTAAATAAATATAGATGGCCGCAGGGAGAAAGAGAAGTAAAGAATTCTTAAAGAACAACTGTTCTTACATGCTCTGTTTTCAATGGTGTGTTTAATGATCCATAGCCGAAGAACAATGTTTCACTATCCTTAAAACCAAGGCAACTCACAAATTAAAAACAATTATTAAACTATGTTTACCAAGAATGGCCCAAGAAGGGAACCATACTTTGACTTTTTACTTCTGGTTGTTGTTGTACTTCTGGCTGTGTGTTGTTCTATTACACAATGGAATACACAGCAGAAAAAAAGTAATGACATCTTGAAATTTGCAGGCAAATAGAGGGATCTAGAAAACATCATTTTGAGTGAGGTAACCCAGACCCAGAAAGACAATTATCACATGTACTCACTCATAGGTGGTTTTTAAACATAAAGCAAAGACAACCAGCCTACAAATCACAATCCCAAAGAACCTAGACAACAATGAGGACACTAATAGAGATATACATAGATCTAATCTACATGGGAAGTAGAAAAAGATAGAATCTCCTGAGTAAATTGGGAGCATGGGGACCATGGGAGAGGGTTGAAGGGGAGGGGAGAAGAAGGGAGGGGAGCAGAGAAAAGTGTATAGCTCAATAAAAATCAATAAAAAGAGAAGTCTGTCTCTAGTACAGTTATCTGTGACCCAGTGGAATGAGTTCTAAAACTACTTGGGAGGTAGAGACAGGAGAATCAGAAGTTCATGGCCATCTTTAGACATATAAGGAGTTCACTATCAGCCTATGTATGCTACAGTGGAACCCACCTCAAAAGCCAAAAACGTAAATTATAAAAATAAAATAAAATAGAATAAAGTTGCAAATATCAGTCTGTCTGAACTGAAGACTGAGTACAGTAGTAGATATAGTTGCTTTCTATTGCTAGGCAGGTTTATCAATGAAGCAAATATCAGCACCCGAACCTTCACTACTTCACAGTAAATGCAGGAAGAGAAGGAGCAAAGAGAAAGAGGAGAAAAAAGAAAGGTAATAGCAGTTGTTGTTGTTGAATGGAGAATTTAGAGAGAGAGAGAGCGAGCTGGGCACTTACAAATGAATTACCCCAAAATGACTGAATATTTAAATGAACAGTGTGAAAATAGGAGACCCAAAAAACATGGTGGGAGAAATTTTGGAACCAATACTTAATCTTTAACTAGATACCAAACCACAATTTATAGCTTTTTAATTTGATAAATCAAAACAATTTAATTTGATAATCAAGAATTTCTACTGTAAATTAAAAGACAAGCTATATAATTTACATATGTATGACATTTGAAAACTCTAAAATCTGAACAACAAATAATCGGAACAATCTCACAGGAATCAGAAACAAAGGATTTGAGGATGGGCGGTGCCAAAGGGGTTGTACAAATGGCAGGACCACTCATAAAATGGAGTTCAGCATCATTAGAGAGAAATTAAATCTCAGTATATGACCAATACTCACACATCCCTAAAATGAAAACGAGAGAAAATCTGCTGATCATAACAGGCAGAAACGGGACTTCCTATGCAGCCTAGTGAGAGTGTAGAATAATAAAACCACTCTGTGAGCAGCTTCTCTGTTCCTTAAGAAAAAAAATGTGTGACTCCCATATGGCCTTGTAATTGTATTCTAGGGCACTTCCAGGGAAATAAAAGCTTACATTTACACAAAACCTATGCATGAGAGTTTGTAGCAGCTTATTTGTAACAGCCAAACCCAATACCCAAGGAATTTAATGAAGACAAATACATACATACATACATACAGACAGACAGACAGACAGACATAGTGACTTGCACACTGTCAACTACTCTAAACCAGTAAAAGGAATAACTTGTTGATTGAACCAACAGCTGATTGATCTTCAGAGAATGATCCTGCATGAAAAATTATTAACCCCAAAAGGCTATAGAGTGTATAGTCTCATTTCTCTAAAATTATCGAAATAACAAAGTTAAACAAATGGACAACAGATTATAGGTTTCCATGGTTAAGATAGTCTGAGAAATACTACATGAGGGACTTCCTATGAAAGGTCAATTGGAAGACCCCTTGTGCTAGGGAAATGTTCTGTGTCTTCACTGTGTCCTAGTCAATTTAGTCACTGTGATAGTGGGCTTCCATTTTGAATATGTTAGCCTTCTGGTAACGGTGTAAAGGGATCATAAGATTTTTCTGTCTTGTTACTTGTTATCTGTGTGAATGTCCAATTTTGTCCAAATTAAAGTTTAATATAAAATCTATGCTATTCCTGGAGTTGACACATCTGTTGTAAGTCCTCATTATAGTGCCATGGCATGAGAAAGGTAATCTTAATAATATCAGAAAATAAATTTAATAGACACTTAAAATGTAGGAAAGTGGCAGGAGTTCCTTACTCATGCTCCAGTTGGTGGTTAATCAAATGAAAGAACGATTGTCTGTTAACTAAGATTAATTCCAGGCTAATCTTCCACCTGTTTTAGCTTAAACAGGAATCACTGTCATGTCTTAAACTCTGTATTATTCTTCACATTTGTCCCAATGATTCCCTTCCCTTCTAAGAGGAAGCCAACCTTCATCTAGTCTTTATGCTTTGTTTGTCTAAGGTGAACTCACACACCAGTTCAACATTGACTTCTGAGGTACAGAAATTAAAAACTCCAGCTTATCCCCGTGATCTCAGCGTGTTGAACTGAAGTTGACTTTATATTGCATCTCTGAGAAAGAACTGTTTAATATATTCCAAGGAAGCAATAATACATAGAAACATATGCACACACATCAAAGAATGTTTGTCTAGAACAGTCTTAGAACAAAAGGTTAATTCTGAAAAGTCAAATAAATATGGTCAGGTTTTAAGAATTTTCAAAAATTAGAGGGCCAGTAAGACACCTCAATAGGTACAGGTGTTTGTTGCCAATAACCCTTTAACATCCTACTCTAAATGGTATAGCCAGAGGGGAGCACGTGGCTCAATTAGAATACTGCACAAAGATAATTTTAAACTGGGCACTAATCATAAAATAGAATTTGCAAACACTAAAACATTATTAGTAGTTATAATGTAAGGTAATAGAAAGCCATTTAAACTTTGCTGTGGGAGCTGAAATGATAGTTCAATTAATAAAAAACGATTGCCTTGGAAACATGAGGGCCTGAGTTTGATCTCTTGAACCTACATAAATGCTCACTCTGGTGATGGGTTTTGTATTCATAGGGATGAGAAGTAGAAACATCACAGTTCCTACTTACTTCCAACACCTCCACAGGGCTATTAATTTGTTTTTTTTAAATATAGAAAACCAATTTGAGAGGTGATACAGTAACCCTGTAGAGTGGTTGAAAATATCAAGTAAAAACACGTGCTTTAAGTACACATGTTCCTAATATTTTTTCTTTATTATTTCTTTTGCTTTTTGAGATTATAGTTCAATTATATCATACCCCTTACCTTTTCCCCTTACCTTTTCTCTCTGTAAAACTTCCCATGTACCATTTCCTTTCAATTATTATTATGACACACCCATTCCTAAACACATAAGTATAAGCTGCTCAGTCTGTATAATGCTGCTCATAGGTATGTTTGCAGGGCTAACCACTGGATGACCAGTCTGTGTGCTCTTGTCTGGGCAAGACTATTTCTGCCGCTCTCATCACTCCTTAGTTGCCTGTAGCTATTTGTCTGGAGTTGAGGCCTTCTGAACTTCCTTCACCCTAGCTACACTAGTATGTCTGTTATTGTTTGATCAGCTCATGTTTAGGCAGCCACTTTGGTGATATTTATGAGTGTTGCTTCTCACATTCCTAGAAGACACAATCTCAGCGCAAACCTCCTGTTCCTCTGGTTCTTACAGTTTTCCCACCCCTCTTCCTCAATGATCCCTGGGCCTTAGGTCCAAGATTCATGACTTCACTAGTCTTCCACAGTACTGGGTAGGTTTCCAATACAGGCATTATTTCCTTTTGTTGAGCAGGACTTAAATCCAGTTAGAAAGCTGTTGGTTACTACCAAGGTGTGCATGTGACTATTACACCTTTAGGATTATGTTGCTATGCTGATTAAGGTTGTGTTTTATAGAGTTGTTGATTGCGTCTCTCTCTCCTTTGGAAGCTTGCATGGCCCTTTATGGTACCATTGAGGCTAGTTCTCAAGAGGAGGCATTCAGCTCAGTTCAAGTTCAAGAACTTCTGGGCCCTGTTTCTGAAGTGTGTGGTGTCTTCAGCAACAAGAAGACAAACAAAGTATAGCCCTATTACTAATCTACTATCTTACCAGTTCAGATTACAAGAAAGTTTTGAAAGAGTAAGATGACTTTCTATTTCATTTCTTTTCTTGTCTTGTCATTTATTTGCTTTTCTTCCAGTTTATTTTATTTTTGAAATGGGGTCTCACTAAATGAGATTTTCAAGAAAGCATTTAATCATGGCATTTGCTATGTTAGTATGGACTCTGATTGATATCATGATTTGAATTAATACTGTTCTTATATCCACAGATAGGTGTAAATACCACCGTCATCAAAGAAGTTTCCCTTTATGGAAAATGAAAGCCATCACAAAAAAAAAGAAAAAAAAAAAAA
>JAQHUG010000011.1:7327426-7354732 GCA_028555095.1 Dicrostonyx torquatus
TTTACACCCTCTAAGAGTCCTGATAATCAACTACTACAATGTCCTTTTATAAAAAATAAAATTACCTAAGCCCAGATATGAGTTCCAAATTTATAGATTGTTTCCAAAATTATAAATAGTATCAAATCTTTCCAAATTCTACTCTAGCAAGTTGGAGAACTAGAAAGGGAAAGTCTCCTAAACCGAATGGAGGAGGTTTTAACAGCACATGTTACCATCAGTTTAGAGATGCAGACATGACTGTTGCATCTCCTGGGATAAAAACACCAAATCTGGAGTCTTGTGGCATAGAGTTGACAGAATGAGGACCAGGTAGGGATCTGCTTCAGCATTTGAGGGGCCATGTCAACTCTCTCAGCCATATTACACTGGAACTTTGCTCCCAATGGCTGAAGCACAGAGCTTGTGAATGTGGTCTCCAGTAAATCTACCATACGTGCACAGTGGCTCTCAAATATCAGAGAAGTACAAACCTGAAAACTTGCAACTCTTTGCACAGTAACCTTTCAAGGTCATGCCCAGAATATAATAAAGGCAGGAATAAGTAAGAAATAAAACGTGTGTGTGTGTGTATGTGTGTGTGTGTGTGTGTGTGTAAGAGAGAGAAAGAGATAGAGAGAGAGAGAGAGAGAGAGAGAGAGAGGTGGGGGGCTCTGTAAAACTGTAAAACCCACTATGTGATTGTTCCCTTCCATTACTCCATGTACCTTTATTGTGCTCCCATGAGAATGACTTTCTTAGTCTAATATTCTTCCTAATTTATATACCTGCTTCCCCCAAAGTTAGTTTTTTAAGTGTCTTTTAAATGACATATAAATTTCCTGGTGACTCTAGCAATGACTTAGTTAGATGTAGTATTTTTTGATAACATAAATTGATGATAAATTGTGAAATGTATACCCCATATGCAGTCTGTCATCTCATATCTTTCAAAATTTTGCCATTGTGCCATCTAGACACATTTATTTTATAAGTGAAAGGATAAAAATTATGTTTTATGGTCCTTTGAGCAAATATATGCTGTATGCAGCACAGCGAATATAAGGGAAGGGAGGCTTTTTTTAATTAAATTATCTCTCTAGGGTTGGAAAGATGACTCAGTAATTTACAGCTACTGTTGCTCTTACAGAGGAACTGGGTTCAACATTAATAACTGGAAATTTACAACCACCAATAACTTCAATACCAAGGAATCTGAAGTGCTCTACTGATGTCTGTGTGTGCCCTGCACACAGTTGTTGTTGTACAGATACCCACAAAGCAAGACACCCATACACATAAAATAACAAAATAATTTAAAAACTAAAAAATGAATAAGGTCCCTCACAGGAGTCTCAGAGGCCTGCCTTTCAGTCACTTCCATATCTGATCAAATTAGCAGCCATTGGGAAGCCGGAATTAAACCTGTGGAGCCATTGTGCTACACTCCTATGCTTCTTTAGGGTTTGAGATCATTTCTGGCTGTAAATAGAACACTCTGGTTCTGCTAGACTGGTTTATTAGCAATTTGCAAGGATCTTTCTGTTTCCACCTCCCTAAAACTGTTGCCCTCAACTGCACCTGAGTTTTAACATGAATAACAGGGATCAAACTCAACATAGCCATCATCTTACTAGATCTAATGATTTTTATTATTGATTAAATTACAAATCTAGGTTTAAAAGATATCTTACTGTAATGAGTACATAACTCTCATACCTCTAAGTTATTATGCTTGGTAGTAAAAAACCAAATTTTAAGCCTTACAGATTGCTTTTATTTCACTCATTTTTTTTCTCAAAATGAACTATGAGGTCATAATCTAAACTACTTGGCATCAAGTCTCCATTTTACTGAAAATACCCAGACTCAACTAAGCTTTTACAAAATTCCATTGATTTTCAATCTACTACTTCTTGTAAATTTTCCATTCTGGATATTTTTAAAACTCTTTGAATTTGCATTGATAAAATGGTTTCTTATAAATCTCTATTTTAGTAACCCACAGCCCTCACCTGAGGGCAAGAGAGATTAGTTCAGTTTACAATCTCCATATCTATTCACTCATTTCAACAACTAAGAAACTCTCTAAACTTCTTGCATTTAAAAGCATTTTGTACACATTTATCATAATTTAACAAGTTGTTGCTATAATTGTGGTTGACCTTGGTATTTTTTGCTTGATCTCCAGTGTCTGAATGACACTTTTGATAAGTTTTAACTTTTCTCCTTATGCTTAAATAGTATATGATGTCTTTCAAAATAGATGAAATTTTCATTCACCAATACAGGAAGGAGCAGGGTCAGCATTTATAAAGACAATTTCAGCATTGGTATCTGCATTTAATAATGGCAACAAAACTTGTAAGATCTGTAGTCTGTGTTGCTCATTTTTTTCATATTCCCTGTGGATAAGTAAAGCTACTCTGCAACCCATCCTGAATCCTAATAACTTATTTGATACTTTGCTGTCTTTTTTGTGTTCCACTCTGCTTCTATCAATGGTAGTCAATGACAAATATTCTTCTAGTCCCTTTCTTTTCCTCTGGAGACTGCCCCAACCAAGAGTCTCTATCTAAAACACTGAAGGGTTATTCTACATAAAAACATCCAAATAAAGTTACTGCAATACAAGTACAAACTATTTTATAATCAAGTCTGCATTATGAAAAAAAAAACATTTAAAGAATTTGTACCAGTAGAGGAGGAAGAAAGATATTCACAACAATCGGAGCACAAGAAAGACTAAATCAATGTTCAAAAAAGGACTGGGAATGATCACTCATGTCCAACTCTGTAAATCAGCAGACATATAAGATGAAAAGGGGTAAATATCTGTGTGATTGTGTGTGTTTGTACACAATCACATACACACACACACACACACATATATATATATTCATATTCAACTGGAAAACAAGCCAACAAAATAAGTCATTAGCAAAATCTTTTCAATAATAACACTAAATGTTAAAAGTTTAATTGTGTTATTAAAAAATGCAGACTAGCTGACTAGACAAAAACAAAGGTCTACTATTTGTTGTTCCTGAAAAAACTTAGGGTGGAAAGAAGAAAAATACACTTATACAACTTGTCAGAATCTTTGGGATGAAGTGGGAGTATTTTCACAAGGAAAGTGTATAGCTCAGAGAATTTTCATTCATGACTCAGAGGACACTTGAATAAACAAATAATCCCTCAGAACCTTAGATAAATAACTGAAAACAAAACCCAAAATCATTGGACAAAAAGAAGCTAAGTACCATAACATTAATTAATGAAACTAAAGTTAAAAGAAGAATACTAAAAAATGACTAAAAAAAGGTGGTTTATAAACAATTAAATATCATTGGCAATGTCTTAGCCAAGTTACTAAATAAAAGTGAATGGGAATCTAAATTAATAAAATTGAAGACTGAAAATAGAAAGAAACATCACAAAAGAGTTCACTGAAATCCAAAGGATCAATGGGGGAGAATATTTTAAAAGTCTATATTTAAAAAATCTGGAAAATCTATAAAAATTAGACAAATTCATATATATCAGACCTAAGTTAAACCAAGAGGATATAAACCAGTTTATAATATCATACTGAGTAATGAGATTGAGGCAGTAATGGTCTCATACAAAAATCCTAAGTAGGATTGGAAACATTTCTTACCAAATTCTTTCAGGGTTTTACAAAAGAAAGAACACAATTGTTTCACAATTGTTTCTTAAAACATCCTATAAAGCACAAAGGAAAGGTCACTATCTTACTATTCTATGAAGCCAATATTGCTCTGTTACCAGCACCAGACAAATACAATTCAAAAGACTATTCAAAAATAGTACAGTTTTAATGATGAAAATTGATACAAGAATTCTCAACAAGATATGGGTTGACTAAATGTAAAAACATGGAAAAGGAATATACACCATCATCAATGAGGTTTCATTACAAGGAAATTCCAAGATATACAAAGCAAGAAGTGTCTCAACACATAAATAGAATCAAAAACAGAAATCACGTGATTGCCAAACATGAAAGTTTTTAACAATGTTAAAATTCCTTCTTTTAAAAAGATAGTTATAGAAGAAATACGATTAACATAATAAATGCTGCATATGACAAATCTACATCTGACATGCTATGATATTACTAGAATTTTTGACATTATACATACTAAAGGTCACATATCTTCCAGGATACATGATCCTTATTCCATTCCACATTCTCTTAATATCTCAGTTCCAGAGATCTTATTGCATATTAGTCAGATCCAAAATGCTCAAAGTGAAGTAACAGAATACATTGTTACTTTGAAGATAATATGAAAATATACCTGGTATGAAACCAACACTTCATAAACAAGTGTAAGTTATTATTGTTATGTTTTCACACCAGGAAATTCCAGACAGATATAGAGCTGACAAAATTTTAACTTGCGAGATAATACAGAGCAAACTACTCTAGTTCTAGCTCTATAACAGAGATGGAATGTGGACAGAACTACATCACTTCTCATCAAACCCCAGGACCAAAATTAACATCAAAGCCAAGCAAGTCACATAACCAAAAACCAAGTCCAGAGGCAAAGGCATTAGCTCCAAAAAGATGCTGTAGAAACAAGGTTAAGTCTTAATAGGAACCCAGACCCCAAACAAGCTATCACTGAAGATGAGAGTACAGAAAATAATTCAGTAAACTTGGTGTTTGGAGTTTATTTTGAGTGTGTGTTACTGCACATAGGGGTCCTGCATGCCAAAAGGTGGCTATAAGGAATTGTGAACATTTAATGACTTTCAAATTCAGTTTCACTCTCTAGACTAAGCTGGCATGTTTTCAATAACTATCACTACTTAAAAGAGAACCCTAGTGTTGCAAGAAGGGTCCATTTATACATCCCAGCTACCTGGCTAACTTAGCCCTGAAATAACCACACAGAAATTGTATTAATTAAATCATTGCTTGGCCTATTAGCTCTAACTTCTTATTGGCTAACTCTTACATATTAATTTAACCCATTTCTATTAATCTGTATATCACTATGTGGCAGTGGCTTACCAGGAAAGATTCAGCATATCTATCTCCGTCGGCTCCATGGCATTTCTCTCCCTGACTCTGCCTCCTTTCTCCCAGCATGCCATTTAGTTTTCCTTGCCTACCTAAGTTCTGCCCTATCAACAGGTCAAAAGCAGTTTCTTTATTAACCAATGAAATCAACACAAAGACAGAAGGACCTCCTACATCACCCTAGCTCTTCTCTTCTTGCTGCACCCATGTGTATGCACCTACTCTTCTCTTAAGTAGAGGTTTAACCATAAAAAGTTCTTCACCATCTTGAGTCCTTCTCAAATGCTTCAAGCTGCTTGTACATGAGTGATCTTGCAGGATGTTTATCTTAAAGAGAAATAATTCTGATGCCACTTTCATGTAATTTTTCAACTCTACCCTGACCTGCTTTGCAATATCTTGCTGATAAAACAGAAATGACCACTTGGAATATAATATAAGTTGACAATCATAGTATGCCCTATCTGTCATGTTATTCTATCAGGGTCTAGACAGGCCAGTAACTCTGGCCAGTAGTATCATTTAGTGGAGAGATTTCTGTCTACCTAGGTTCATTATTTTCTCTACTATGTGGTAGCTGTATTGACTCTCAAAATGTCTCCATTATGAAGTAGATAAAACCTGCAGTTCTGGAAATAAATGTGCTTCTGAGAGATGTAATTAAGTTGCCAGATCTGTCTGCTATCTCACAAATTCAGAAGACAATAACAAAGAAAAGTTTAATATGATATCCACAGGTGAAACTGGAAATCAAGTCTAACTATAAAATCCAACCAAACTACCCAATGTAGTAACTATAAAACAAGTAAAGAATACAAGGAAGTGAAAGGTTTAGGGTGAAGATGTCGATGACAATTTCAACTGTTAACTGACTAACTGGAAAGATATCCAGAGAGATAGCAAAGCAGTACATCTAGTGTTCATATGAGGAAGTTTCCATATGAGATTGCATCAGTTAATTCATCTGGAGTCAGTTCACTCATCAGTTAACTGGATTGGTTAACTGATCAAGAAAGTGAGAGGCAGAGGCAGGTGGATCTCTGTGAGTCCAAGGACAGCCTGGTCTACAAGAGCTAGTTCCAGGACAGGTTCCAAAGCTACAGAAAAACCCTGTCTCGAAAAACTGAAAAAAAAGAAAAGAAAAAGTAGACAGATATTTCCACCTCCCATTTCTCCTTGTCATTTTTTTGTAGCTGACCTTGACCATCATACTAAGGGTCTTTAGTTTTTGTTCTCAGGGACTTGTAAAAGTAACCTTCTGGCAGCTCCTATGCTTTCAGCCTCGAAATAAGGAATGTACTCACTCATTCTTTCTGAGGTTATAATTTTTTGCCCTGAACCAGCCTGTAGGTTTTACGAACTCTGCAGCTTGAAGAACACCATTGTAGGACAGTTTTATCGTCAAGGGTCCTATCATATTTATAATTACACATACACACAAGTAATCACACCCATCCATTGCAGACACATGCATACATGGAAAAGTTTGTAGGGAATAAAATGAAGTTAGCAAGAAAGTTCACTGGGAGATAGGGTGTTAGCTTTAACAATGGTAGTGTTAAAAGCAAACAGGAGATATTATGAAAGTTAAAAGAAAGAGAAAAGGACAGAGACAGAATTAAGATTAAGTTGGTTTAGTTTGTCTAGTGAAACCTCAAAACCTTAATTCAGTTAGGAGGGCTAAACTTCCAAAATTTACTGGACCTTTAAGTATGAGATTTGAGGACACATCTATTGAAGTTTTAAAGTTGCTCTGAAATCTATTATTGAACTGACATCTAGATAGATAACAAGCAATACATTTCTTAAACTTTCTATTTTGACAAAAGCCAACCCTCTGCTTCCCTGAGAAGAAACCTGCAACTCACTCTCAGTAGCTGTTTGATAGCACTCTGTAAAATAGTGAAAATCCATTCAAACAGCAATTATTATGTACATTTCCTATGGTGTATCTTAATGAAATCAGTGTTGCACATCCCTGTACCAATGCATGAGCTTGAGATGAAGGAGGATGCTTCTGCCAGAACTGTGTCATTCAACACATTTTGCCAGCTGTAGTTGAATCACCCAGAAAGATCAAGAAATCACTTTAAAAAATAACGTGATTTCTAAATGTGTTACATATCTTATTAGGAAAAAACCTACTCATATTCTAAGGTAAGTTTTAAAGTTATTTGAGACATTTAAGACTTAAATCTTCTCTGTTCAAAATAGTCCTTTTCTATCACTACATATAATAGTTCTGTGTATTGACAAAAAAAGTGGAAATCGGCTTCTTTATGACACATGCATATGTGTGCAAATGCACACAAACACATATTTGGGGAGATTCTTTTTGGAAAACAGGGAGGGTTGGGTATGGCAAGGCTGAGTTAGTTCATGTGGAAATGTGTTCTACACCGTTTGACTGGCTTCTAGTCAATCTCTTTCTTCCTGAGACAATACATGACCTCTCCTTCATTCAATGTGCTTCTGTCATGTGGCCATCATGTTGGGATGTAGCCAGAAAGCCCTCACCAGAAGTAGAGAAGAGGAGATGCTGGATCTTGGATTTTCAACATATACAACTGTGATTTCAATAAGCACTTACGAGTCTTTTGTTACAAACCATCATCTATATGGTGATATAGAAAATTACATACAATTGTGACTACATTTTGCTATAAAGTTGTATATTGTACATTGTATTTCACACACACACACATACACACAAACTGTAGAACTGGTGAAATCTTCGAAGTTATCAGTATGAACTATCAGTTACTTCCAGAATCTTCTGTAGGGTTTTATGTCTATGTTCAGTACACAAACTACTTAGGCTTTTCTGAGTTCTTTTCTTTCTTTCTTCCTTCCATCAATATTCTCCAATTGTTTCAGCTATGCCTTATAATAACTATTTATCAACCTTTAAATGTCACACAAGTATGTGCACCCCATCAAACTTGCTCTAATGAACAGAGATGAAGATCTGAAACCTTGATGAATATGGCCATTCTGGGCTTTTGCTTTTATTTTATTTTCTTAAGTAAAACTCTCAAGACTAAAACCTTCAGTCTTTTAATAAATTAAAATCTGACTCATAATTTTTCCCCTGTACAGATTGATACTTGTATGGTTTTGCCATCTGCAGAATGAATGAATAAAGCCTACTTCATCTGAATTCATTGATTTAAGGTGAGTCAGAGTATGGAAGAAACTTTATTAACTCAAATGCATTTCACCTACTTCTAAAATAACTATTTTGTAAGAAGCAATCCAACTGTAATTTTGATGTTCACATCACATTTTTCTATAAACTTGGGCAGCTATGGTCACCAGTCTTGACAGAGTTCTTCAGTGTGAATCATCCTGATGCCATGAAAACTAATTTAGGCAGCAGAGAGCTGTCTGGCATGAGATTACCAAACATTCCAACATTATACCAAACATTTACCAACATTAATAGCCTTTTGTATGAAGTCTTACCATAATATGATTTCTTAAAAGCAAAGAACTATGTTGTACATGGCTTGTACAAAATTAGAACGTGTATTATGCATGGTGTGGCGCGATGTGTGAGTGTTGTGCATTTCTTTGTGTGTTTACAAATGAGTAGGTGGAGGTGGAGGGTAGAGATTATGTAGGATATATTCTCTGCTCACTTCACCTTGTGAACTGAGACAGGATCTCTTCTTGAACCCTGAATTTGCTGATTCAGCTTGTCTAGCTAGCCAGCTTCATTCAGGGATCTTCTGTCTCCACGACCCAAGCACTAGAATTAAAGGTGGCTGTTAACAACTTCTCAGTATTTACATGGGTGCTAGGGATCAAAACTCCAATCTTCATGTTTAGTCAAAAAAAATTTTAAGAATGAGATACCTCTCCAGCCCCTCAAATGCTTCTTCATAAACTCTTAGGTGAAGGAGGCTGTTACCATTTACTACAAGTGTTTAAATGATGCTAATAGAGTAGAGCAAGTAGAAAGGATTTTTCCGCAGCTCTGTGATTGATGCTTACTATTGAGTACAGCATAAATAGGCAATGCATGGCTCTTAATTGGAGGCTCCTTTACCCTGAAAGCTAGTGTTAAATTGTACATCATATATTCAAGAAAAACTTGACCTAAAGAATGCTCCTTACCTGGATAGATTATTGTGGAAAGTAGCATTTTACCAGCAGTTTCTGTTGCTATCTATCTGGATCACATATCTGTCTATAGCACTCATTACTCAATGAATTATTTTGATCCTCATTATTTTTTAAGCATCTTTGCGATATACCATATCATTGGCTAATTTTAAGCATGCAATTCCATTATAGTAAATTTACAGGCACATAGCTGTCATCACCGTCTAATCGTAGAACGGTTTTATGTCTCTGCAAGGAAATCTTATGCCATTTTCAGCCGCTCTCAAGTCCCACCCTCAGCTCTGGAATATTAACTGCTTGTGTCTCTAGGGAACTTGCTCTTTTCTACAGAATTCACATGAAGAAGTGAGGCGGCATGTGATGATTTTTATCTGGCTCTTGAGGAGTGCTTTAACCAGCAACTTTCAAATGACAGTAAAAAGCATTAATTGAGAATGACTCATGCGTCCTCTCAGTTTTTAGTTCCACCCATTTGATTAATATACACAAAGAGCCAAATGAAGATAAAAAGCATGCTTTTAGCCAGAGGATTTTATTTAGGACTCCAAAATAGATCGAGTTCTTTTTGGTTTTATTTTTTCAGTGTTACAGAATGGATTTGTTCCTCACGCCCACCCTTGCCACCAGAAATGGATGTTGACCCTTTGGAGCCTCAAAGTTAAAGAATAAAAGTTTGCATCTTTCACACATCTCAATTTTCCCAAGAATAGTGTCAACTACAGTCTAAGTTCTACTTAGTGAGCTGGTCCCACTGAGTGGAATTTAGGTTCTACAAATAATTACCTAGACCATAGAGGTTAGCCCAAAGTAAAACTGTGGTCTTGCCATCCATGGACTGAGTCCAATGGGGATACATAGGTAATACAAGACAAGGCCAAGATATAAAGAACTTAAAAAAAATTAAAGAAAACAATTCTCTGTTTCAGCCACATGTTTATAATATGGTGTGGTTTTAACCAGATTTGAGAGATGCAGTTTGTGACACTGTCTCAAATACTCATGGTAAGGAGCTACGCTGTATGTATACCCATATACATGAATGTTTCGGACAGTAACATTCCATTTCTATGTATTATAGATACTCTGTGGTGGTATCTTCAATAGTCAGAACTTTTATGAATACCCATATACATGAATGTTTCAGACGGTAACATTCCATCTTTATGTATTATAGATAGCTCTATGGTGGTGTCTTCAATAGTCAGGACTTATTTAAGGCGTCTGTTTTGCCTTGCTTGTACCTCATACGTGCAGAATATTATTTACAACTTCACAATTGAGTCTCGCATTTCTAGTCCCCTAAGATGAACTAACTCTGAGCTCTCTAGAAGGGAGGCGCTGTACAAATAAATCAAGAAAACTTAATTAAGAGTAAATTTTGAATGCCATAAATTCTATGGTTTCCTGTATCTACACCACCATTATCCTTAAAAATTGCTACAAGTTTTAGACCATGCACACAATTATGGCCACAGATTTTCCTTCCAAAGTACGCTGAGGGAGGGCAATCAAAGTCAACAGCAATCGGCGTCATCAGAATGTAGCCTTCCTCAATTGATTAGCGTAGATGTCCATTATATAGAACTCTAAGTCCTACTTTTATGTTGATATTCGTCTTACTCTGTTTGTGTTATTGTTAACAGAATACCAAAGGTTGGATACGTTATTAACAAGAAAGATGGATTTGGATGACAATTCTGCAGGGTCAGAAATCCAGAGGGAAGGAATATTCATCTGTAAGAGTCTTCATGCTGTGTCACGGAAGGATTGCAAAAGGCAAAAATGCATGCAAGAGTAGATACCACAAGAGGAAAGGCTCAGTATTTAAAAAAAAAATTGCATAAGACAGATGCTAATTTTAATCCATTTGGGGAGGCTGCACTCTTGAGAGCCAATCACTTCTTACTAGGCCCTAATTTCGAATGCTGTCGCATCAGGGATTAAATTTCTATCACCTGAATTTGGGGGCACCCCTAAGCCACAACCGCACTGACAGAGTCTAGAGATAGTGAGATCAATGAAACCTCCTGACATGCTTTGCTCTCAACACTTTACCTTCCTAAATCATTATTTCTCTTGCATTTTGTAGCTACCATTGTCTTTTTGTCAACTCCAAATCTCATTTCTGCATTAAATCACTTACTTCCATCCAATTTTATAATAGGATACAGGATGGTTGACAGAAAAAAACTAAACATATAGACACACTATTTCTCACTATTTCTCCCTACTGTTAAAGGTCTCGAAATTCATCTAGAAAATTTTTAGAGAAATTAATTTCTTATTCCAGATTAACTTTCCCAGGAGACCTTTATTCTCAAGACAGAAGTCTCTATTTCTCTGAGCCTTAAACCAGATCTCATTCATTGTACTGTCCTGCACAAAGCTTTCTTAACCCCTAAGGAGAATATTCCTGACATCATACCCTGGATTTATATCTGATTTATACACTATATTCCTTGAGTCTGGCTACTCAGCTTTTAAAATCAACACATACACATTAAATCCTGCACCAGCTCTCTAAAACCAGCCATTATATCTAAACAGTCTTCATTTTCCCATGAGACACTTCATACTGTACCCTAGTCTAAATGATAGTCCATTTGGTGAACCATCATGAACTATGTTGGGAATCACTAACCATTCATTCATTTGTCTGCCACAGTGGCTAATCAGCTGAAGAATTCAAATGACCACAGTGGGTACATTTGTTATATGGGTACAAGTTATATGACTGTTACTGAGAAACTGAGTAGAAACTATGGTGGAGACAATCTGGTTGTTGTTGTTGTTGTTGTAGTTGTCATTGTTTTTGCTGTTGTTTCCAAGACAGGGTTTCTTTGTGTAGCCATGACTGTCCTAAAACTAAGTCTATAAACCAGCCTAGCCTCAAACTGACAGATATCTGCCTGTCTCTGCTTCCCAAAGGCTGAGATTAAAGGTGTGTGCCACCACCACCCATTTGGTGAAGACAACATTGAGCATTAGATGAGACGTATTTACAGCAGACACTCATGTTTAGATACTCACTCTGCCAATCTGCCTTGGCTCTGTGGTAGAATACAGAATAAAGATAACAAACCTTTTCACACAATAGATCCAAGTCCAGTTTTCTCATTGCTTCATGGAAAGAGGAAGTACCACAAACCTCCTTCTAGCCAGAAAGAAAATCAACAGTACAAAGAAAGCAGGAAGGTCTTACATAGAAGCCATAATCGATAACAGACACGTCTGGATAAGCACTCTGTCCTAGGAAGAAAAACAAAAGTACAGAAAAAGTTTCACATAAACCCCCAAATTTTCTAAACTGCCTGAAAATACCAGTGGATTTGTATTTTAATCATGAGTCAAAGTAGAAATATCAAGAGGAAAAGGCTCTTTCTAAGAGGTTAAACATATTCTATGGGATAACTCCCTGACATTCATCTTGATTTATGGGATAATATGTGAACTGAGAGTTTTAGAAGAATGTACTGAAAGTTACAAGCACACATTATTTATGTTATTGGATATCTATTTCTACTTACTACCTGAGAAGTCTCAGGAAAACCAGTTTAATCCCTGTAAACGTCACTTCATTCTCAAAAATAGAATGATAGTGGCTATTCTATATGTACACTCTTTTTGTAGGCACTTAGCAAAATATGTAAAGTACAGCTATAATAATTATTACCATATGTAATAACTATCTATAATAATGTTCAATAATATCAATGATTATACATTTATTATGAAGGAATCAATACTGTTTTGACTGTATTTGTCATCTATATAAAATTTTTAGTTTTACAAGACAGTCTTTATAGCTGACTGGTAGCTGTTGGTCTCATCTTCACTTACCATTACAGAGAATGCTTGCATCTCCAAATGTCACAGAATCTCTCTTCTGAAGTTGCTTAGAAATAGATTTGCAGCTCTTTCCATTTCTTGGAAAGTTTCTATATTTCAACTACACTATGGTGCCAAGCAGAGTTTTTATAGCCATGAGCCTTTTGTCAGGAAAAATAGCTTCCAGATTAACACCCTTGAGGAAAGGATTCCCAGTTGGGAGAGTCATGGTTTCCATGATTCTTCTGCATGCTTTGATCAAAAAATATCTTCTCTAGTAACATACGTTTTTGTACTTAACTCATTCATGTCTGCTATAAAAGCCAATAGCTTTCAACTCTCTGTGTGGTCTGCCACCTGGAAACCACCTGAAAAAAAGATTTCTAAAATTGTAGATGTCTAGTTCTTAGGTAAACACCCAAATCATCGAGAGTATAGGAAAGAGGTGAATGCATGTATGTCTAAGTTAAAGTATTCTACCAACATCCAAACTGGAAATGATTTTGGCAAAGCATGTAAGTAAGGCTAATTTCTTTTACTATACTTGAGCTGTTACAAAAATACATAAAAAAA
Organism: Dicrostonyx torquatus; assembly: GCA_028555095.1. Classification (NCBI taxonomy): domain Eukaryota; kingdom Metazoa; phylum Chordata; class Mammalia; order Rodentia; family Cricetidae; genus Dicrostonyx; species Dicrostonyx torquatus. The sequence goes on from JAQHUG010000011.1 coordinate 7,340,991, forward strand.
ATCTAACAAAGGAAAAATGGACCATATATATAACAGCTGGTATACATATGTGCACATATACAAATGGCCACTAAATATAAACAGAGTGGCATAAATGCAAGTGTAATTAAAGAAAGAAACTCAACTAAAACCAAAACAAGATACTAACATCCATAATCAGGGGTAAAGCCGATTGTTACCTCTGTATATAGATACCTGGCAAAAAGTACCAATTTCCCCTGTGGGATACACCAAATTGATACAAAAATTTAGAAACCAGTATCAATATCAAAAATTTAAATTTATATGTTTTCGGAATGAACTATCTCTCTATGGAAATACTCCATCTGAATGTCCTTAGGAAAATGTAGAATATGTAAAAATATATAAAATATAACTAAATATACATAAATATTTGCATGTATACCAGAGGTTACCACTGCAGCTTGCTTTGTAAAATACGAATGAATACAAATTTACTCCGAGCACTTAAGCCAAATATAGACTTAGTTAATATACTCTATATCACAAATTGACATAAAAAAGAGTCACCAAAAAGAAGAAAAGATTTGTGATGATGACAGCTATCTTCAAACTATTGTTAAATAAAGCAATGAAATTGCAAAGCAAATGTTAATTGGGTCTAATAAGTGATAGGTATCTCAGGACACCGTTCTAGCTACTATATTTGCTACCATGCAAATACTTAGTTTAGTGTGGCTTTTATACTGTGAGAAACTCTCCTGGTGATCTTGAGACATTGCTAGGTTTGGAAATTACTATTATGCTATCCAGCTTGATTAAATACTACATTGTTCTAGTTAATCACATATAGTTAACATGCAGCTATGTCACTGTGGTGTCTGGAAGACTAACTGAGAACAAATGAGAAAACATCATTGGAAGTTTTCAAGACTGTGCAAATTATCGTGTTAGTACAATAGTCATCAAACATTTATCACTATTATAATGACAAGATCTTAAGAATAAGAGCCATAAAGGTAAACAGAAACAAATACATGACACAAAGTAGTTCACAGTATAATGAGAAAGATGTAATTTCTCGCCATCAAACGAAGCTTCCAACACTGGGATTGGGTTACATTTAATTGAACTGTTGGCCAAAGAGGTCCTATGGGAATCCCCAAATGAACCAGGCTATTGCCAAACTATAGGTTGCCCTCCACACATTGATAACAAAGCCCTGTTGCCAATGACAACACCTCCACAACTCATTGAATATGGAACAATTGAACTGGTGCCTATATAGATAGAGCCTTCATCCTTGCTTCTTACATCTTTAGTACAGAAAACTACACAGTATGCTACCAAAAGAGAAACATAAACATCAACCCAGTCATCAGACTTTGATCATAGATCAAATAATGTCCTGCTTGCAAGATACGCTAAGGCAATGTGACACCAAGTTTGTGGGAGTAGCCAACCAAGATCTGATTTGACTTAATGCACACTCCATAAAACTGAGCTCATCATACCTGACACTACTTGGGAACCTGAGACTAGATAGCCCAGAGACTTAAGGGAAAACAAAATAATACTACTGCTCTAAAATAAAATAAAAATTTCTAATGACATTCTACTTTGGTCATAGATTAGTGTCATGCTCAGTCATCATCAGAGAAGCTTCCTCCTGTAGCAGATGGACACAAATAGAGAGACCCATGGCCAGATATTATGTAGAGAGTGAGGGATCTTGGAATACTCACCCCTAAATGGGATGTCTCCATTAAATTCCTCCCTTCAGGACTCAGGGAACCCTGCTAAAGCATCAAGAATGTAAGATACAAAGAGTATAGAGAACATCAAGAAAAAACAAGGCACTCTAAATTAATTTATGCAAATCTCATCTAGACCCATAGAGACTGAAGCAGCATGCACACAGCCGCAGAAGCCTGAACCAGGTTGTTTGCATATATGTTATTGCTTCCAATGTTTTATGGGATTCCCAAATTTGCACAAGAGAGTTTCCCTGATTCTTGTGCCTTCTTTTAGGCTCTTTTTCCTTCTGTTTGTTTGTTTTGTGCAACTCCAGGATGTTCATTTTGTTTTATCTTCTTAAGTTTTATTTTATTATGACCCCTCAGAAGCCTCTTTGTTTTCTAATTAGAGACAGAAATGGGGTGGATCCAGATGGGAGGGAAGGTGGGGAGGAATTGGGAATAGAGAGAGGGGAAACTGCAGTCAGGATATATAGTGTAAGAAAAAATATTTCCAGTAAAATGTAATATATATATATATGTACATATATATTCAGAAAAATAAAAAGTAGAGCAAAACATAACTAGCCTTATAAAAGAGGTCTCCTAATATCATGGCAGGAATATGATTTGTGGCAAACAAAGAGCATTTAATAGATGAAATTACTCATTCTTTAAGCATGTAAATGAGAGTCGATAACACAAAATCTCACCTTGGATGGAAGCAGAAAATCAAACAGACCATAGCTTGTTTTAGAAATGAATACATGTAACTGACACATGCGTGGTCTATCAACTATTTTTATTATCTGACTCAGTAATTTATAGTAAACACTACCTATTTGGTAACACACTCATATCCTGTATGCCACTTCTATGGATGTTGGTGTAATTGTATGAAAGAAACAGGTAAGTTAGAGTAGTATTAATTTGGGACACAAATCAGCATAACATGAAATCATTAAAATATTACTAATTGAAAAACCACAGCAATATGTAAATATTATGTGATTTCAAACAAACCTATTCTGGTAAAATTGGCTATCGACTGTTATATGCTGGTGTGTACATCACACAGGAAGTCATCTTCATACAATGATCTACTGAAAACAGCTAGGAATAAACATAGAGAGCATAGAGCAAAGATAGCATTGTTAAGTAAAATTATTTTCCACCTTTTTCTGTCCATCAACATTTTGACAATGAAAGCTAAGTTATAAATTATTTTGGAAAATTTATATTCATAATCCGTATACATTAACATTCCTTACCTCTTCTTTACTATGCCTTATTTTGGCATTGCTAAGATGGCTGTTACATGTCTATTCATGAATGTGCTTTGTGGTCAGAGTCAATAGGAACATTACTTTAAATGAACACTGAAATGCATTTTACACCCAGATTTACTGGAGAATTTTAATTTTAAATTCCTGTGTCAAACCACTACTTGGGTGATTTCCAGGTTTGTACTTAAGGGCATAGGATGTAAACCTGCAGGTCAAACATTATGGCTAGACCCCTATTTTTCAATACAATAGCCATTGCATGGCCACAATAAAACATACTTTCAAACTTATGCTACAGAACAATCTTAGTAGCACATATCCCACCATTAATATTGCCAGTATTGCTTTCCTTTTCCTATGTGAAAGCAGATAAAAGAAGAAAGCACTATAAGAACAATCCTACAGCTGTGTTCACTTGTTTGATAATCACCAAATATTATGTTGTAATGAGGCTCTTTCCAAAGACTAAAGCTATTTGCTACTGATCGTTGACTCTCTGTGTATGTATGAGATTCATTTATCTGTTATGTTCTTATATCTTAAGTTGTTCTTCAATCAATTACTCTTCTCCCGTTTTACAGAACAGAAAGTAAATTAAAATGGCATTTCTCAGATATTATTCTGGAATTCCATTTTACATTGTAAGCAAAGCCCTTCCCCTCTCTTTCACATGACTCAACAGTGAGAAATATCAAATTATTCAACATTAGAAATTTTCCATTTTCTATTAACTTGTACTTGAACCAATAGCTATTTAGGAATACAAATATCTAACAATAATTTCAAGATATTCTCAGATTTTTTAACTTCATGTTGTGCATTGAGGTAGAGAAGCATTTGCTAGTAAAATGTGATATATTATTCTTGTATTAAAATGTGAACTATATATGTCCAAAGATATAACATACAAAGACTGTAGTAACAATGGGATCTGAGCAAATTTTCACAGTTTCACATTATGAAAGTTAGATCTGGCCAGTTTGAACTACATTCTGCTTCTCTACAAAAATACAAATCTTTTGCCTTTCTTATATGAAATTGCCCAGATCTCTACTTTAGTTTTACCTTCATTGGAATTATTTGTTTTATTAAATTTATTCATTTATTTTTAAATCCTGATTGTAGTTTCCCCTTCCTCCTCTCTTCCCATCCCCTATCCCCATCTACCTCCACCTACTCTCCCAAACCACTCCTCCTCTGTTTCTGTTCAGAAAAGAGCAGACCTTCCATGGGTGTCAACAGAGAATGGTATATCAAGTAGAGATAGGATTAAGCTCCCATGTATTAAGGCTGAGCAAGGGAACTCAATATAGCAAATGGGTTCCTGGAAGCCAGCACTTTGTGGACTCTCAAACACTTTCTAATAATATTTATCAGCAAGTGGGATTTGTAATCAATCGTTCTACACAGATCAAATGAGCTCACATATCAGAAAGCTCTGGAAGTTTAATTTTAAGTGCAACTGTAGAGTCACAGAGATTCATTCACACAAGCAAGTCAGATGGATCTGAATAGTTGGCAATACAATATAATGCTCATCATCATCAACTCAAAATCCCCTATCCAACCCAGTTACTCATTTGACGTTAACATGGAATCCAAAGTAATGAGGCTCCGATCCCTCGGTAAAGCATGAGACACAAAATGAAAATCATATCACCATTTTTTTAAAGGTAATCATGAGTAGGTACAATTAAGCAATGAGATTTTTAAGCCTTAGAGTGTAACTTTAAAAAAGACTGGAGAAGAGTCGTGTCTCAGAACAGACATCGAGCACCAGTTTGTATGACGAGCCCTGGTTCGCTTACTAACACTGTTCCAAAATGTGTATTTATGAAATATAAATGAGTATTTATGAAATACTCTGGAGAGGAATAGAACCTGAGAACATCAGATCCTGAAATTATGTAAGTACACACTGCAAGTGAATGAAAGCATGCCATCTTTGTTTTTAAGAACAGACAGAAACCTGTGTATTTAGTTAACACAGACACAGAAGTGACATTTACGGGGAGATGTATTGCTTAGACTGCTGGTTAGATTAATGTATGACCGAAGATTCCAGGTAGACCCCTATACCACAAAAGAGTGTTTTCCTTGCCTTGGTGATAATCATTACCTCTGAAAGTTCAAATATGCACTCTTAGTGGTTTGGCACAGGGATGCTGTGAGTGTATGTGAGAAAAATCTAAACTCTATCCATTCATGTTTCTTTGCCACAGTCAGAGGCTACTTCCATACGATTTATTAGTAATCCACATTCCAGGATGTGAAACTAGCGAGGGATAGAAAATTACTTGCTCTTTAAGAGATCATTCAAATGTATAAATAACTTCTGTATACATTTTATTTTATTGAACTTAGTTACAGGACAACACCCAGTTGTGAGAGAAACTATGTTGTAGCTTAGCTCATTTGTCATGTGACCAACTAAAATTTCAATTTTTGGAGATGATATGAAGAAACAGTCTGTACTATTTTCACAACCTCAAACATTATTTTCAGCATGAAACAGATGCCCCTGGGCCAGGAGATTAGGTTACTATTGCAACTATTGTGAAAAGTAAACATTCCATAGATTAAAAAAAACAAACAAACTGATTATCAGAGGAATTAAATGACTCTCCAAAGTTTTCATAGACGTTACATAGAATATCAAATGATATTCTATCTAAATCTAAATAAATTATGCTCTTGTCACCGAATGAGGCAGGCAAATAAATGTGGGTGGGCTAATCTGATTGGTGAGTTTCATTTTACACAAACTTCCTGCTTCTTGTGATGTTTGATATTTAAGAGTTAAAAAAGGGAATATGAAAGGTGATTTTCTTGCCACTGGAAGAAAAAAATTATGCTATTATTATTTTTATGTATTTGTAAATCACTTTGATATGATGTCCATGATGAAAACAACATGCATTTGGCTCTTTTATCACCTGAGTATAAAGTATCATAATGAATGCCAATCAGATAACCACTGTCCACTCTTTACAAACTTGCAAATAAAGTTCTGTGATGATAACTTTTGCTTATCTCTGTGAATGTTGTCTACATGGAGGTTAATTATGTCTACATGGAAGAAGGTGTGAGCTTGATAGTAGACTCTTTAAGGGAGAACATTTTTCCTAATCATATCCACACCTAAAAAGTCCTGCACACCTCAATGATGACATAATGTGTATTTCTTGAGAGACAGGATCTAAGACAGCTGAGACAAAGAATGTATTTGCTTATCCAAGTTATAGAGAAAGTAACCTTTTATTGGTATTTTCCTGACAGCTATGAAAAATTCCATTTTTAAAAATAAGATTATCACTGTTTTTAATTTTAAAGTTTACCAAAAATCAGTGAAGTTCATTTTCACCAATTTGATATGTATTTTATAAGAGGCTTTAATTTCTGATTTAAGTTGGAGCTTGAGTTTCTAGAGTTTGTTTTTAATATAGGGAATTAGCCCTTTATTTCTTTGTCAATGACATGAACAACATGCATTTCCCCATGAGTTTTTTTTTTCAAAATTTGGTGATTTTTTTTCAGAAATGCAATATTAAATCATGGTTAACTTTTTAGAAAGAACAAAAATCACAAAAGATAGTTTTCAGAGAACACATAAAATATCTAAGGAAGACATAATAGCATACGATTATTCATTTTTATATAATACTATTGCCTTTCCCACATAGGATGCACCCTAAGACTTCCAGTGTATGACAGAAACCTTAGGGAATACCAAACCCTTTATACACCCTGATTTTTCCTACATATACATCCCTTTGAGAAAGATTATCTTATAAATTAGGAACAATAAGAGTTACTATATTTATTAATAATACAATGGAATAACTATAACAATAAACTGTAATAAAGGTCTTATGTGTTTATCCTCTCTCAATGTCCAATTGTACTTTTGCTTTTTAATTGAAAGAAAGTACCTTCTTAAACCTATTCTTTGGGATATAGTAAGTATAAATACACATGTATTGTGGGACAATTATTAAGTGAAATATTGATTAATCAAATATAAGTATTTTTATACAGTGGTAGTTAATATAATAACTGGGTTGCCTATCATGTAATTCATGGGTAGCTAGCATATACAACATAGGTGCAGTGAACAAAGAGATGATACCTGTCCCAAATGTTAAAGACTAAAAGATTTCATCACAATACTACTGTATGAAATTCTACAGCCAGTAGCCTTTAAGTTACCCGCCCATGGGGGCGTGGCCTGTTATACTGTTTTTGTCCATGTAAAGTGTGCATCTGGTGTCTTTCCCCGCTGCAGGATTCAGTTGCTGTTCTCCATTCCAACAGAGGATATTGATTTGTGAGTCTACCCCTAAATAAATAACCATCTATTATTCTCAGTTCTGAGCTAGTGTGAGATTTCTTTTGTGTCATTCTTCAGTCAATTCTATAATTTCCCTTTTAAGATCTTATGACCATGTTTCATCACAAGTAACTGAAACCACTGGAATCTTAATCATGGGTAACATGGCACTGCATCTTATAGGAGTACGTTCATGCTTACCGTATGTCTTAGCATTTCTATTGCTGTGAAGAGACACCATGACTATGGTAACTCTTAAAACGGAAAACATTTAGTTCTGCTGACTCACTTACAGTTCAGAGGTTTATTCTGTTGTCATCATGGTGGGGAGCATGGTGACTGAGATATGACTACATGCAGACAGACACGGTGCTTGAGAGGAAGACGAGAGTTCTTACATCTTGACTCACAAGCAACAGGAAGAAGTCTAAGATACTGGGTGGTGCCTTGAACGTAAGACACCTCAAAGTCCACCCACACAGTGATACACTTCCTCCAACAAGCCACCACCTACTCAAACAAAGCCATATTTATAATAGTAACACTCTCTTTGGGGAACGTTTTCTTCCAAAGCAGCACAGCATAAGGAACTCAAAGCTATGCTCCTGACTTTTCTTGCCATCTCTGAAAAAAAAATCATTTTCAGTATATTTTTGGTTAGTCACATAAGTTGGAATGTTTCCTTATTAATAGGCATTATATTACTTTTCTATTAATGTATAGCAAATTATGGCATACACCATACAAATGTTAGTTCATAAATTCCATAAATCAAGCATTTTGTCAATGTTTCTTTAAGTCTTCTGCTCATTATTTCAGCACAGTTAAAAGGGAATAATGACTTGGATAGCATTCTCATCTGCAGGTTTGGCTATCGAAAAAAAATCTGCTTACAAGCTCATGCTGATTGTCATGACTGTATGACTGGGGAACCTAGCTTCCAATTGGCAATTGACTAACAGCCATTCTCAAATGCTGCCTTATAATTCCTTGCAATGTGAACCTCTTCACCAGCAATTCACAATAGGACTAAATATAAGCATACCTGTATAGCCAATCGCCTTTGTCATTGACTTGGCTAGAATAAGGTCTCATGCTGAATTTCATTCGGTGAAAATGGACTGGTGAAGTATTTTTCACACCAGGATCACTTGTGGATGTATTTAATACAAGGTTATTGACCTACATAACCTTTCATTTGTCATACATCTGCCAGCCATGAATATTAAACAGAAATGCGAATCATTTTAATTTCAGTTTCAATTGTGAGCTCTTAAGGTTCAGAAAGGTCTATGAGGTCTTACCAATTTAGAACTGATAAAGTCCCAGTATTTATCATCTTCCATGTTGAAAAATATGAGTAAAGAACCCTTACTCTGCAGTCAGAGATGTAAAGAGGAAAAGAACCAGACAGACTAAAGTATCAAAAGCAAAATGAGATTGAGCCTTGAATATATTAGAAAGATTTTAAAAAAATAGTAACTAGAGAAATGGAAGTTATAATGAATAAAATGAAGCTGGGAAAGAATGAAATATAAAACAAGGAGGGCAGTAAGGACAAGGGTTCTAAAGTGAACTTATAGTATTATCAGTTTATAACTTTGCCTTCCTCTTACAGTTACCAGTGGAAGCTTCCAGACACAATTCCCAAGTCATACCTCAGTCAAAGCGAGTCAGGAGTCTCTGGGGAGTGACCCCAACCTCAAAATGTCAATAGTCTTTAATGTTCTCTGAATAATTACATGTGAGACTAGCTGAGAATCAATTGTTGACTCTTAGAACTCAGTTTGGTTTAAGGATCAAGGATCAAGAAACGAAATTATCGTCACCTGGTTAGGAATGGCGAGGCTAATTCCAACTCCACACCTACAGGACCTGAACTAATATTCTTCTAAGATCCTCACTGGATTCCCTTGTGATTGCCTAGGAGTCACCTGTGTGATTGTCTAGGACAGAGCTCACAGCGTCTCACGTCACATTCACCACGTAATTGTTTCTACACAACCATCGTGGAGCTCTCTGGACATCTATCGACAATGGAAGTGAGTGATGCTAGAACAGAATGCACTGCAAAGACGTGGGGGAGATAGGAAGTCAACATCTTACTTCCTTTTCCCTTGTTAATAGGATTTGGATTTTACAAGTGTGTTTAAAACTCAGAAAAGAAGCACTCACTTTTCTTCTGCCAACATAATTGATCGGTGGTAGCTGGCTGGGAAAAAAAAAAAAACATGCTAGTTTAAGATTGCTTTCCCTAGGAAGAGACTGCTGAAACAGATTAACTATGTCTCAGGAAAATGACAGTTGACCTGCATATTTGCAAACCTGCTCTGAATTTTCTTACTCAAGATTAACTCTCATAACAGAGGGAACCCATTCATAAATCCGATGGCAGGGACTAAGGGTACCTTTCTCCAACACATTCATTTTATTAACTCATTCATTCTTGCATACACTCATTCACTTATTACCTCAAGTTATCAGTTTGATGCCTCCAGATACTTATTATGCTGCATGCCAGGCTCCTATGTAATAATGGTGACCTTACCTTTCAAAATAAACATGCCACGGGGCCCCAAGACTCCAAGAACAAAGTTGCTTCACATCAGCCCATCACCATCAATCGTACTCAAGACTGATGAGGGAACTGATTTCGCCAGAAGGTTTTGATAACCCCACACTGCAGAGAGATACTTAGCAGGAACGCAGGCTATGATGGGACGATTCAAACGGATGCTTGATGGACTGAACAGAGCCTCAGAATGAAAGCAGCTTCCTTAATTCCTTTGTAAAAGCATGTGCAAGGAAATTTAGCTGGAGCACAGTTTGGAAAGAGTTAATTCATTTGACAACCATAACGTACTATGCTATTCTACCATAAAACTGCCATACATCCTACAAGAGAAAAACTATTCAAAGGATTATGGTTCCTTCTCTTTTACACTAAAAAAGAAAAATATCTGTAGGTGGCTATCATTGAGGCCCTGAGTGAGGAAGATTTTCCACTTACATTCCTTTCAGTAATAAAGAGCTGCCGGAAGCACTGTGGAGATGTTGTTTGTTAGTGATTGTGCCAATATACTTGGGCTTCATTTCAAGCAGTGAATGACTCCTTTGACTCTGTTTTCAGCCAAAAATAGAGTTACTCATAAATTGCATGAATACCCTTCCAGCTCATAATTGCCAGGTTCCGGTCTTAGATTTTAGTCATCAAGCTTAAGTTCTTTTGTTTTCTCTGAAACTCAAATTGATGTAACCTTCTTATTCTTCCTCTCTGGCATCAACCAGCCCCTCCTTCCATTATCACTCTTGGAACACACATGCAAACAGAAAGAGAGGGTGGGAGGGAGAGAGAGAAAGTGATAGACAACAGAGAGACAGAGAAAGAGACAGGGAGAGAGAGAGAAGGTACTGTCTATCATACTGTGTTACTAATAAAAAGTGTCTTACAATGACACAGTGATGAGCCATTTCTGATCATAAAGCTTCAATATGAATGAAATGCTTCCATGTCACAACAACAACAACAACAAATCTGTTTATCGCTTTAAAAAGTGGTAAGTTCAGAATTGCTATTACAGCAAAATAACCTTACGTTCACGACAAATACATGCAAACTGACAAGAAACTAAGTAATAATTTTTCACGTTACTTTTCAAATATCTGAGGAAGATGTTTTAGGGCAATTGCTTTTGGTAAACAGAAAAACTATATTAGCATTTCTCTCTGATGTTCTACTTAACACTTCAGCTTTTTAAAATAAATGTATAATACATTTATTCAATATTGAAAGCTAAAAGAGAAAATTGCATATATTTTATGCATAATTTGTACAAAAAAACAAACCATATAGAATGAATGAAAAACTTTGAAAAAAAAGTAAAGCTTATAACCTGTGTGATGCGTCAGCAAGTAAAGAAACTTGCCACCAAGGTGGGAAACCTAAATTTGATTTCTGGAAGCCACATACAGCAAGAGAAAGCAAGCATGCTTTCTCTGACGTTCACATGCATTATAGAACATGTATGTGCTCACATGGACAAACACACACATGCAAAGAAGTTAAAATGTTTAAAAATAACAAAATGAATCTCAGTGGGTAGGCTGGACTTTTTGTCCCCAGAAAGGAAAGCATTCAATAGAAACTCAGTATGTGTCTGCTTTATCAGCAGATGATGGGTATGTATGCAAATAGAAAATGTTTGCAGGACCTTGACTCCTTATGAAACTGCCAGTTTCTATGATCAAAATCTTCTTTGTCGGGCTGGGGAGATGGCTCAGTGGTTGGGAGCACTTGCTGCTCTTCCAGAGGTCCTGAGTTCGATTCCCAGCAACCACATGGTGGCTCACAAACATCTGTAATGAGATCTGGCACCCTCTTCTGGCGTGCGGGCATACATAGAGGCAGAATGTTGTATACATAATAAATAAATAAATCTTTTAAAAAAATATTTGTCTTTAGTCTCAAACTCCAGATGGATTGATAAACCCGAGGACTGAGAAGCATTTCCATGGGGAATGTTGACCCATTCAGATTTCCAAGAAGATAATGGAGGTAGAGTTAGTAATAATTTCATTATGTTAGCAAAATCCCTGACAGAAACTATTTTTTAAAAAAAGAAAACAATGTTAAAAGATTTACATCAGCTCCCGGTTTCACAGGTTCCAACCTATAGATGGCTGGATCCATTGCTAGGGTCTTACAGCAAGGCCGAACATCATGAAAGCTGGAAGTCATACAAACGGGCTGCTTACTTCATTGCGGTCTGGGAAGCAAGGTGAGAGGGAGAAAGGGAACAGGATCCACACCTTCAAAGGGATGCCCTCATTGGCCCTTTTTCTTCAAGATCCCACATTTTTGTAGATTCCACTTTTAAAGAGCATATCCAGGTTGAACTTATTAGTGAATTTATTCATTCACAAACTTAGAGTCTAATGACCCATTTCCCTTTCAATGCCCCCACCATTTGGGGACCAAACTTTTAACATTTATTATTTCTTTGGGATAATTAATATCTAAATGATATCTAACCACTAACTTGAAATGTCACAGTTATACAGATTGATATGATAGTTTTCTAACCAATCTATAAGGAATAAATTACTTTCTGGTGATGCTTTAATACCATGTACATTGAAATGGAAACATTCCAGATACACCACTCTTGGGCAAATATCTAAAAGACTAAATTCTACTGCAGAGATACATGTTATATATGTTCTTCTCTGCTGTATTCACAATAGGCAAGGAGTGGAGATGCCCCAGAAGCCCATGGGCTGATGAACGGATGATAAAACTATGGTACACTTACATGATTCACTATTACTCAGTTAGTAAGAAAATGAAATTAAGAAATTTTCAGGCAATGGGTGGAACTGGGAACAACCATTATAAGTGAGGTAACTCAGACCCAGAAAGACAAATGTTGCAAGTTTTCGCTCATTTGTAGACACTAGTTTTAACGTTTAGATATGTTTGATTCATTTCACATATCCACAGAAGCCAGAAATTAGCAAGGGGCCATGGGAAGTAGGATCATCAAGGGAAGGAAGATAAAGAAAGAAGGTGGGAGTTTGGAGTTGGAAGGGAAGAATATACAAGGAAATAGAGGGATGGATTGCTAACAACACTAAAGACCTTTAAAAAGACACATACGAAGAAAACTACTATTGTAGATCTTCATAAAATATAAACATATACATACATAAGATGAGTTTATATGAAGTTCTCCTATAATGAGTGAACAATACCCCCGTTATACACTATAGGCTAACAAATACAAAGCCCAATGTTAGTAATAGGTCCTTCTATTGGAGTTATCAGCTGGGGAGGTCCCCTAAACACTCAACTATTTCAGGTAATTGTTATGGCTCTTGTGTATCCTCAAGAAATTGATACTGGAACACTACTGTTGAAGCCATCACATACTCAGATCATAGATCAAGGGGAAATGAAGTTGGGATGCACCTGGAAGTGTCACCTCTACTGGCTAGCTTCTATAGACCTGAAAGGTGCTATGTATTTTATCAGAGTAGAAAAATAATCATTAATCTTATTGACCTATAAATACACGCCCACTAGTGCATTAGCAGCATGAATGTCATCAGATTTTATTTTTTAGGGCCAACATCCAAAATGAAACCCATTCCTGGTACTATTATCAGAATGGCCAAGAACCTTTGGCTAGACAGATCATAGCAGAGAATCTACTACTATTAATTACATTTCTAATGAGACATTGTATTAATCTGTCAAAGACTTCTTATGATACCCATTGACTTGTGCATCTTACAAACCTTATCAGAGAAACATCTTTTAATAGCAGACCATGATTAACACAGACTCAAAACTGATCAAGAGGCAGACAATATGTGACTGCAGAGTGCTCAGCCCTAAATGAGATTGCGATATAACACACCCCTCCTCCC